>CM049403.1:8175000-8625000 GCA_026929865.2 Hyperoplus lanceolatus
GGAAGAAAGTCTGCAGTGAAGGGCAGCCTGCAGGAAAATGAGCCTGTCTGAGGATCATTGTCTCTGTCTGTCTGCTGCCTCTGTCGTGGGTCTGCCGTCTGAATGGCCCGGCTGGATCGTGTAGCAGATAACTGCCTCGGTGACGGCTGGCGATCCCAATCGTTTATGTAACTTTTGTCCCTGACAGCTCCTAATGGTGTCAGCTTCCAGAGGTGCTTGTGTACATCCATGTGCACGTGTGTGTGCGTTCACACAGTTGTTTGTGTCACACGACATATAGGGAGGTTCTTGTGTTATAGGTTGTGTGAGGACAGTACATGGGTATCATACTGGTCTGCATGGAGGATCCCACTGTGCTCTTAAGCATCTTTATTTTTTAATAAGGGTGACACAGTGTTGGATGCCAACTGCCAGACGGATGGGCTGCCATCAGAGCTGTCACTCACCTTTGCTTCACATCCATTACAGTACGTTTTCCACATCTGTCTTACATCTTTTAGTTTCTCTTTGGAGGCGTGACAAGAAAACATTTCTCAGAAGGTTTTCGGACGCTGGCTGAGCTGTAGCTTTAACTCCTCTTGCTCTTTCTCTTCATGGTCGTAACTCTTCTCCCATCACGCTCCATATCTTTCAGGCTGTAAGTCTGAGGCTCTTTCCTGCACATTAACAGCTCCATCATTCTAATGTAATTGAACCAAGGGTCCGATCCTCTATCAGTCACCCTGACATGCCTCTTGTGCTGGATGGCGTGTTTGTGTATAATATATAATGCCTGCATGCCTCAGTTGTGCAGTAAAGAAGACAAATCTGAAATTGATCAAATACAAGATATAGTTTCTATTTTGAAGTGCTGTTAATGGAGAACCTTTCACTGCAAGCATAACTCAACCTCTCATGAACATATCTGAAAAGATATGCCATTAAAAAAAACACTCTCCACGCGTGCGCTCCCAGCTTTAAGCCTGATCATTCACATCTTTTAAAATGGGTCACAAATATGAACATTCAGGGGCACCACAATGTTGTCAGTTTGATTCCAGCCGGAGACCTTTGTTTGGTGTCCTCTTTCCTTTCATCCTGTCCAATACAAAATGCCCCCCCACAATAACAAAAAAAAAATATGAACTTCTCTCTATAGAGAAGGCAGCAACTTCTTCCCAAAACAGTTGTTATGTTACTTAAACAGGACTAACGTGCATTTCTGGGGCCTATTGTAGGCTGTGGATGAATACACACTTGGAGCTCTAGATCCAGTCCAATCCAACTTTATTCATAATGCACATTAAAAAACAACAGAGTTGAGCCAAAGTCCAGCACTGTCAAGAAGCCAAAAATAGTCACAATAACAGAACAAAGGAACTCTCATGCTGGGTTAAAAGCCAATGAGTAAAAATGAGTCTTTAGACGTGATTTAAAAACAGTCAGAGTAGGAGCCGTCCTCACACAGAGGCGTAGCTCTATCCACAGTTTGGGGGCTACAGCTGTATCAGCAGTGTAAAAAAATCCAAAAATTGATATTACAATTAAAGGGATATTTATTTTTGAGGTAAGCATTTATATTCGTGGCGAAAAAGCCTTTTTCTGCTAACCCCCTCTGCAACAGTACAATGCTGACGTCTGCTACAGCGACTTCTTGACCAAACTCCTTCAAATGACCGCCATCTCCAAAAGGTAACAAACTAACGATGCATAAGAACCTCATTCAACCCCACTTCCAAAATGCTGAACTATCCCAATGCACTGACAGAGTTTGATCTAGGATACTTGGAACAGCCTTGGCGAGGGACAAGCCAAAATCGTGGCCCATCATGACTTTATTTTTTTTTTGCGCAGTTTCCCAGTGTTTTATGTTATCGCTGATTGCGTGATACAAACCTGAAAACACAGAACTAGGTGTTTTTGACAGTGAATCTGTACTAGAGCACACTGTACATGCCCTGAGGACATCGCTGTGCTGTCTGGCTCCTGACAGACAGCTCCAGTAACCGGACGTCACTCACTCCCTCTGACTCATGGCGTTGTGGCCCATCACCGGGTCCTCCCTGCCCGGGGCTGGGCTTTGATGAAAATGATTCTGGAGGGCTGTCTATGCACTGCTGATGGGATAGGAGAACCATGAAGGTGGTGGAGGAGATGGAGAGGGGACAATGAGAACCATTTGCTGGAGAATGATAAAAGGTCGAGGTCATGTCTCTTTGAACGACAGTGGGTCCGATGTTGACACCGTGGGGTCAGTGACGAAGCAAAGGCCCATAGTGGAAAAACATGAGTAATGGATGCGCTGGCAGGCCAAAGGGAATCCTCTGATCTGGCCCTCTGATACGGGGCTGACCCCTGCAGGTTTGGAGGGGAAATGCTGCAAGGTTGGCCTCCTCAGCAAGAGAGTGCCCAAGATGTTTGTTACCAAAAGGCCAAAGGGCATAGCAATCTGTTAAGCTGAAACCCAGGGCATGGAGCTACAGACAGGGCTAGCAGAAAGGTGGAGCAAGGTCCTCTGTGGCCAGTGTGTGTGTGTGTGTGTGCGTGTGTGTGTGTCAGAGTCTTGGTGTTCCTGCTGTGACGTGTGTCTTGTCTTGTCCGTCACAGTCCGTCAGGCTCGGTTTCTGTCAGTCACTTACACTCAACGTGGAGTGTCGTCTGCCGTCGGCTTTCCATCTCAAGAACACACGAGACGAGGAACACACACCTGCCAGACATGGAACCTAAACAGCCAGATCCCCTCTTAAACCAGACCCCCCCTGGAATCCATCGGGTTAAGCTGATCGGAAAGATCTCTCTTTACGTCTCAAAAGACACTGTGTCAGGCTGAAGTGAACATTGATATTTAACCCAGCTCTGGTTTCATTGTCTAATTCTGTCTTTCCCTCATTTCTGTTTTACCTAATCTGTGTGTATATGGTTAGTTTCAGTTCCATTTTACCCACTTACACCCTGCCCCTGCAGTAGAAGGCCTTCCACATGATCAATTCATATTTCAATTTACGAATTAATATGATTCACTTTCATCCATGTTAATGAGGAATAGTAAAAGAAAGCCAGACAGAAATCAAATGGACAGTTAAAAGTGCTCGCTATGGCAGAGGGGAAGTAACCCGATCAATGTTAATGTAATCTGATAAAATAGCTTAATATTTGATAAATGGTCGATTTCTATTACAATGTCTGGATTACATGCACGTGGCTGTGCACAGAAACAGACACAGACAGAGAGAGAAAGAGAAAGAGAAAGAGAAAGAGAAAGAGAAAGAGAAAGAGAAAGAGAAAGAGAAAGAGAAAGAGAAAGAGAAAGAGAAAGAGACAGAGACAGAGACAGACACGCACGCACGCACGCACACACACACACACACACACACATACACCTGGCTCTGTCTGTTCAGACCGTTGGGCCATCAGAGCCACTGTCTGTCTGTGTATAACCTGTAAAGACCTGCTTAATAATTCATGGTCAGATTAGACAAGTGCAGCCTGATGGAAAACCTTACCTCAACAACCCGCTTTGTCTGGCCAGGACCGGACGCTTCAGAGCCAGGACACAAGTCTGGGGGAAAAGAGTGTGCACGGTGTGTTACAAGAAGAAACACTAACTTTCACAATCACAAAGGTTTCAGAGTCTTGCTGAGTGAAAGTGTGACCATGGATGAGGAAGTGCATAAAGCCCCTTTTGACAAAATACTACACAGAAGCAAAGTCAAGACACTGCAGGCAAAAACATTGTTTTTTGCTTCTACAACATGTTTTTTTCCATACTACTATAAATAAATTATCCAAAATATACCTTTATATGTTTATTTTACAAACATTGTCGGTTTGCGTCTGTATACTGTATTTCCCATTATCTCAACATAATTTTTTCCCACCAATATTCTGAACCAAAAATCTCAACTTCTGAAGCATATAGTACATCAACTTAACTTTACAAAATTATTCTTAGCACTATTCTGAAGGTTATTACAAAAGGATTTGTTCATATCATATGTTTTTAAAGACACGCATAGCAGCCTATTTGCATATGTATTCAAAAGAATATTGTTTAATGTAGCCTAAGTGATCAACTGGCAAGGTTTCATGATATTTACAAGTTAAAATTGACCCTATTCACCTCCAGTGCCAGTATCTCTCTCACCTTTAACATTTCAGGCAAACATGGTCGAGGAAGAACTTTATTAACTGTTAGGGTTAGTGTTCTGCTACAGTGTGTCAACTGTGTTAGCTAGAGGTGAAACTCAAAAAATTTGAAATGCATGAATTTGCAAACGTTCATTTATTTCAGTAATTCAACCTAAATGGTGAAACTAATATCTTATATAGACTCATTACATTCAAAGTGAGATATCTCAAGCCTTTATTTGTTATTTTTCATTTTCATTTAACTTTTATTTATCCTCGAGAGAGCAATTGAGGGGTGACCCTCATTTTCAATGGTGTCGAGTTCAAACAAATTCCAAGGAAAAACAACAATGCATACACAATATTCAATGCAAATACATCAAATACACAACAACAGGTGAAGAGAAGAAAAAAACAAAAAGCAAAAAAACAATTGAAACATTTACATAGTGGTGAAGAGTGGCAGCAATTAAAATGAAATTAAATGGGTGAAAGTACAATATAGCCTAATTAAAACAGTTACAGGTAGAGTTTGGCAGATTTAAGATAGTTTGTTTAAATTGATTAAAGGATATGAAGGTATTTAGTTTAATTTGTTGCTGTAAGTTGTTCCAGGAGTCAGGGGCACTGAAGCTAAAAGCTGTCTTTCCCAGCTCAGACCGGGCTTGTGGGACATAAAGCATGAGCATGTCAGTGGAGCGGGTCTGATAAAGCCCATCTGAAATTTGCAACATTTCTGTTAAATAACGAGGAAGCTTCCCGGTCAAGGCTTTGTAAATAAAAATATGCCAATGTGCATCACGTCTCTCTTTAAGGGAGTACCACCCAACCTTTTCATATAAAAGACAATGGTGTGTGTCATAAGCATCTCCTGTGATGAACCTTAAAGCAGAGTGAAAAACAGAGTCTAGGAGTTTAAGACATGAATGAGATGCATGCCGGTAAACCACATCACCGTAATCAAGGACAGACATAAAAACTGCCTCAATAATCCTTTTCCTACTAAATAAAGGGAAGGTGGTTTTGTTCCTATAAAAATAGCCAATTTTTTGTCGTAGTCGACAAACAAGATTTTTTATATGGAAATTAAAAGTGAGTTTATCATCTAACCAGATGCCGAGATATTTGTACTCTGTGACTCTTTCAATTAAAAATCCATTCTTTGTAAAAACATTAAAATCATTCAAATTTGTAGTTCTTGCTCTGGAGATATAATGGAGTTATAATTGTGATCATTATGGCTTACAGCTTATGAAAACCCCAAATTCAAAATCTCAGAAAATTAGAATATTACATAAAATCAATAAAAAAAGGATTTTAAATACAGAAATGTCGGCCCTCTAAAGTATAATCATGCATATGTACTAAGTACTTGGTTTGGGCCCCTTTTGCACAAATTATTGCCTAAATGCGGTGTGGCATGGATGCTATCAGCCTGTGGCACTGCTGAGGTGTTATGGAAGCCCAGGTTGCTTTGACAGAGGCCTTCAGCTCGTCTGTATTGTTGGGTCTGGTTTGTCTCATCTGCCTCTTGACAATAGTCCATAGTTTCTCTATGGAGTTCAGGTCAGGAGAGTTGTCTGGCCAATCAACACAGTAATACCATAGTCAGTCAACCAGTTACTTGTGGTTTTGGCACTGTGGACAGGTGTCAAGTCTTGCTGGAAAAGGTTACTCAGCATCTCCATAAAGCTTGTCAACAGACAGAAGTATGAAGTGCTCTAACATCTCCTGGTAGACAACTGTGGTGACTTTGGACTTGATAACACAATGGACAAACACCATCAGATGACATGGTGCCTCAAATCATCACTGACTGTTGAAACTTGACAGTGGTCTTCAAGCCCCTTGGATTTTGTGCCCCTCCACTCTTCCTCTAGACTGTGGGACCTTGATTTCCAAATGAAACGCAACATTTAATTTGGATCAGTGATTATTTGAGGTATCATGTCATCTGCTGCTGTTAGTCCACTGTGTTATCAAGTCCAAAGTCACCACAGCCATCAACCAGAAGATTTTAGAGCACTTCATGCTTCTGTCTGTTGACAAGCTTTATGGTGATCACAATTCCCATTTCCAGCTAGACTTGGCACCTGCCCACAGTACCATACACCCAGGGCCGCCCATAAAGGGTAGAAAGTGGGAAGGCTTTCTAGGGCCCAGCCACTTGGGGGGCCCATGGTCTTTGGAAGCCAAGAACCTAACTAAGCTAAACTTTATTTTTAGATTTTTAGATATTTATGTCAATATCTATTCAAAGTTGGGTGTTTACACAGAGCCGCGGCTTCACTTACGGCCATTTAAAAAGCAGTAGAAAAGCAGAAATGTTCAAAATGTTTCAGATTGGGCACAGCGGAGTGTAACTGTTTCAAACATAATCCATCCTATAAACCCTTTATGTGCCAAATGGTGAGAAGATTGGGTTTTGATATTAAACAGTTTTGGCTGGATTATATTTCCTGAGTCG
Organism: Hyperoplus lanceolatus; assembly: GCA_026929865.2. Taxonomy (NCBI): domain Eukaryota; kingdom Metazoa; phylum Chordata; class Actinopteri; order Uranoscopiformes; family Ammodytidae; genus Hyperoplus; species Hyperoplus lanceolatus. Next base: position 8,181,575 of record CM049403.1, read on the forward strand.
TTCCTGCTCACGGAAAACACATAGGCCTACCTGCTACTTATGTCTAGGTGTCGTTGTGAAAAGTATTTGGACCCCATGAAAAAACAGGTTGGGTACCTTTTGTAATTCTTCTACATTCTTATAAAGAGGACAGGCTAGTTACTTTGTAATTTTCCTGAGTCTACAAACAGGTTTAAATTCTCTCTCCACATAACGTACATTTTTGTGAAAAATAATTTCCCTTTGGGGACTATACCTTCTAAAGCTTTGACATAAGTCTTCAGGTTGACACGACCAGCCAAGTCTGACCAGTTTTTCAGAAACCTGGCCAATTGACCAACCAGCCGGGTCATACCACAATGAAGCTGACGAGCAGCATCATCCTGTTTTAATTATTGCCATAACCACCAAGGTCCTGCTTTCTGTATTGTTTCTAAAAATTAAAAATAAAAATAGACCAAAAAAAGTTCTTAATGCAAAGAAAGACACAAGGCACATAGAAGTTGGAAATAATTGAAGGAACAGATTTGAGTTCAAAGATTAAGAACTTTTTTTGTAATGATTTCAGTTTGCAGTGATGAGAGGAGAATGAACTAAGCCTAAATGTTGCAACCAAACATAGGCCAAATTTATAGTTTTGAGGGTAGGTTGGTTTGGTTATTCATGTAGAGAACCGCCTTTTTTAATTTGTGTGTGAAGAATTTGTTGTTTTTTAAGCGTAATTTATTTCAACAATACCACCAACAGATTTCAAATGAATTAATGTCATGTGCAGAAATACAAAAAAGTGCAATATTTGGTGCAGTCAATTAGTGTAAATGTATCTTACCAGAAACTAGTAGCATAGAAAACATGCAAACTGTGAAAACACTGTTTGCTTTAGTGAATACTAAAGAAGAACAATGTCTCTGTGTGAACTGATTATTTTGTAGAGATCTGATGATCTGTTAAACAATTGTGTGAGTGTAAGGGAATCAAAATAAATTGGTAGGTATGCTGGGCTAAGTCAGAAATGTGCTACTATTTTAAAATAATAATGAGCCCTTGCTCCCCCAACTGTCCCTGCAAGTCCCCGGTTGATAAGATAGTTAGTCTCTCTACAAATACATGTATGTGTTTATTGAGGGATGAGCGCACTCACACACATTGTTGATAGGAGTAATGGGTAAGGGGGGCCCATTGACTGGAGGTTTTCAGGGGCCCAGCCATTTGTGTGGGCAGGCCTGCATACACCACTGGTAACTGGTTGACTGACCATGGTATTACTGTGCATGAATGGCCAGACAACTCTCCTGACCTGAACTCCATAGATAATCTATGGACTATTGTCAGGAGGCAGAAGAGACACACCAGACCCAACAATACAGACGAGCTGAAGGCCACTATCAAAGCAACCTGGGCTTCCATAACACCTCAGCAGTGCCACAGGCTGATAGCATCCATGCCACGCCGAATTGAGGCAAGAATTCATGCAAAAGGGGCCCAAACCAAGTACTTTGTACATATGCAATGCCTGATTATAGAGGGCCGACATTTCTGTATTTTTTTTTATTGATTTGATGTAATATTCAAATTTTCTGAGATTTTGAATTTGGGGTTTTTATAAACTGTAAGCCATAATAATCAAAATTATAACAAATAAAGGCTTCACATATCTCACTTTGCATGTAATGAGTCTGTATAAGATATTATTTTCACCTTGAAAGTTGAATAAATTAACTTTTGCACGCTATTCTAATTTTTCGAGTTTCACCTGTATAATAGGTCAATGGTTATAGCCTACTTTGGAGGTAGGCTCATGGGGTAGGCTACATTTCGGAGCTGCCAAGTCCCTCCTCCTCTCACGGGAAGAAAAGCAGCAGCAAACTTCCTGGTTGTGGAAACTGCCGTTAATCAACAGCGAACATGACAGGGCTTCTTCTACGCAGACTGGCGGGGCCCAGGTGCACATCTGGGCGGCGGTGGCTCAGTGTCATTCTGCGGGAAACGCACGACCAAACTTCCCAAGGGTCCATAGCGCGGGACCGGGCGCGACTGCTGGCCGGGGCTGGTCGCCTTCTGACGGCGTACAGTCGCTCACACAGCCGTAGGCAGCAGCACACGGAGGCGGCAGATCCTGTGGAGGTGGATCTAAAGCGACTAGAGGGGGAAGACGATGGTATACGCACCACTCTCATGTCATTCTACATTGTTCAAAATGTAATTCACAGTCGTCATTATGTAAACATACACCGTTCAACCATCCATCTACTGTAATATCCTATACCATGCTAGACTAAAGCCTGGTTTAAATCGTACAGGTGATGCTGTGAAAAGGTATTCAACAGGTGGTTGGATTTAAAATGGACTATTTTATATGGGAGCTAGAACTAAATGTGATAAATGGGGACAGGACCTGGGAAGACATGCATGGACAGCAATGTATGGAAGGAGTTTGATTGCGAGACAAAAATGAGATTTTTCAGGACTCCATTGAATGTCAACATTTTATAAAGATGAAGTATCTCCACTCTGTTGGAGTAATTGTGGGATGAAGCGAGATCATTCACACTTCTTTTGGGACTGTCCAGTAGGCTATTACAGTGATATTGGCTGGATATGTAAGGGGAAATTGAAAAGATAATGAACGTTGCCAGTCTAATGGATCATATGTTGTTTGCACTGGGAACACCTTGTAATGGCAAATATTGCATATGATATATCTCCGGACTCAAATGATAGAATGCTTATATCTGCAATAAGAAACATTAGCCCCTTTCACACAGCCAGTGTAAGCCGCGAATATGCCGGAATTTCGGCCCTCCGCCCTGCTGTATAAATGCGACCGTTGTGGAACGAGGGAAGAAAGGTGCGAGAGATTGTTTTCTGAGAATTTTACTACCTCGGGGGGTAGTAGGATTGCCGACACAATCAGTTCCGCCTCTCTGTATAAATGCGGCCAGCTTGTTGTTGCGGAACAGGGGGACGTTTGACGTTCCATAGCCGACGTTCTAAACATGCGACCATGTTAGCAGTTGAAGGACGTGTGTTTAATATTAATCACGGCGGCCTGATGTCCCGTAAAAATCACCAAATAAAAGGAACGGCGTATAATCTAGCTGGCCATAAAGTCCGCTGCTCAATCTAAACCCCCACGCTTCATTCTGCAAAGTTTATTTTAGAGTCTATTTATGCCCAGGTGAAGATGTACAATGGGAAAGCTAGGCTAGGCTAAGCTAGGCTGCGACCAGATCGCCACCGCTATTATTATCCTAAGTCTGAGCGTATATCCACACTTTATTTCTGCCTACAGTAACGTGACTTCACACACTGTGTATGTGTATGTCTGATTGGCAGATCTCTGCCCTCACTAAGAGACTCGCTCACAGCCAACCTGTCACACAAACACACACACACACACACACACAGACAAAGAGGTGAAGCGGATTGATTTTGTCAGTTTGGTTAACAGTCCCAGTGATGTTGGACTCAACCGGCACATCGTGGGGACAGTAAAATACGGCCCTCTTACTGCAAGCTCCAGCACTACTGCTCTCAATTCACCGGCCAGTGTTGTTGTTGTAAAGCAGCTGACCGGCGCGGCGCTAAATGTTTACGTCACACCTGACGCTGTTTACAAGCGCCTCTTTCATTCCGGAACGCTGTGTAAAATGCGCCAGCAGGCCGGCGTTGCTTGGTTCTGTGTAAATAACACAGAAGCAAGCAAAGCCGGCATATTAGAGAGATGTTGTTCCGTCAATATGCCGCAATCAAAGTGTAAAAGGGGCTATTGTAAACTGTTGCTGTTTTAACAGTATGTCTGCATTTAGAAACATCCAAATCCCCCCCTCTCCACGTACTATGTGTATTCCACACCTACACCCAGCCTATTGTCTTCAGACTTTCTCCCCCCCCCACCCCCCCATCCTCAGACACACCCTGCGGTGTTATTTAGGACTCCTGTTTAAATAGTGTGTGACTGTCTATTGTTTAACTGTAAACCAATCACATGACAAAGATGGTGTCATGTGGTTGATGCTTTGTGTAAATGATTTAAAATTACTGTTTTCACCTGAAGAAGTATCTTTTCGTACTGTAAGCTCTGTCTTTACGCGACAAAAACATCTTCGCGAGAAATCATTGACTTGAATGAAACTCTCATGCTTAAACTTTATACAGCTTATGTTGTCTGATCTAACTTTCTCACATCAACCTCCAGAAATTTAACAGGTAAAGATCAATGGTAGGCCTATATTGTGTACGGTATACGTCTATTGATTGCTAGAAAATATCATAATTGTAAACTGGAGGAATCGTACCTTGGCTGACAAGAATCCAATGGACTCAGAGACTGGAACAAGTCTTTACGATGGAGTACATGATGGCAAAACTGTAAATGAAATTGGACTTTTCTAGAAAGATGGACTCCTGTAATGTTGTATCTGATTACCATGTCATTAGACGCCCTTGGAAAAGGTAATTAGAATGAAAGACGATTGTGAAGGAATGGCCAACAATGTTTGATGCTCACTGTTATTAACATTGAAATTTAAATAAAGTAAAAAAAAAGACCAATTATCACTTGATTACAAAATTATAACAGTAATACATATTATAATTCCGTTGACGGATTGTTTTAATTTATTTAATCCCTGTAAAGTCATATTTTCTTAAGAATAATACTGTAATAAACGTTTATTTGCTACTCTCTGTATTTATCAATCTCTCTGTCAGCAGATGGCTTCACACACTGACCTGAAGCTACAGACTAATGGACCAGTACATTCAGATCACAGTGGGTCCACTGAACGAAAACTAAATTAAAGTTTGGCTGCTTCTCTTTTCTCAGGGACGGTGGAGGTGTTGATGTGCCGAAACAAGGTGAAGAACGCTCTGGGCCATGTGTTTGTGTCACAGGTGAGCAGACGTCTACACACACACAAATGAACACATGGACACACACACAGACACATGCACACAACCCCACTACGGCTGATACATCGTGTCCTCTGTGTGTGCAGATGAGTGAGCTGGTGTCGGCCATATCCAGAGACTCAGCTGTCCGTGTGGTGGTCTTCAAAAGCTTAGTGCCAGGGGTTTTCTGTGCAGGTAAGTGTGTGTGTGTGTCCTTGTGTGTGTTCGTGTGACGCCTGCCTGCCTGGATGATGTGTAATGGTGTGTGTGTTAGGGTTGCTGGACGGGTCCCGGGATTTCGGGATTCCCGCGAAATGAGTCAGTCCGGGAGTACCGGAAATTGGCCACGGGACCCGTCCTCCCGTTTTTTAAATTTATTTTATTCGTTTAATTCATTAATAGTGGCCTTTACTAATGAAATATACTCTCGCCATCATGGCCATTTCAGAAGGGAGGCTTTTGACGTGTCTGGTAATACATTTTTAATGACATGCGAGTGGAGAGACGCACTACCGTTCTACAGACGTGGCGACAAGCGGCCGCACTAAACTGTTATTACGTCTGTAACAACAGCAATGCAGACATGCGAGTGGAGGGAGAGAGAGAGAGAGAGAGAGAGAGAGAGAGAGTCCACTACAGATAAACTGTCACGTCGGTGCTCCTCTCTCTCTCTCTCACACACACACACACACACACACACACACACACACACGCGCGCCTGCAGCCTGGCACAGCTGAACAGTGTTTTACTTTTCTCTCCTCAATGAGATGGTGATATTCACCATTCTTCTGTATTCAAGTCAAAATTACATGATGATGAACATAAAGCAGCCTGTTTCTTTTGCTGCTTTCTCTTGTAGCGACATGAATCTAATGAGATGAAACGCCCCGTTGCTTCCACCAAACACTAAAGTGAAACCTAGACCTAATCCACAAAGTAGACATTTAAACCAAACCAAATTGAATAACTAATCCACTTATTAACTAAACAAATGTTAACAATATGAGTAGATATTTAACAGCAGCGACACAGGGTTGTAAACAAAAGTTGTTTCCATGGTTACCGCACGGCGTTTCCTCGCGGAGCCTCCTTTCTCCGCCGATCCATGTCGAGTGCACCTGTAGACAGAACGTCTACTCCCGTCTGAAAACGCCTTTAGATGACTTAACTTTTAATGCCCATAGTTCATTATAGAGCTAGCATCCAGTCTGCCCTGCGCATATGAGGCTATAACGTGCCCAATAAACCACACGGCCGAGTACGTGGGTACAAAATAAAGTATTAAAAAGGCACATCCGGTTTAACGGGAATTCCCGGGATCTCCCGGAAGGAGGCTCTTTTTTCCCGGGAATTGAAAAGGGTCAATTTCGGGAATTTTCAGCAACCCTAGTGTGTGTGTGTTACTATGTGCACATAGGGGCAGACCTGAAAGAGAGAGCTCTGATGAACAACACTGAGTCGGATCTGTTTGTTCACGGCCTGCGCTCCCTCATGAATCAGATCGGTGAGAAGAAACACAGCAGCTATGTGGTTTCAAGCTTAGTCTCATCTTAATGTATGTGTGTGGATGTGTGAACTTAACTGTTTTTAACGTAACCCCCTGGCAGCGGCGTTGCCCATGCCAACCATTGCAGCGGTGGACGGTGTTGCCCTGGGAGGAGGGCTGGAGCTGGCCTTAGCCTGTGACCTTCGCACTGCTGGTGAGTGACCTTTGACCTTTCACCAATGAACCCCAAACTGGAGTACAAACACCATCTTTCCTTCCTTCCGCCATGTTGATAGGATATAAAGGGTTGGTATCAGATGAGTGATCAGGATGGAGGAGGTGAGTTGTCCTCATATCATAGTTGTAGATTAGAGCCATACGTCTCTGTCTTCAGGACTCTGAACCTTTTCAAATATAACAAGATGGTGAACTTCTCACTGCTCACAGACTCTCTCTACATCACTGGGTTAAAAAGGGTCAGACCGGGGAAGCTGGTGGCGCAGTGGGTAGAGCGCCCCCCCCCCCCCTCATGCCCAGGCCCCGCAGCAGACCCGGCTTTGAAACCCGCCCGGGTCAGTTCTCTGCATGTCTTCCCCTCTTTGCCCCATTTCAACTCTGTCTCTCCAAGTCTATATAATAGAGCAAAAATGCCAAAGAAATAATCTTAAAAAAAAAAAAAAAAGTCAGACCATATTTCTTTGTCATACATGATGTGACTGACATCACCTTGGCTATTGGAATATCCTAACAGGAATCTTTACCTATTTTATGGCCTTTTATAGACAGAATGATTTATTGATTAATGAAAAAGAAACTAATGCACAGATTAATTGATGACAAAACGTAAATGTTAGTTCAAGCTCCATTTGTTACGATTAGGTAAAAATCCTGAACATATTTTCATGTTTCATGTTTGTCTATACACTGAGAAACAGTAACCCTCAACATGCAGCTTTATTTTTGGAATGTGTAGGAATTTTTCAAGCATCCATTTGATGATGAAAACTTCAGCCATCAAAAACAATCTTTGTCAATATTTCCCTCGTGTCATCATCACGTACTGAAGAAACGGAACCACCCTCGACACAACAAAGCCTACATGATACAATGATCTTCACCCTCTACATACGGGGAAATAAAAACTGGACGTTAGGGAGTGAAGCTTTATAGTTAATATAATAATACACAATAGAAATACACAGCGGGCAGGCCAACAGCTTCCTCCAGCGTTAATGATCACTTGATGAGCTCGGGAACTAATGGGCTGTTCAGGCCTGACACATCTGCCCAGCTGTAGCTCAGTCCGCATGTGATTGGATCAATCAGCCGGTGCAGCTCTGTGATTGGCCGAGAGCGGGCGAGCTAGGTGAAGCAGGTGTTTGCGTCTGTCGCTCTGACAGGGGCATCAGTCAGAGTTATAGCCCTCCCTAGCGAAACGACGCTCGGCAGCACACAGACCTTCAACTGTCCTCTGTGTGTGTGTGTGTGTTTCAGCGTATTCTGCACAGATGGGTCTGATCGAGACGACGCGGGGGCTGCTCCCAGGGGCCGGTAAGGTGGAGCAGAGGGCACTCAATGACCTCGCAAGAGCAATGATTGTGTGAATGGAGAAACCATGACCTTGACGTGCTTTGTCCTGCAGGGGGCAGTCAACGGTTGCCGCGGATGGTGGGCATGACCCTGGCCAAAGAGCTCATCTTCACAGGTGGTATTTACAGAAGCACTGATCATTTGTGTGTTGCCGTAGACACTGGATTCTTATTGTTCACACTCGGCCTCTGTGTGTGTGTGTGTGTGTGTGTTATCAGGTAAGCGTGTGGGGGGGCAGGCAGCTCTGGAGATGGGGCTTGTAAACAGAGCCGTGGACCAGAACCAGACGGGAGACGCTGCCTACAGGGAGGCGCTCAGCCTGGCCAGAGAGATACTGCCCCAGGTGAGATCACAAACTCACCCTCCCTTTGTTCTGATGCGTAGCTCTTGCTCCCGGCTTCTCTCTCTCTCTCTCTCTAGTCTCTGCTTCTTCCTTGCATCTTTTCTTTCTCTTTTCCTGGTATTACCTTCCCCCCTTCTCCCGTCTATCTTCCATCGCTCAAGGCCTCTTGTCGCTTCATATTTTTTTCACTCCACTTCAGATGCCCGCAGACGGCAGGGCCAGACTGGCAGTCAAGTGGAGAAATGGACCACTGATAGCAATGCACACACACACACACTCTTGTGGTAGGGCAGATCGAGTGATTGACAGGAATTTGCCTTGAAATTAATTGAGCAACGATTGGGGAGATAACAATTCCTGCGAGCCCTCAGATATTCATCTTTTTGTCAAAAACCTCCAGAAATGTATAAGACAGGGGAGGCAGCGTCTGCGGATGACCTTGGCAATGTCCGATTGAGTACTTCTATTTAAAACGTTAAGAATTTCCGATGGCAATGGTTAAAATGTGTTCCATACAAGCCAAACTGCAGCACATAGTTTATGTCAAGCTCCAAAAACACTTTTATCCTATGATGCAATTCTTTCAAATGCATGTTTTTCTAGGTCCACTTTTTCCTGGTTGTAATTTAAGCGTCTTCAAGCGTGAATGACCTTGATGACATCATTATAACATCATGTGGGTTATTTTACTTCGAGTAATAGGACAGATATGTTAGTCAGGTGTTTTATTGTGTCATTTTTTTGTGTCATACATATTTAAGCTGTCAGCATGTGATGCCTCTTTCATTTTCTGCTGCCCAGGCTCCGGTCGCAGTGCGGATGGCGAAAGAGGCGATGAACAGAGGGGTTGAGGTACATTCGTGACTCACAGAGCTTCATAGTATTTTTATTTATTTAACACGAGCCATATCCGTCTGACTGAAGTCTCTTCCAGGTCGACATCAGTTCAGCAATGGCAATAGAGAGGATGTGTTACGCTCGGGTAAGCCTTCCAATTCTTTGTGTGTTTGGACAATACTACAATTTTGCAAATGATTCTTTGATGAATAAAGCAATTGTTCATCTATGATCGTTGAGTCAGGCCGTTAATTTTAACCTTCAATTCCAAAACAAGATCTTGTTGGTTGATCTGATCAACATGCTTTGATTTCCTAGAATACTGGTATTACAAGCAGAGCTGAACCCTGTTGTTGAGCTTCGAGGCTGTATTCTCCGATAATCCGCCCACTGTTGCCTTGCTCTTTTCAGGTCATCCCCACGCGGGACAGACAGGAGGGCATGGCTGCCTTCATAGAGAAGAGACCCCCACGGTACACTGGAGAATAAATTGGATGTCTCAGTGTGTGTGTGTGTGTGTGTGTGTGTGTGTGTGTGTGTGTGTGTGTGTGTGTGTGTGTGTGTGTGTGTGTGTGTGTGTGTGCCGATGATGTGTCAATAGTCAAGGTCAGCGGGAGGTCTTTGTGGTGACCGTTATTCTTTTAGGACAAAAAGAGGCAATTTTTATTCAAAGAATCCAAGTCTACATGCTGATGTGAAACTCATATTTGGAATAAAAAGTCAACACAAGTGTCACATCCAGTTCATGGGAATGTACATTCTTTATTTCCAATCTTACAAACGTGACTCTCAGCAGCAACATGGCAGTCAAAGCAGACAGTATCAGTATTTTGACTTTAATTCTGTTAAACAAAATGTCATTTGCCCTCTACAGGGAGACGTCCAGGGTTTCTGCTTAATAATCAAATGGACACCTATCATCTCAGGACACATGCATAATAAACAAATCGATGATTTACTGAAAACAAGGAGGCCATAATTCACTGAGGTTGACAGTTGTGTTGGGACTGGGAGTACCATTACGCAGCCCAATATATTCTCTGTGTTTCCATTAACAAGTGATCTATACGTTTTGTGAAGGGTTCGATTGCTGAACCACTTTGACTAAAATGTTTTTAGAGTCATTGGGGTTATATTAGGGGGTTTGACAGCAGTTTGGAGAAGCAAGGGCAAGCTGTGATTGCATAGAGATGATGACAAAGGAGGAGATCTCGGACAAAAAATATGGGCGACCGTCAGGGTCAACTGTACTTGCAGAAATGCATTCTGGGGGACACTAATGTCACATAGCCAGTTGTTTGAGAGCAGAACAGTTGAATCTCTCCAATAACACCCACACTCTCTGGGTTTAAAAAAAGCCCTTCTCCCCTTCTTTGTTCTTAAATCAGATGAGCAGACAATAGAACATACATTATATAATAATAATTTCCCATGCAACTAATATGACCAATCCTGAACAAACAGTTAATATTCCTCTGTCATTTCCTATTATGTACAAATTACATAAACTCTTTAAGATGCAGCTATTTGTACAGACGTACACACACACACACATGCTCACACCGCGGAACATACCAATATATACACACACATATACACTGTATATACACACAAGCTTTGAGTCAATACACATGTACATCCCTCATGACTACACTGACCACACCCTTATTGCCATTGGACATTTGCACTGAACTGATGACATAATCTAAATACATCATGCATGGATCTTCTGAATTAAGACTGGTTCAGGGCCCAATGCACCATAGCTTCTTTAAAGTCCTATAACTCTTTGAATCTCTAAAAGTTATATTGAGTTCATCTGTAATGATGGGACCCACTGAACGCACCCAAGGAAACGGGGCTGTGACCGTCACATCGAATCGGAGGCGATAGCCGATTAAAAGACTGAATGAAGAGAGAAAAGCAAACAGCAATATTGTTTACCTGGGGCGTGGGTGTCAGTGAACACAACACACACACTGCTGTAAACCAAGAAGCAGGCATTCCTAAAAATGAACATTACAAGCATTCTGACAAAATAGCATGCTCCAGTTCACAGCGGGCGTCATGCCAATCAAGCAACCAGAGCCCCCCCGCCCCGCCCCTCCCCGGGCACATCCAGGAGCCGGAGAGGGTCAATCCCTTAGCTGAGCTTTACAGGGTTCAACCCCAAAGTGAGAGATACGGAACGGAAATCATCATGATGCCGGACACAAATATCGTGATGAGCTGAACCTGACCAAAAGATAGACGATGGACGCACACACAAATATTCCTGTTTTGCAACAAACAAAAGTAAATAAATAAAGTTGCTGTGTGTGTGCACGATTTGCGTAGTCTTTGTCCTATAATGTTTACTTGTAGATACGGGGCGATTGTGTGAATGATGCGCGCGCGCGCACACACACACACACACACACACACACACACACACACACACACACACACACACACACACACACACACACACACACACACACACACACACACACACACACACACACACACACACACACACACACACACACACACACTGTGGTGGGACCCAGCTTCCTCCTCCAGGTCAGGGAGCTTCATTTTCTGAAAGGGTAAAATGGAAAGGGTAAAATCTCCAGTATCTATGAGAATGATGTAATAAATGACCACTGAGTCTTTACCTGTGGGAGGTTCCTGTGGCGTGGGGCGTCGGCTTGTGAGTGTTTGTGCGGGCTGACCGGTGCGCGCTCTGTGGCGTTGCAGGCTCTCCAGAATGCTCTCAGTCAACAGTTTGACATCACTGTGGGTCTGTGGGTGAGTATTAACCAGCTCCAGCTGCTGCAGGCCGCCCTCCTCCAACAGCATGCTGCAGTAGCGCGCAGCTGCAGACACACGGGGAAGTACAATATGAAAGCTGTCAGCGCCTCAGGTGGGTGAATTAATATCTGCCTGAACAGATGGCAGTGAATCATTTGTGAATGGGCTAAATGTAAACCACTAGAATAACATTTGGTTTTGTTTGTGCATGTACCATTCTTGCTGCAGACATGCTGCATGGCCCAGGCCGCCCACAGCTGGACACCAGGGGTGTGAAAGCTCTCCAGTAGAGGAAAGAAGGGGTTGAATGACCTAAATAATGAGAGAATAAAGTATATTTTTAGTATGTACTGTGTGCATGTACATGTCAATGCTCAACATAAAAGCTATAGAAAAAAACATTTTACAGACTTGTTATTTTGGTTTAGAGCTAAATTAGCTCTTCTAAAATAGATTATTCCATTCTGTATGAACAACTTGTACAGACTTTATTGATGTGGTCAGGTTTTCAAGGGTCATATTTCACTGTTGAAGCAGGTTGTGATTATATATATTATATTATGTATGGGCCTGCATGCTTTAATGTTTTTGTCAGTTTCTGATTTATTTTTACTGTAGAGAAAGCTGCATCTCACCTGTATGCCACCATTTCACAGTCAGGCGCAGGCCACTTCATGATGACAGCGTGCTAGGGGGAGGGAGACACACATTCATGCAAAAAAAAAAATCAAAATAATTTCTCAAAATAAATGTGTTCAGTATTTTTCTCTCCCGATGGCCTACCAGTTGCTCCAGCAGTGAGGCTCGGAGCTCTGGGGTGAGGGTCCAGGCTTCCGTTCCCCGTGAGGTCAGGTGTGCGAGGATGCCCGCGGCGAAGTAGCTGACCTCCACCTCCGGGCTGTGCAGAAGAGTGCTGATGTGGTCCAAGAAGCCCTGCACCATCAGCTCCACGTGCAGCTCCCCCACCTCCGCTATGTTGTTCTACAGCAACAGAGGGTGAAAGAAGGGAATAACAATGGTCTCACATTGTAAATCTATTCAACATTCAGTGTTTCGAAAGGGTCATAAAAGCAATAAACTTACCAACAGGCCCAGAACCTTCTGCTGAATAGAAGACTCACTGGGGAAGGACTGCAGGGGGGGGGGGGGTTATGGAAACAAAACAACAGTGAGTCAGCGCCCCCCAAAGGCATACAGTACATAGAGAAACGTGTGGTTAACTCGTATATTATAGTCAGGTCCTTAAATATTCAGAATTTGACACACATTTCATCATTTTGTCTCTGTACACCACCACAATGGATTTGAAATAGATCAATCTTTCAGCTTTAATTTGAGGGTATTGACATCCAAATCAGGTCAAAGGTGTAGGAATTACAATCATTTTTATACAGGGTCCCCCCCCCTTATTAACAGACCAAAAGTAATTGGACAGTCGCATAAAACAAAGAAACATGGTCATAAATCAAATTGTCACTTTTAATATTTGGTTGCAAATCCTTGGCAGTTAATGACAGGCTGAAGTCTGGAGCTCACAGACATCAATAGATGCTGGGTTTGGTCTCTGGTGATGCTCTGCCAGCCAGGCCTCTACCGCAAATGTCTGCTGTCCTGCTTGTTATTTGGGCATTTTGCTTTCAGCGTTGTCTTCAAATGCATGCTCAAATGGATTCAGGTTAGGTGATTGACTAGGCCATCGCAGAACATTCCACTTGCCTTAAAAAAAATGATGCTTCAGAGTCATCGTCCAGCTGCACTGTGAAGCGCCCTCCAAAGAGTTCTGAAGCATTTGGCTTAAATATGAGCAGATGAATTTGCGCTGAATGACTTCAGAATTCATCCTGCTGCTATTGTCAGCAGTCACATCATCAATAAATACAAGGGAACCAGTTCCAGACATTTTGCGGTTTAGAGGCCTGGCTGGCAGAGCATCACCAGCGTCTGTGGGTTCCAGACTTCAGCCTGTCATTAACTGCCAAAGGATTTGCAACCAAATATTAAAAGTGACTATTTGATTTATGATGAGATTACTTTGTCCAAATTGCTTTTGGTCTGTTTAAAAGTTGGGGGACCACGAATAAAAAATTGGAGTTCTTCCTACACCGTTCACCGGATTTGGATGTAAAAACCCCTCAAATGAAAGCTGACAGTCTGCACTTCAGCACACTCCAAATCATAATTTTCAAATCTATTCTGGTGGTGTACAGAGCCAAAATGATGACATTTGTGTCAATGACCAAATATATATGGACCTGACTGTATAATCTGCTCCAGGTTTTTATGGATGTGGTGCTACTGTTTTGTTTACATTGTGTGTGTTACATTTCTTGCGTACCTCTAGAACTTTGATAAACAGGTCCAGACCCTGGTTCTCAATGAAATGGCGGCAGGTTGTTGGCGATTCATCCGTGAGGTTCCAGAGCGCGCTCAGTGTAAATTTGAGTGTGGCGTCCACCATGCCCTGAGTGGCCTTCTGACGCACGATGTGGAGCAGTTGCTGCGGGGGGGGGATTTTTTTTATTTGCAAATAAAAAAAATCTGCCTTTCTTGGTAATTTAGTAAAGGTGAAAGAGAATGGAGTCTTACCTTCACTATGAACAGCTCTGCTCCCAGCTGGGCCGTCTGCTCTGTCGACAACTAGAAAAAAAAGGAATGTCCGAGAGTTAAGGAACAAGTCTGTAAGTTTGCTATGAGTGCGTGAACAAGAGGATAGTACATTCTCCTAATACAACGCAACATATACCTTAGCAGCCAGTATGGAAATGATAGCCACAGCCATCCTCTGCATGTTCTGGTCTTCATGGTTGCACAGCCACTGCATCACTAGTTTGGCAGCTTCAAACCTTCACATTGGAGGGAGGAGGGTTTTGTTTTATGTTATTTTTTTTTTTACTTTTTTGGTTTCCAATGTATTGTTTCAATCTTTTAAATGCTTAACAGAGGGATATTTCACTACTTGTTAAAATACTATAAATACTGGTCAAATTTGATTTCTCTCACCTGTTGAATGGAACCTCCTGCAAAATACGATCACTGCACAGAGACAGCAGGCAATTCTTCTGCAGCTGTAGATAGAGAAACCCAAACAGGAATCAGTCCACAGTGACCTCACACAATCTATTGATTTATGTTTCTCGTCTTGTCAGTTGGGTTTTTGTTATACAGGCACAGTTGAAAATGTATTGGGTGAAATATTAAAACTAGAAAGTATAATAAATGCAAATGGCGTAGAACAGCACATATCACTTTCCACCATGACAAATCCAAAATGCACCGGCAAACGAAAAAAAGGAAGCCGCATTTCTTTTTTGTTACCTCACATCAGAATATTCAGGCTGTCACAATGTACTCATTGCACGCATATGTGCAAATTAAGAGGAAATTCAGATGATGTGGATGAAAAATATCAGAAAAAAGTCTAAACTTGCTATATAGTCGTAACAGTTTCTAGACTGAAATATTTATCTTCATCACGGTGCCTTTTGCAAATCTTTGACATGTGCCCACATGGGACAGTGGGGACAGGCATGTGGCTACCTGTTGGTGGTTGGGGAATGTCCTCATGGCCTCCAGCAGAAGCTGAGTGACTGTACTCAGCAGCCTGACCGGCATCCCCGCGGCCAGGTCCTGCTTGGTCAGGTTGAAAACACAGGCACTGGCTGCCAGCTGCACATTCAGGGTGGCTGGGTGGTTTTTCATACCCAAAACTACCAGCTACAAAATAACAAAAGAATAGGTAAGTGACCGTTTGTTAAATGAGACAGAAGAGGAACTGGAATTGTGTAGAGATGGGAATGGATGTGAATGGCTTTGAAGTAATACTTTGCAACAGGAGGAGAAGCATTTGATACTCCATTGCTTATTAAACAAATATCTGGTTATGACCTTTTTAGTATTGCTAATAAAACAATATAATGTGTGGGAACAAAAACCATCTGACTAAATGGAATCATAAAAATGACTTTATTTGAGAGTACAATAACGTGGGTTCACCTTAAGGATGTCCGGCCTGGGTTTCTCCATGACGTGGGTCAGGCTGAACAGATGAAACAGAGCTTCCCTCACAAATCCTTCCCTCTCACTGTAGCGACGCAGGGCCTCACAGATCTGGGTCTCGTTGGCTTCCCCTGTTACCTGTTCACACACACAAACTTTCATTGAAGCAGACCTGAAGTTCTCCGCACAAGTTATTAGTTTCAACATAGCCATCTACTCAGGGCTTAATTTGTGCCGGATCTTGGTGGAACAAAATCCGGCACCTCTCACGTTAGGACCGCAACCTATTTAATTGGATAAGGCCAATTTGGCACCACTATGAACATATATGAATATATACATTATTTATTATCTGTGTATTTAGTCTTTATACCTCATTGAAGTTGCACAAAAATAGCTTATTTGCCTATTTTAGATGCATTTAAAATCAGCTTTTGGAAGAGTGGGAAAGAGAGAGACAGCGCCAGCGGAGTGTGGGGATTTTCCGCACATCATGTGTGCTGATTTTGTATTTTGCCAATGGAATCATGAGCGACAAGGAGTAAACTGGTAAAACGTCAAAAAGACGATCAAATGTGTGGAATTTGTTCAAACCAGTTGGTCAGTTAGATCAGACTAGAGAAGCCTTTTATACAATAGGCGCACAACGGTTGCCACGCAACACTATTCAACTTGCAGGTCTTGTCTTTTTTCGCCAGACGCACAGGTCTCTCTGCTAAAAAGAGAAATAATTTGTTGACCCTCATTTTACATAAAAAAAGCCTATTAGAGGTAGGCTAGCCTAGAGAGGGCGAGAGACAGAGCAAGCCAGCAAACTTCAGGCTATACAGTTTAGTTGTAACAGTAGCACCATGCAGACCAGTATGATGCATTCACAGTGGATTTTTGAATACCCCCCGCTGTGTTCCGGGACCTCCTCCTACATAACAAATGAAGCACTGCATGTCTGCATCTATTGTATATACCTACTTTTAGATTCCCCTCTCCAGAGAGGAAGTCAGAAAACCCAGCGTCCGTGGCCAGAAGCCCCAGAAAGGTCATCCCTGGTCGCTCCTCAACAAATGCCTTTACAGCTGCATCTGTCACCTGTCAAATACACATGTGTAAGAAATGACGCCTTTATGTCATCTTTGCAATCTAACTGAAAAGTTTGTCGACAAACAAACACACACACACACACACACACACACACACACACACACACACACACACACACACACACACACACACACACACACACACACACACACACACACCTGTTTCCTGCCAGACACGTCCAGGGAAACGAGAGCGGGCAGGATCCCCGGCTGTCCAAGCAGCTGACGAGCCACATCGGAGGTAAACTGCTTATCATCGCTGATGTCCAGATGCTGCACGGGCCGGGTTTCACACAAACACACACAAGATGGCGATTGAAATCACAGACAAAAGTGTTCTTCTTATCTTCACACAAATAAGTGACATACAAACATGTACGACAAACGATTCTGGAGAAGGTTTGATGTCAAAATTGCTTTTTGTGAAAATCAGTGAATATCTCCTCATTCGCTACCTGTGTGTGCGCTGAAAGAAAATATGGTGTTTACTGTGGAAGAAGTCTTTTTATTGAAGAAAAAGAATTCAACAAAAAGACTGTATACCAGTTTACAGGCTGTAACACAGTACAGCACAGGTAGCGGATCTTGAGGAGATATTCACTGACTTTGACAACAAGCATTCTCCAGAAACGCTGAGTCCAAGTTTTATAGTAGAGACACACACAGCAGCACAGACCCAGCTTCATCCTCCCACTGACCTGCAGCACATCCAACTGGCCTATGACTGCCAGCAGCTGAGCAGTGCTCATCTCCAGCCTCTTGAGCTGGTGCAGTGTCAGTGAACGCAGCCGCTCCTTCAGGCCCAGCACGGGGCTCAGGTTGGTCACGGAGGTGTTGGACAGGTCCAGGCTCTCCAGGCGCAGCAGGGAACACACGTCGACCAGGCCCGAGTCGTAGAAGTCTACGTTGGCCAGAGAGAGGGAGCGCAGGCCCTGCAGGGAGCTGAAGCGATGTCTGATTGGCTCCTCCAGAGAGGACATAGTGAGACCTGTTAGGACCAGTCGCTGGAGGGACTCCTGCAGGAAGGTTACAATTATTTTAATGTGGTGGTTGGTCTTAAAAAATATGTTTTTATGTTTTATAAGTCAGCAATTCTGGAGAATGCTTGTTGTCAAAATCACTTTTTTCTCAAAATCAGTAAATATCTCCTTACGATCCGCTTACCTGTGCGTACTTTATATGCATTGAAGAAAAAAGTCAAGTGTTAATACAAAGCCTAGGCTCTGAAAATTGGCATGTTGCTAGCTTTACATCACGCAGGCAGTGTATTAACACCAGATTATTTTTTTCAGCACAAACACAGTACGGAAAGGTAGCGGATCGTGAGGAGATATTCACTGATATCCACACGCATTCTCCAGAATCGCCGACTCCACCTTTAATTCACAAGTGTCACATACTCTCACACTTTACCTGACAATATTTATTGGTGGCCAGCCCCTGTAGAATATCAGGAATAGTGAGGTCTGCATTGACCCTGGCAGCATCCAGCTCCAGCAGTCTGTGAGGGCAGAGGGCTTTCTGGAAGGCCTCAGCGGAGATGCGCGCCGTCCGGATGCAGGCTCGTCTCAGCCGCAGGTGTTCACAGCTCCGGAACACACCCACCGTGCTGTCATTCAACACACCTGCAGAAGGAACTGGAGTCAGTCTCTGAAATGGACTGAGCCGTCCACACTTTTGAGAACCTGGGACAGTGTTTAAGTTTACATGCCATCAGATTTAATTGCTAAAAGATGTATTTTATTTACATCAACAGGTAAAACCCTATATCTTCACTGTGTTGGTTTGGTAGGGTTCCAAACTGTTTTAGGAGGTCCAGGTTTACCTTCAGTGGCCATCTTGGCCAACAGCTGATCTGCCAGCTCCTGAGGGAAGAGCACTGCTTCTCTGAAACACAGGGATCCATCAGGGCGCTTCCCACAGAAGTAGTCCAGGTTCTGGCTCACATGGGTCAGGCACAGGTCCGCCAGAGCCGCCGGAGACGCCTCCTCCTGACAACAACAGGATGTTTGTTCATGTTGATGCATGTAATGTGATCTGTTTAATTTAATAACGCCATAATGTCTGGGCGCGTAAAGACACACCACTCACACAGGTAACCTGACGGCCATACTGAAACTTACCGTGTTTAGGAAGCTACAGGCCATGGCTTAAAAAAACGGGTTAAGAAACCGGTTCAAATGCAGCTTCACCGGCTAACGTTAGCGGTGAGCGGCTCCGTTTCAATCCGTGCCAAACTGTCCGAGAGCCTATCGGTGTCCAGTCGGGTTGACAGGGCTGTACCTAGGAGGAGACGGAGCCAGCTAGCAAGCTAGCTCACTTGTTGTTGTCTTCGTGCAGGCAAGCTGAAAGCCGCGTCGTAGTTCATGCTAAAAAGATATCGGGGAGCTATGACTGAAAGAACCAGGTGGGGAATGTAGTTCGGTTAGTTAGACCCAACCAACTGACAGTAAACAAAGGTAAACAAAGGTCACCGCACCGGAAGTACATAGGCGAAGGGGCTGGACTACGGAAGCCTGTAAAGAGCGTTATGAAACCTATGACACCGGGAAGTAATCATCTGGAGGCATGATCGCACTGTTCTGCTTTCAACGGCAAACTCTTTTATATTTTCTATAAATTAACCAAGCTTTTGCAGCAACTCCGCGGTTACCGGCTCCTTTCTATTACGGCATCTATTTTGTGGACAGGTTTTCTGTAGAAGCATCGCACTGTCACCAAGGTCACTGCAGCAGTGCACGTGCTGGATGTGGTTATAGTAGAGTTAAAAGGCAGCATTGTACAGGTGTAAATATGGCTGGACTTATAAACTTTGAAGACGAGAATGAGGTGAAAGAGTTTTTGGACAATTTGGGAGTGGAGTACAGCTTCCAGTGCTACAAAGAGAAGGACCCCGAAGGTAAACCGGCTGATCTCAGATTCGTGTTGCTAAAGCACTAGACATTGATAATAACGCCTATCTGCTCATCACATTCAGTCTATGGTGCTGATATGAAAACCGTGCTGCTGAAACACTGCAAATGAATGCTACCTGCTGATACACTCGAAATTAATATAACATGCAGGCTGCTGATACGTAGACTGTATGCTGATACACTGGCCAGTAACGATGAGTTACTTATGTTTGTCGCATCCTTTATCCTTAGGGTGCCAAAGGCTTGCAGACTACTTGGAAGGGGTGAAGAAAAACTATGAGTCTACTGCACAAGTGCTGAAACATAACTGTGAAACCAACGGACACGGAGAGAGCTGCTATAAGCTGGGGGCTTACCATGTCACAGGCAGAGGTAAAGCAGCATGGGTCTTATTAGCCTATTGACCCTCTCAGGGGTTTTTCCCACATATTGAATTATGTGTCACATATGCTTTAAGTCTGAAGGTTAAGTTCATCCTAACAAGAACCGTGGATTATAATACTAGAGACATGAAATGAAAAGTACTGGTGCTTTGCCTGAGAATGTTTTGGACTTTATTTCGATTTTAAATACTCAAGCATAGTACTTTTTAACCCACTTCGTATTCAAGTTACTTTTTACCCTTCAAGTTAAACTATATAAGAAAAGGAAATGTAGACCACCTCCTACATAGAACTTTAGGGTTAGTTAGTTTAAATGAGTGGCTGATTAATTGTTTGTAACGCAATTGTAGAATGTAGACTACTTTTGTTTTGAGATGTAAAAGTACCAAACAATTGCTTTTCAATTCAGTGACATGCGAGGATTTACATTATTTTTCCATATGATTGTAAATCTTATACCTCAGAGTTTTACTAGAGACTATAAAGTGACTTAGAAGTACTGTGTCTTCTTTTAATCCAAGGGAGGTATGTGAATTGTTCCACCAGGGGGAGTGACTGAGTGTCTGAAAACAGCCTACTCCTGCTTCCTGCGCTCTTGCAGCACCGGAGGAAAGAAGTCTATAGATGCCTGCCACAACGTTGGTCTGCTGGCCCATGATGGCCGAGCTATGGACGGAGCACCTGACCACAGCACAGCTCGGCAGTACTATGAGAAGGCCTGCGATGGAGGCTATGCTCCCTCCTGCTTCAACCTCAGTGCTATGTTTATTGGGGGCAACGCCAAAGGGCTGGCCGCGGATATGCCTCTGGCTCTGAAGTACGCCAGCAGGGCCTGTGAGCTGGGACACGTGTGGGGCTGTGCCAACGCCAGCCGCATGTACAAACTTGGGGACGGTACGGAGAAGGACGAGAAGAAAGCGGAGGAGCTGAAGAACCGAGCGAGGGAGCTGCATGGTATGGAGAAGGAGAGGCAGATCAAATTCGGGGAGTGAATGTGACACTTGATGAGATGATCATTGTTTTGGTTTGCCTATTTGTGGTGGTGTTCAGTCAGGAACAAACCAAAGGTAGAACATGTTGTGAAAACAATAGCTGTTTGCCTGATTTACAGTCTGCAGACAGTAACGTCCTGGGAGCAGCATTATCCTGACTGTTTCTGTTGGTTGGATTCAGCTAAATGTATTCAAGATCATGTACATGTAAAATAAATTAATTATGATTCCTGTACAGTGGTTGATGAATAATATGCATTTGAAAGTTGGCCTATTTGGTTTGTGGTATAGAAAATATTGACACAAGGTTACAGGGGTAAAGGGCAGTTAATGCCATCTGCCTTCATACAGTGTTACATAAATAATAATATGCTGGATAGTTTCACCTTCACTGTGTGGACACAAGATGGAGGCAAACTCACAGAAATTAACTGAGCGCATTTTCAAATCTCTCAGCGATTTGTCCTGAAGTCAATAGGCATATGGCGGGCATACTGTTCCCAGCAGTCCACGTTTACAGATACTTTATCCTAAAGTCTCTACGACGACCATAATACATTGTTCCTTATCTATGAGGACTTCGATACCGGCATACTGCTCCTACTCATCTAAACTTCTCTATACTTTAACCTGAAGTCACTACGGCGGGCATACATACTGCTCCCATGTCATACACTGTTTAGCGACACTGCATAAGCAGCCGCCTGTGTGTAATGGACACATTGTATAAACAGATCTGAACTAAGCCGGGGATGCTGAGGATGATGGGCGGACCGGTCGGCTTTAAGCTCCGCCTGTTAACCGCGCGACGACTCCGTGCTCTTTCAAAACAGACAGCGCCTCCCGAGCGTTAAACGGTTAGCCTCGGTCTGTTAGCCGCCTGCCGCTACTGTGTCCTGAGCGTTTAGCCTCAGACCGATGTACACACAGGGACACCAGGGAGAGAAAGAAGAAAACACTTCGGTGAGTTACAGAACAATTCGTGGTAAAGTTTGAAAAAATCCATCCCAGTCGTCGAGGTACCTTTTGCTAGCTAACGGCGGTTTGGTTGTGTTTGTTTTAATGTGCAGGATGCTCCGTTATCAAAGTGATCGGCATCCATCAACAGGCGGGGACAAGGACAGACTTGCCCCGGTGTTATTGAGGCAGGCGTGCTGTTACTGGGTGCACTGCAAAGGTTCATTTGAGCTTTTATTTTTATTTTTCTCCTCCTCCCACGTGAAGATACAGCGCCCCTGCTGCACACCACAAAGCAACATGGGGGGTTATCTATTCTTAAATATACACATAAAGCTTATCATAAATCATTTGCCGAGCTAAGTTAGCTAACGAATCAAGCTAGCGAGCGTTGTACCATGCTAACATGGAAACCTGTGAGAAGAACATAAGTTGAGATAGCAGCAGCTGGTGACGCCTCCCGTCAAGTCTTACTTTTGTTTACTTCAGTGGCTATAAGATACGAGGACTTTATGCCTCTTTAGCCCGGCAGAGTTTATTTTACAGCCGCTCTGCTCCGGATAGACCATTGGCAGCGAACGAACCCCCGCACAGTCGCCCTCAGGGGAGCGCTTTGGGTGTGGCGTGGGTGCACCCACCACGAACAATACTGTGTAGAGCTGCAGCCTTTCTTGTCTTTCCCATTGCCTATCTTCTCCTAGCCACAGCCCATCTTTTCTTTGCCACAGCATGTCTTGGTCATAGAAGAGACACATACAGAGGACGAGTCTGGGGCTATGGACGATGCCCTGACGTGATTTAAATGAGGGAACCGTTCACAGCATGAACTGCCTTTTTAATACAGGCTAACTCACCAACAACATCTAAAGCTGCTGTACATGTGTCCGATAATGGTGCTGCTCCATTAATGCAATCATTTGTAGATCAATAATATCTGTTCAGGTAAGTGATAGCCATCAAGGCGTAATCAGGTGTGTTGTCCTTATAATGAATCTGACAATATTCAATAAGTCAGTGTTAACATGTCTCACAATCTGCACTTCATTTCTTTAGTGTGTGTGTGAGATTGTGAGCTGAGAAACATCCACAGTTAGGTTCATGTAGTGGGAGCTCACCCACACAGACACACTTGAGTGGACTAGCTCTATTAGCTGTCAAGCAGAATTAGTTTTCCCTATTCTGCCTGTTTTTCCGAAACAAAGCCTCCCTCTGCTCAAGACCTCCTAATCTAACGCACTCTTTGTGTCCTTGTGATGCTTCTGTTGCTCGCTCCCCATTTTGAAGCAAGGGCTCTAAGGAATGTCCCATATTGATATTTAGTATGGCTGTGTGGAGCTGCTGTTCCCAACACTTAACATATGACCCAGAGGTCGCCGGTTCAGACTCATGACTGGCAAGCCTTTGCAGTGGCGCGGTGTCGTGTTATGCAGTAGTAGAGAGTCTGAAACAACCTTATCTGCTCCAACACTGCACTTGTCCAAAATGAATTAGATTGTGTTGATAATTGCAGTTGGGGAAAGCGTTGTTGCTTGAGCGGTTAGATGTTCCATCCTGTACAGTTCCAAGTTTAGTTTCATATGAAACCTAAGTATTTCCAAATGCTTAAAGAGTGAAATTCCTTTTAGTTTTTACTTTGGGGTAAAGACAGCACTGCACATTATTCCAGATCACTAGTGAAAGTTTGACCTGCAGGGACAGCGGTCAACCTGTAAAGGGTTATATAGTAATAGGGCTTAGGTTCTAATCCAATTTGAATGTGGGTGATTCAGTTGTATATCTAGCATGGAGATTTGCACTGTTGGTCTTAACCAACTCACAAGTCTACTCCGTCCGTGCTCTTGTTTACAAATGCTGCAGGGAATTATCATCACTGGATGTTTTTGGAGGTTTTATCCTGTTCTTCTCTCTGCCTGACTCTACACAAAAAGCGTTCGTCGTCTGTTGCCAACAGAAACGCTGTGAGTGCTTGGAGGATTATTTGCCGAAGAAAACACGGTGAGAGCGATGTTGTGTGCTTATTTTCAATTACCTTACCCCTTGTATAACACAATTATCGATGGCTAAACATCACGACTGAATCACCAGCTTTTCTTTAAGAAACCTTCCCAACTGTAACTCTACATATACCACCTCCACCTTCTGGGCCAAACTAATCCCAGAGTTCCGTTCTTGTACGTGGGCCCATCTGTTCAGCGCTAGCCTTTGCTGTAACGGCTCTTTCAAATGTGATTAGTTTGAGATTACGCGTGTGCGTGTGCGTGTGCGTGTGCGTGTGCGTGTGCGTGTGTGTGTGTGTGTGTGTGAAATGAAACTCCCCTCCCCGAACTCCGAGCCTTGTGTTTACAAGAGAAAGGGATAAAACACTGACAGGTTTTTGCGTCATCATCATCGGCTTCAATCCCTGGTCTTTCTCAGGTTGTGTTTTTCTGTGCAGTGAGCAAGCTGTCATGCGGAGCCGCTCGTGAACCGAGTGTGAAATGTGCGGCTCACTGTGTTTGACTTCCTCTCTCTGAGTGAATAAAGCAGTCATCTAGTAACCTCCTTCTGAGCGCTATATACATATTCTAGAGGCGTTTGGGTCTGCCATCAAGCCTTTTCTCTGTGCTACCTCCAACCAGTGCTGTTGTTGCCAGGGTAACTTTATGTGTGTGTGTGTGTCTGGCATATCCATTCAGCACAAATGGAAGTGCAAAGTCACATGTCGTCACTCTCTTCCGCTGATCTGATGCCTGCCTTCTCCCAGCCTGCGCTCTGTCACTTACCAGTACAAAAACAAAGCTTGTGCTCTTCTCTGGTTTTTAAGTCGGCTTCTTTGTTGCTATTTGGGAGGAATACAAACGCTCCCTCTGTCTCTGTTTGGAACACTGTCTAATAACAATACTGTGTTGGGTTGTGTGTTTGATAAAGACTTATTATATGAGGTGTTTCTAATGCCGCTGGCAGCCGGGTGAAGTGAGTGTTGTAGATGTGAGCTTTGGCAGGCGCCTGCCTAGCTGGCTGTGTGAGAAGGAGATAAAAAGACGTGGGGTAAATGCAAGTCCTGGCTCTCTGAAGAGGCAGGAACTACATGACACTGCCTCTGATTGAGCAATGTGCCTTTTTCTTTTAGTTTGTTTCACACTGCAGTAGAGCATCATTTGAGGAAGTTGCTTCTTATTGTTGTTGAGTGTGTTTGCCATGTGCTTCCTGCTGTGTGTTGTAATCACAGCTTTTGTATAGAGCAGTCAGACACACAGAGGGACACTGGTGGTGACTGACGACTGGAATCTCTACAGACAGACAGGCTGAGCAGGAGGAGTCTGTACAGACAGACAGACAGGCTGGCAGTTGCTCACACATGGAGGTGGACTGCTGCTGCACCTCGTCTCCCTTAAGCCTCTCTCCTTTCTAGGCCGTAGCTTGATGTTTTCTTGCTCTTGTTGTGTGTGTGTGTGTGTGTGTGTGTGTGTGGGATATATAGCTATTTTAGTCTTGTTGTTGTGAGCCTAAGTTTTGTTCTGTGTAATTATTAGGCAATAGCCCTCACGATGCATTGACATCTAGTACATTCACTAACCCACATACCCTGCCTATCCTAATCTTCTTGAGTTATAAGCTACAGGTTTTCATGACCTCACCTTTATGCACATTTTAAAGTATCAGTCTCAGAATCATATTATCAAGCGCGATCGCCCGTCACTTTTAATCACCGCAGGAACTTCTTGGTCTCGCGACTCCAGCTGTCCGGCGGCGCTTTGAAAACGGAGCCGGGTATTGACGGACGTGGGCGCACGGAGCAAAACCGCACGCGCAGCCAGTGGAATTCGGGCATCAGTTCTGGAGTAGCCAACATTGAACTCACGCGACCGATCAGCTGTTTCTTTTGTCATTTCCACATGTATGGCACCTGTCGTCAACTTTTGGTACATTGAGTTTTTGATCCAGATCGGTGATTCTATTACGGCTTGACACCAATCTGTTCATGTTTGTGTGGAGCTGCGTTGAGGCATAACTAATCTTTTGAAGTAGTGAAGTAGGAGTCAGATTACTTCTGACCTTATCAGTCATAATTGCTCCCTGACTGTGAATGCCATCCACACTGCAGAGTACATACGGCTGTTGTTGAAAAAAAAAATCTTGTTTCTGGCCTGGTTGATGTTGGTTCTTATTGAACGCTCAGCTGGAAACAGGATTTGATAACACACTGGGCATTTTGCACTGCATGGATCCAACCAGAATGTTGTCTTAACACTGTAATGAGAGCACACTGTTAGTTTTGTAATCCCTTCTGGTGTTTCATAGATGCTTTTGAATAGAGTTAGTCTTGTGTTTTGAATTCAGCAATTGGCTCACTCTTTAACTGTTTGAGCAACTCCCAGGGCATCCATGCCTGGTCTTTGGTCAAGCTCATGTGACTCTGTGTGTTGTTATGTATTTGCAGCTATAGTGTTGTAATATTGGTTTAAAACGCTTGCTGATTCAGGCTTATGTACCACAAAGCTTTAACTTCCTTACTTACTTACCTCACCTACAGTGTTTCTTTTGGTCAGCTCGCTTCACTAAACAATCACAAACATGGACAAGTCTACCACAGCTGCATATTATACACAGGAAAGTATGACTATGATATTGAACAGATTTGAAGGATTTAAACATAAATCCCAGGCTCAAAGCAGCACAGTTGGCAAAGGCAGGAAGGAAAGCTGGCAACATAAGTGAACAGGCTGATCAATATCATTCACTGCTCATCATTAAGGCACACCGGAGATCGGAATAGTATTCTAAAGGCGTATGTGAGCTAGGTTTGGTCTTATTCCTTCAGCTGCAGTCCCAGCAGTGTTCAAATAAAGAAGAGCAAATTCAAAATCATGATTCTAAGCTTCAAGGTAAGTAGGCTTACCTACGAATCTAATAAGGTCAGCAAATACAAGGATTTGGTGATTTAAATCAGTCTGTAATATAATCATTATAAAATATGTTGACTTTCCCGACAGTCCACTGGGCAGGCAGACATTGCTGTTACTTATACACCACAGTGAAAGCAGCAAGTCGTATACACTGGCACCTGTGGCTGCTGATCATGTGACCTGTAGCCGATGTAAACACTCTGCAGGACTGTGAATGCATGACACGTGTTGCCCTGGTATTATACAGAAGCTGCTAAAAAACAAGAATCTAAGAGATAAGAATATGTTTCATATTGAAACTCATCAGGGAAAGACATGGGGTCATAGAAAGACATAGTCGGTCGTTGCACACTCCTCACAGACCATCCTCAGATTCTCCAACCAGGACCCCACGTGGTTTTCTTCCAAGACTGATGTCATTTTTCAAGAGATTTGATTGGTCAGCGGGCGGTCCGGTTAAACATGTTTATCTCTCCAACATAACCTGCTCCGGAGCAGGTTAGATGTGCAGCATGGGTTACCATGGTGTTGTACCCCCGGTAACAAGTGAACCACCATTGTTACCCTGAAAACACAGAAACCCGAAGTCTTCTAGATCCTAACTAGGGATGGGGCCGATCCGATCCAGTATCGGTATCGGGTCCGATATGGCCGAAATCTGCGTATCGGATATCGGACTGACAGCTCCGATATTAAAATCCGATTTTTTTTTTTTTTTTTTTTTTTACTATGTAAGAGCGAACATGCGCCGACGTTCGGTGGAGGGAGAGAGGACATCACTTTAAAATTTGACAGTACATATCAGTTTGTTAGCCAGTGAGCTAACCAAAGCTAATCCAAGTCAAGGAAGTGGAGAGGCTTGTGACAAATTCTACAATGTAAAATACAGCCAGAGAGAGGAAGACTGTTCAGACAAACAGACCACCACATATTCTAGTGGGACAGAAGTGATCATTGAGAAGGATTTTTTTTGTGTGACTCTATAATTCTGCCTTTAAGATAAACCTATATGCATTTGTGTATATTTATTGCTCTTTTAAATTAGAATTGCTTAAGCCTTCCTAGCCTAATACATAACATCACCACCAACAAAAACATTTATAACAATTATGATATCGTATCGGTATCGGCCGATATCCAAACCCCAGGTATCGGAATCGGATCGGAACTAAAAAAAAGTGGATCGTCCCATCCCTAATCCTAACTGACTTTACCCCAAATCCTGCTTAGTAGTGCAGGCCTAAAACCTTCCTCATCAGCAAATCAGATAGAGCTAGATGAAAAGGAATGAAAAATGAACACGCAGAGTGCCAGTACTTGACATACAAGTTCCTGAAATCTACCGCACACTCCCCCCAACATGTGAACAGATCCTTTCAAAGTGGGAAGATGTACTGAGCAGGCTGTTATTGGCTGTTTGTCATGCTGGCTTCAGACAAACTCACTGCACTTGAATTCCTGCTTCTTTTCATCAGTGTGCATGTGCATACATGAAAATGTGTGTTTTTTTCTATTTATCTATTTATTTTAAGACGGCTCACTCACCCAGCTGATGGGTGTTAGCTGGAGTTATGGTTGAATCAGGTTGAAGGGTTTAAGGATCATGAGGCCAAGGGTCAAAGGTGAGTTCAGGGACAGTAGTCAAATGGTCCGCTTAAAAGAATATGGAAAGGTAGGAGATATTTTTATTGGCAAATGAGGCTTCATCTTAGTGATAATAAGTTGAGCATGATTTAAAAAACCTGGATTAAAGTGTTGGCCAAAAGGCTTAAGTGAGCTCTAGATAGGGGGGAAAAAAAAGCTTCTCGTGGATATAAACAGGGTGGACAAAGTAATAAGGAACACCCCTCTGTTTAGACTGTTAGTTTTAAGAACTAGGTGTACCATTTAAGTAACCAGCAACCAAGCATATTTTCGGCTTCTTTCAGCAAGTCCTCTGGCCCCGGACAAACAGATCTCAGAGCGAGAGTACAAACGCATTCAGCAGCATTTAGAGTATGCCTGTCCTGCCCATCCTCGTGCTGTTTTGTTCAACAGAGTCGGAGTGAGGAGCGCAGGCCCAGTTGTACATAAACAGAGTGATGCCGCACCCTTCCACTTTCCCCTGCACATTGTCCAGACCCCCCCCTGGTCTATCGGTGCTTGAGACGAGCCTCATCTGTCTTTCTTAAGTGTTTTGGGCCATGCTGTGGCTGTGTGTCACGGAAACTTTTGAACCTGGTGGAGCCGAACTCAGCCAAAGACAATAAATCGGATACAGGCAAACATGTTTTTTTTCTTTTTCTTCTCTCTCCTCCTTTTCTCTCATGTTCCTCGCATTTTCCTTTGAACCCTTTTTCTGCCCATCAGACGTCTAAGGGATTGAGAGTGCAGGGTATGAATACGAAGCGTTGTCCTCCCTCCGCACCTGCTCAGCGCGTCTTTGATGAAAGAATAGCGATGATTCACTCCTTAAGCCGATGCATTTCATCTCTTGTCATGTCAAAGTGTGTGTGTGCGTGTGTGTGTGTGTATGTGTGTGTGTGACTGAGGCAACCCATTTCCTGTGGCCCTTTTGTCAGGTTTCCCACAGGCCGGGCCCTGACATGCAGACAGAGACGTGCACCTACATGCCTACGGTTACACACACACTTCACATGCCCAACTGTCAAACTGGGTGCTTATTCATTCCGTTCACACCATTTTTAAATGTCATCCGAGGAGCATCCATTTAGAGTACAGCGAAACTCCTGTCACAGCTTATTCCAGACAGGGGAGTCACAGACCTAACACAATCCAGATGTAGTGCAGCTAACACTAGGAGAGGCTCCTCTGAATGTTTGAAAAAGAAGGTAGAAATCTGAATACATTTCTCTTATCAACATAACAGCATAGCTGTTGCTATTTGACAAAGAAATTAGGGGATGTAACTGAGTAACTCCTGGAACACTATGCCAATAACATGATATCTTTATTGTTTTTCTCCTCTTTTAAAGGTCCCCATATTATGCACGATGATGCACTTTTCATTAATATGAGTCCCCGGTGTGGCACAAGCATCATTTTGAATTCCTGGCATTTCTGTTTAAAATGTTTGTGTGCTCAAAGTCAACATCGCCTTCCTGTAAAAACAAGTGGAAGGAAGGTCAGTGACTACCGAGAAAGACTGTTTGATTCCGCTCCGTGTGTGAGAGGATAACCTGGACGTTTGTTTGGTTTCCTTTTGTCTCCGTTCGAGATCTGATAAATATGGGGAGGGAGAGATGGGGAGAGAGAGAGAGAGGGGGAGAGAGAGAGAGAGGGGGAGAGAGACGACCTTGCTGCTGGACACAGTCTTTCCTATTTTTAGTCAATGGATGAATGTTTAGTAGCGCACGCCTCCTGTCTGTTCTTGCAGTGGTGTCTGTGTGACTCTGAGCAGAGAGGAGCCCCTGGCCATGCTGCTCTGTAACGGGGAGGGGGGGGGCAGAGATACAGCTGTTTCTCCACTCTCAGCTGTTGCTCCTCGGCCCCTCTCTCTCTCTCTCTCTCTCAAACACACAGGGCAACTTTGTTCAGCCCTGTGCGAGAAAGATGAAAGAGTTGATCTTTCATAGCTGCTATCACGTGGGAATTGGGAGTACTCTCGCCCCATTAGTAAAGAGCAGCCATGTCCAAATGAGAAAGTCTGTTTTTATCCCATGGTTTTCTCCTTTGCTCCTCTGCCATGGAGATACCCTTTTCTCCTTCTGTATCTGTCTTGTGTTTTCCCTTGACCCCTGTGTGGGTGTCATGTTTAAATCCCCCATGTGACCTTTCACCTACTAGTGAACTCTTAACTGAAGAGAGGTGTGTGTGTGTGTTCCTCTTAGCTTTGGGTGGCAGTTTGGGTGTAGTTTTTGTTCTTTGGTGATAGAAGTTGACGCACTTATTCCTCTTCTTCTTGTCCCTTTTGTGTTTTAAGTTTTTAATTGGCTGTTTTATTTTATGAGTACACAGGGCAGTGCCATGTTAGGAGGGAGTCATGCGTGCAGCACAGTGTTGTGAGAGCATGAGCTAAGCTGTATGGGAGGCCTGTTATCTAAGTTGTGCTCAGTTAACCCGGTTCAAAGTGATTTTCTATCCGATCTCTGGGTCGAATCTTATCTTACAATAGTCAATTGTCGAAAAACTGTGCAGCATTCTCTCAGCTGATGTTTTTGACCCCTATTTTTCTTACTGCAAACATGGCTGTTCAGACCACATGTTACACACACACACACACACACACACACACACACAGGATATCAAACCAACAATAACTTGCCTACAGTCTGTCTGCTGTGTTTCTAGTGTGGGTTCAGTATTGAAGCAGAGCAGGCCAAACTCAAAGAGGACAGAATGACTTGTTGGAAGGAAAGAGCGTATTGTTTTAGAGATGGTATATTTTACATTTGTGTGTGTGTGGGGAAGGGATGCTTTGATTTGTACCAGACAGAGAGCACAATACATTTGGGTGAAGACGGAGCACTCCTGTTTTTCCTCAGAGAGGACTCTCTAATCTCATACTACCTCATCATAACATAACATTTTGGCAGGACCAATGAGGATGGCTCCAACGGGTGGGAGGCGAGCCAATGAATTGTTTGTTGGAGAAACGTTAAGACCTTCTGTCCTATTGGCTGATAGGAGCAGGCTTATACAGCAGGGGGGTTGTGGATTAGTCTCTCTACCTTAGCCAGTTTCCTCTGCCTGGATGTTCACTTTTTCCTTTCTAGAAAGAAGCTATTGTTGTACACAGGCTGTGGGTTTATGCCTGTGTGTGTTTGCGCTGACATAATTGAAGGGTCTGTCAGGTTTCAGCATGCCATCTCTCTTAAGTCTATTTCTCACCGAAAAGCCCTGAGGGGCCACCCTGGAACCCAGGCCTGCCTGAGTGGGACCATGTTTGTGAAGTGAGAGAACCATGTTTTTAAATAGCAGACAAAAATGGGATGTTTTTGCTCGAACATTGTTGGCTCAAGTACATGCAGTGGTTTAACTCAAAGAAGGGGTAGGATGTGTTCATGATATTGAGACACGCATACACACATTTGGTCGTGTTGAATATAAAGAAAAGGAAACTGATTTGAAGAAGAACTGATCAAGTTTTCCTTTTTTAAATGTGACATTCAAACTCACACACACACAACTTGAACAAAATCAGATGAAAGGAAATAAAACTACACTGAACACAAGTGCATTGGTCATAAATTGTAGTAAATAGGATAGTTATTGTTAATATGAGGGGGGGAGAAATGGTAAAGATGGGACCGGGAATCTTGATTTGATTTATATTTTACAGCTGAACTAAAAACTGAATCCCATTTGATTCTTAGAAACTATGGTGGGATAGTTTTTGTCCAAACTGATTTAATTGGCTACAGCTCCTCATCAAAATAATCCATCAACAGAATAACAAAGAAGATTTTTATATTAACTTCCAACCTCTAAAACCTCCAATAAGCCATTTCTAGTGACTGTGTCACACAAGGTTTCACATGGCTTCCACAACGAAGGCCACAAGACCTACATCATAATTCTACTTACTGAAAAGCTTTAACTGTATAGAGGAAGGACTACCCTTCCACTTACAGAATAACTTATTCGCTGTGCTTTCATGTTTTCAACATGGGTCTTTTTGTAGTTCTCTTTCATAGCATTAGTGTCTCACAATATGTGAATATATGACTGGTACAACTTCAGACGCAAGCTACTCTCTAGCTGTGTCTCTCACTCACAACAATGGAAAACAGATAAAAGATAAATTAACTCCTGCTTATATCCAGTACAAATAAGACCTACAAATCAATGTCGCATTGTAATGACATAATACATCCAGAAAGATTAGAATGGTAGCTGCCTCCGTAGAGTAAAGCATAATCTATTGTTTGACCAACCTGTCTTCTAAAGGCCAGGACCCACCGGCCCGATAATCGCCGTCGTAGAGTTTCGAGGGGACGGAGTCACGAATCTGTTTGGTGTGTGCCATGAAATCGGTCGTAGTTGATGTCGTCGGGACAGTCTTTCAGTTTGAGCAATTTGATTTGTGGAGGGCTAGCGAATCAGTGAAGCCCAGAAGTGAGGCGGGTAGCACAAACAGCTAACAACAGTTAGCCATCGTTTTAATGTGTTTGTTTGTTTCGTTCAGCGAGTACTCACATGCATCAACCCTTGTTGACTGCTCGACACCATGTTCGACACTCTTTGCTAAAAATGGTGCTCTTTATGGTCCATAAATATAAATACGTATTTCTATCTATGTTTACGGTCTAGAGAGCCGTCCCATCATTTCCGGCTTCCGTATTTTTTCGGCCCACAATACAGATTAGCACCGCCTGCTGTTATGGAGACATTACGTCCCACGCAAGCGCAGAGCGTACGGAAAGGCAACAGTCGGTTTGGTGTGTTCTTTGCACTTTTTCGGCCGCGACGGGAAGACTGGAGCTCCCTGAATCGGCAGTCACCATTTTAGTTAGTATTAGTACAGTTAGTATTTTGAACCAATCAAGGCAGTTCTTTGGCCGAACTTTCTATAAAAACAATAACTGTTGCCATGGAGATCGTTTAATAAGCCCACACAGTCCTGTCAAGTTTGTAAAGTATTATTAAGAAATCCAGTTTTGATGGCATATTGCTTTGTATTATTTTGACCAGGTTTTCAGAGGCTTTAACAAAGTGCCAGTGTTCTGAATCTGCTGGTCCTGGAGTTAAATTGAATAATCGGGATCAGAATGCTTTGCTGGTTTTATGCCTGGTTCAATGCAAGAATTTGAGCTGTGCTCACCTTTTATCTTTTGCTTTCACATTGACACACACTGATCACAATGTGATTTTTTTTTTTTTATTTATTTTTTTTTTTTAAATGTATTCATATCCACTTTGAGCTTAGCTTGAATTGGTGTTCGCTGATTCTCCATCAGGAGTTTTTTTTTTTTTTTTTTTAAACTGCTCTGTTTGACTTGCGCCAATCCGTGGAGACTCATTGAGGAAGACATAGAGATGCTATCAGTTTCCTCTAAACATTACCGCTCTGGTTGACTTGCTCTGTTGCCCTGTATTGTTAGTCTTTCCCTTTCCTTGTTAATAGTCCGTGCAGGGAATGACCACAGACTTCAGTGTTGCTGGCAGCTCTGCACTTCCTCTGCCCCCCCACACACCCTCCCACTCATCTGTCACTAGTCTTCAACAGTTGGAGTTCAGCCTCCCGTTTGGGCCACAAATCAGACAGAAGCCAGCAGAGAGAGAGAGAGAGAGAGAAGGAGAAGGAGAGGGAGAGAGAGCCACAAAGTGTAGGCCGGTGTTGTGCCCACACGTGACTGCCTGCTGCTCAGAGCCCTGCCACATGCCACTGCTCACAAGCTTGGCACCACAGCCTCTTTTCGGTTCATTCGATGGACTGAGAGATACTGTTATAAAGCCACTTGTATAGGCCGTTGCTAGAAGGTCGGTTGGTTCATTAGTAGTATGCATTCAGTGTGATCCCTGCTTCTATAGCTGCAGGCCGGGCTATAGACGGTAGGTGTTATCTAGGTCTGTGAGAGTTGTACATACCAAGTGTGTGTCTGTGTCACTGTGGGGGGATGTGCCAGGAGAAAAGACAGCCTGAACAGCCTCAGCTCTAATTATCAACACGGGGAGCTGTGTGGGGAGAGAGGCAAGTGTGTCTAAAAAAAGCCCCATCACACCCCGCGGTGCAAGCTGCTGCTACCAAACCAATTTAGAACTAGTGGAATTTCACAAACTGGGTAGACGAAAACTAACTCAACTAGGTTTAGGTTTGTGTGTGTGTGTGTGTGTGTGCTTTAATGGTGTTTCTACCTCACATGTCTTCCATATTGTGCTGTCAGCTGATCACAAAAAGAACCAGCCGATGCAATGTTCATCCAGCTGACAGGACTCATGACAGTGTTTATTTTTCTATCCAGGAATGAATAACCATTGGCTAATTACTCAAATATGGCTGTGTTTAGTTCTTCATTGCATAGATGTAACGAAGTGGATCAGACGCAGAAAACCAGCGTGGTCATTGAAGAAGAGGCAACTCGAATTTACATTTCACTTCTTTCTTTCTTTTCAGAGAAACCCATAGACCTCGTGGTAATATCTTATTGAGTTGACAGTCATGCAGTAAATCAAATGACCATAATGCATTTTGATGTTTAACACTAACACTAACAATAATGTTTTTTGACAGAATCAAAGTGTGTTATATACTGTATGAGGCTAATCCATTACACTGGACTAGCAGCCTTTTGTCCACAACATGTGACTCATACAAACAGGAAGTAGGGCAAGCTAAGCGAGGAGTAAGGTTCTACGTTAATTTTTCAAACATAGTGATAGCAGTCCTTCAAATGGGCACTCAAAGCAGCACAAACTTAACCAAGTCCAAACATAGCTGGATTCAGACTCGGAAGTCACTGAAGGGTCTTCATTGAATTCAACTGCTGCTTCAACTTCCCCTATTCCTAGCTTCAGTTGTTGCCTTAGTTTTGTTTAAACACACTTGTGTGAACTATAGGAAATCCCAGTGTTGATTACAGTTCATATTAAGGGATTGGTTCAGATACGAAGGGCCTTGTCAGCTATGAATGAAAATGTCAACCAGTCATTTTGTCAGCTCGTCATCATACAGTTGTGTGGTGCCTGCTTTTTGATGCTACATTAGCTGATACATCAGCCCGGACCGATATCAGGGGACGACAACGGGCATCAGTTATCCCATCTAAAAAATGTGGTGTATTGGACGCATCATGGCGACGTCCCTTTATTTTTCCTTTCGGCCATGTCCGTGCTTTTGACTTAATAGGAGTACAGAGACGTCTGACATGCACAACTGTAAACACGAAAAGAGGAAGGATGTTGTTGCAGGTGGAACTGTGAAACATTAGATAGGTTTTTCGGGATGCTCAAACTACTGCCGTTTGTTTACATTAAGCAGTGATTGGTCGGCAACCAGCTTGTAGTTTTGTAATGTCTTCCTGCAGAGTCTCTGCAATAATCTATGACTATAATCGTCGCCTGATCTGACACCATGACTATAGCAGTCAGATATGTCATGTAGTCTAAAAACAGGCACAAGACACACTGACCTTGGGTTTTCCAAACTAGATCGTGCTCATTTCATCACAGACGGGCCTAAATATTCATGAAACCATGGCTCTGTATGTTGGAGGGAGGACGGCAATTGGTTCAGTGACAGTTGGAGAGCCTTGGGCAAAAAACTGGTATTCAAAATTTGAGTTAGGGGGAAAATGTTGCTTTAGAGGAGATGTAAGTGTTTTGGAGCTGCACTTGTGGCGGTCTTTTCCCTGTTCCCCTCATACAGTCATACTCTCCAAACATTACAGCGTCTCTATTCACCTAACGACCTTCACCAGGATCGGAACACCAGCGGCATGTTAAGTGATGCTGTGAAGGGGCTGTTAGTCATGACACGCACGCACACACCACACACACACACACACACACACACACACACACACACACACACACACACACACACACACACACACACACACACACCGTTGTCCCCTTCCACAGCCTATGGAGCTGCTGTGACATGCACTCACACGCTGCGTTACTGTGTGTGTGTGTGTGCAGGTTATTAGAGGGTGTGTGTGTGTGATCAGTGTGTCCCCTCTTAGCTCCAGATCGATAGCGTTCTCCCCGGGAGCATTACTGTGACACCAGCAGCTCTGTGGTGATTACCATGCTCTGCAAAACCATGCTCTGCAAAACGTTTAACTGAAGTGTTGCTGTAAAACAGGAAATACATGATGGTAGAATGGGTGAAGTCAGGTTAAAGGTCACGGTGTAAAGGGAATTGATGTTTTTTTAAAAAAAAGAACCCTCTTGGTAGAAATGTAATATAATGACATCCGCCTTAAAATGCACCCTAAGACAAAGATGAAGTGCTTTAGAATAAATACTAAATATCACTTGATATTGTGGAAATATTTGAGGCATTTGTGGATGATGCCATAGCTTCTTTTCCTTTTTTAAAGCCACCATTGCTTCAGTAATTTCTCCATATGGGCGGGGTAGAGACGGAGCGTTGCAATCTAGAACTCTCACCACTAGATGATGCAAAAATACACCTATATTACACAGTACACACTGCACCTTTTTAAGTCCCCTTCATATGACAATGAGGCCTACAGCTCCTAACAGAGTATGTGTGATTATATGGTGATTAGCATGTATCAAAGGGAAGAAGAGGAGGGTACATCTTAACAGGCTGCCACATCCCTCACTGCTCAGATCAACACACTGACCTACTTTGGTTCCTTGACTTTGGTGCATTCTGCGGCATGCTTCCTTTAAAATGCACCCTGCCATGTAGCTGCAAGGCCAAGCAGAAGGATCTACAGTGAATTATATTATAGTGCTATATGTTATCATATTATGCAGTAAGTTTTATCATAAAGCATAGTGGAGAAAAAGAAGAAATGTATTATTTTAACATCCTATTTCAAATGATTTTGCAGTGAAAAAGCCAAGAATGTGACTGGTGTGAATCTTGCTGTGAGTGTAAGGGACAATGGCTGGTGGTTGCCTCACACAGTGGGAGCAGATTGGGAAGTGAGGATGGCTTGGTATCAGGCCGGCAGTGCTGCAGGCTGGGGACCGACACAGTGATCAAAGCTGTCAAAGTAACCCAACACTCACTGCCATTGCTGAACGTTACACATACCTCGCCTCTGACCCCCTATCCAGTCTCACATCTTGAGACCTTTCCCTGATCAGGTCTGTAAAAGGACCTCCCTAGTCAAACAAAAATGAAATATTTAACATATATCGTAAACAGCCTCACATAATCATTAATAGACCAATCGTTTGTAATCAAATGTATAATTGCTGTTCAATTTGCTTATCTCCTGAAAAATATCCGTCCGTATTGCTATCCATGAATCCAAACACACTCCCAAGTTTAAGTGATGACAGCACTACTGTAAATGATGGAGGCCTTTGGTCAAATAAAAAACTTGTCAATAAAATGATAAAGCTTTTTAGAGTAGTACTCATACTCACTATATGTGTCCTGTCACGTGACAGCCTCTTCTCAGAAGGGACCATCGGAAAGAAAAAATGGCCAACGCAAACAAATTGGTCCGCCCCAAAAAATGCAACTGCTGCTTCATTGTGTATAGCATCTTACATATGAATGCAGCTTTAAAAATACTTTACAAGACAACATGCAGTGATTTTGTTTGTTTCCTTTGTTTGGAATGTAGGTTAACTTATATTGAGTGAGGTTTTCAAGCGCTGCTCAGTAAAAAGGAGCATTTGGCGACGCAAACTTCATTGTGATAAGTTCAATGTAATCATGTCAAATGTAGTATTAGGCAAGGAACTAAAATGAATGGGCTACAGTTGAAGTAGAAATAGGTATTACATCGTAATACAGTGTACTGGGGAAGGTTTAATGGGATAAAAAATTTGAACTGCCTAACCCTACAGATGACATGCCGGGTGCAGACCTGTTTTCAGGGCCACTGACTGGAGACAGGAATGTAAGGGGTCAATGCAGGATTGTGTCACATGCACAAATATGCTGGCAGGTGCATGACGACACACCAGCGCACACATTTTGCCTTTGGGTCACTAGGCCTGTTGTGGTGGCCAGCCCACTGCGTTTGAACTCGAGCATGAATGTCAAAAAAAGCTGCAAGAGCCCGAGTGGGCGGCCTATTCCACAACACCTGCCACCACCACACATTCTCTGCTAGAGGCTCCAACATGAATCACTCCACTCTCTGTCACTGTAATCCTGTCATGTCCTCCTTAAGGCAGGTTCCTTCCTGTGATGCCCAAACATTCCCAGCGTTCCCAAACACCCACCTTATCACTACTCTCATAATATTTCTTCAGCTGTGTATCAACATTCCCCTGACCTGACCCTCGGCAAGAGGACTCAACCACGTGGAGTTGTGTCACCACACACAACACATTGGATGAATGTTGGATGTTGTGAGAGCAGGAAAGGGAGCCTCATTGTGTTTGATTGATAGGGAGGACCATTGACTCAGAAGGGAAGGCTGTGTTCTTCAAACTGACTGACAGCAGACAAGTGTTTACACGGCTCAGGACAAAAGGCGGAGCGTCTCTTTAGTGACAGTGACACAGACTGTTACCGATGCCATGTGCGAGTGCAAGCTGGTGAAGAATCCATAGGCTTGTGTCAACACAGCTTTATGTTTACTGTGCTCAGTGGACATCTTAATCCACTGTTTGTTGTACTTTGGAGCTTTGTACCCCTAGCATAGCACGATAACGGCCTCTTAGCCCCATCAGCACCTGATGGCTTAAGGCCAGCTACTGTCTGTCTGCCACCATGCAGCATTGGTCTGCAGCTCAGCACACTGGCTTTTATCTGATAGTAGTGAGACACCTGCTGGCTATTGAGGGTCATGGCATGTCTAGAACCAAGTGGGAGGGAGAGCTCCCCAAGTGTATACAAAGGGTGAAGTGGACACACACTGGAAACACTCCAGTGATTCCTATTTAAAGGAATTCCTAAAAATATATATTTTTTCTAACGTTTTTGCCATTGTTGATAACTGTAGAGTAAAAATCAACGGTTCACATGATTGTTAGAACAACATTTTGCACCAGTCCTGTTGACAGTGCCAGTGTAGTTTAATAAACGAAATGGTAATTTTCAGCTACTTTGACAATTGATTTTAAATGTGTAACTCGGGTGCCAGCCTCTCATGAATTTAAGATGTCTCATATTATATTGAACTGTATCTCTGTGTTTCAGACCATCAGTTGGACCAAACAAGCTATATGAGAAAGTTCATTATTTTCAAGCGTAGTTAAGAAAAATTATTGGCAGGTTCATATAATAATTTGCCTAAATTCATGGCTTTTCCTTTGTGAGATATAGTCAATGTATTGTTTTAGTGTATTTTGAAGTCAGATGAGCAAAATTAATATAATCATATAATAGTTTTAATATCTGTTAAGAAATGTTTGTTTGTCAAGGTATATTTATTTTTTAGCTCTGAGATTGATCATGAAAAGATGCAGCATTAAAGTGTCCACAGACTCTGGCTATATAGTGTTTAAAAGCACTTTGACAAATCACATCAGCTATTGGACTTTGGCTGTGTTCATGAGTCTATAATGTCTCTCATGTTCTCTTTCTGTTTCTTTCTCTATCACACAGACGCCAGGAGCTTCAGAGAAACACAGAACATCAAGCTAAACCCCCCCCCCCCATCCCCCCCGTCCAACACTATGAGCATCTGACACACAACTGGTAAGTGTGCCCTGTCTTTGGGTGTGAATTGATTACATGTCATTATACGACTGTACATGTCGTATTATGTTGGATACACAGGAGGTAATAAAGGGTTGTGCCCGCAAAATGGACAGACAGACAGACAAACAGACACAGAGCGGGGACATTAAGAGGGTCCTGGAGACTGTGAGATGTGAAGAATAAATATCAGAGGTGGTTGAATATCAATTTGAGACAAAAATGCAGCTTTTGCTACATTCAGTATATGATTTTTAATGATTTTTTGATATTTGATTCACAGTGACAATATTATGAAGTTAGTTTATTATTGATGTCATTAATCAAGAAAAATCCTATTGCTATTTGCAGCTTCATATCATTTTTTTATTTTTTAGGGCTGTCCAAATTAACGCGTTCATTTAGGTTAATTAATCACAGAAAAAATAATGCGTTATAAAAAATGAACGCAGATTAACCACGCTTCTATGGTGCCCTTTGACCCGGTGCGTCAAAAGGGTTGCTATGATAGCACAGCTGCAGTGCACCTGTTGCTTGTGGACACGGCCCACACGGAATTAAAGAAAGAAGAAGAAGAAGAAACATCTTTTAATCGCTTGACAGCCCTAATTTTTTTTTACATTTAATTGATGGGAGAGAAAAACACAGTTGAGTCGTAGCAGCCTATATTGATAAAGAGGGGAACCTGAGAACATACCAATGAAGTCATTTAAACCAGTAGGTGGTGCTACAGGCTGCATGACCCCTCTGTGATCTTTCTACAGGAGAATAGGTCAAGATGTTGATGCACAGTGTACCCTGTCTGTGTGTTTTCAGAGGGCCGGGCGGGTGGGCTTTGCTGCAGCTGAAGGAAGGATGATGATGAGCGCTCTCTTGCTCTAGAGCTGGATGGTGTGGGAATGATGGACCTCACTAATGGTCGATCTACTATCACCACCACTGCTGCAACTCTCTCTGAGGTGAGGCCAAGGCCACGCTCGGCTTTGAAATTCCTCTTCTTGACTACGTGCTTTCCAACATGAAATGTATAGTGTATTGTATTTAAATCTTTTTTTTTTTTATCTTATTGAAATATAAATTCAACAGGTTTTTCATTTTAAGTTAAAGTTGCTTTATTTGTCAATTTACACAAAGCAGTTTTGCACACAAGGCAAACTCACACAAGGTTATTGCAATGTATCATTCAGCATATCCCTCCCACACCACACACATTCATTTCTCTAGAAGGGGTCACAGTGACACAGCAGTGTTTCCCCCATGTTCACACAGCGGCGCGCCACCGCTGCTATATTTTCTCCGCCACTGCTATTAAAATCCTCCTCCTCCTCATTATTCTACTTTTTTTCTTTCTTTTTTTTTGGTACGTAGCTCATTTTAGAACCGAGGCAATGCCTAACATAAACGCTGTCCATGCGTCGGAGGTGAATGTAACTTACTCGGTGGAAAACAGAAACTAACGGAGGGGAGCGGAAAGGGGAGTCCCTTTCGTCGCGCTGTCAGTTTTCCGTCAGGGCTCTGTGTATCCGGGCTCGAGACATACAAACATATCGCGGAACATTCACTAACGAAACAGTTAGTGGCTGAGCGAAGAATGTGGACTACTGTAGGCTACTGGTGCAAATTCTACAACTCATTACTTGTGTTACAGTTTAGTACAATATGTATTAATTTATATTTGGCTGCTCCACCAGTCCAGGCAGGACAGGATAGTTAAGTTTCAGTTTTGTTTTTCGGACAGCTGTTCGCTCAGCTGATGGGCTCGAGCCTCACGGAACAGACAGCGGGAGTCAGTCTAAAGTCAGCGATGATCACTCTCACAGATCAAAAAGCTAAATTATAAAATAAAGCTATCTCTTCCTCCCTCTATCTGTCTGTATAGGGCCTATATTTCTCTCTCCACTGCACACTTGGTCACTACCACACTAGTTTTAACCCATTGATGACTATGGCAATCTAGGATGCATGTCCTTAATGCCTGAGGGTTTTCTGAAAAAATAGTACGAATTGTCAAGTCAACCAAAACCTTAATATCTAAGCCTGTGTAGCACATAGAAACATGAAATAAAATACATTTAAAAGTTAAGGTTCACAGGTTTTATTTAAACATGCTCCCTTAGCGCTTACAAACCAACAAATATTTCTAAAAATCGTCAAAATTAGATGAATTAGAAAATTATTAAATATTGTTAATAAATAGATGCAATGTGTTGTGTGATTTTCGTCAGTAGTCTATAGTAGACCTTGATTCTGCGCACCAAACGCCACTAACTGCTCCGTCGCCGACATAGCCGGCGTATTTTTTTAATTATTTTGTTTTATTTTATTATTATTTTTTTTTTTGATTGACGTGATTTTCGGCAAACCACACAACTTTTGGGTGGTCACGTGGTCTTAAAAAAATCAACAAAACCCACCTCATGTGTATTTGAACCAATGACAGTGCATTCTATGCTGGGAATGCCATGAAAATTAGATAAAGTAATAATGCTGCGCGATGCAGCATCAGGCAGGAGAGCCAATGTGGCATCGCGCAGCAGCAGTCATCAATGGGTTAAGGAAGCAGAAGGAGGATTATACCCTCATTTTGCACTTTATTATTTTTAAATATTAGAAGATTGCAGGCAAGTAAAATACCACCAGCCACTACATTCTCAATGATAGAGACAAATAATTACCTTTTTTGAATCAAATGTTTGAACAATACAGGAGAATAAATTTGAAAGCAATACAGAATGCATGATATTACTGCATTGTATTGTATTCTATTTTTGTCACCAGGAACCTACATGTTGTAAATTAGCCTACTTTACATACATTTGGTGCATAGAAATTCACCAGAATGCAGGAAAGGAAGTGTTGAATGCTCAAATTTCTGGGGGGACACCCCCAGACCCCCACATTAAAATGTGTCCCAAACCAAGGTTTAATCACAACCTACCCCCTTGAAATTCATGAATTGTTTTGTTTTATTTGTATCTATAGGCCTTTGTATAAGGATACTTTGTAATTTTTATCACATTATTTTAGATTAAAGCCTTAGGTCCTGCTTATCAATTGCTCATAATAACCAGTAGGCCTACTTCTGTGTTGGACATTACTGAACCTCTTCCCATTTATAGCACCCAATGTCCCTGTCTAGTTCCATGTCCCCAAAAAATCAAATAAAGGAAGTCAA
Source organism: Hyperoplus lanceolatus (assembly GCA_026929865.2). Classification (NCBI taxonomy): domain Eukaryota; kingdom Metazoa; phylum Chordata; class Actinopteri; order Uranoscopiformes; family Ammodytidae; genus Hyperoplus; species Hyperoplus lanceolatus. Next base: position 8,225,144 of record CM049403.1, read on the forward strand.
GAGGGGTCGGGTGTTTGTCACCTTTTTCACCTCTTATGAGTTTGCAGGTCTGGTTTAAGCATTAAGCAAGAACTGTAAATAAATTGTGCAAATAATTTTCTGCGTTGTGGCATTTTGTGTTTTAATATTCATTTCTATACAAAAATGTCAAAATCTATAAATAAAGACACAACAGGCAAAGTTGCAACACCAATAATCCCATCTATCTGAATAGTAATTAGTGCATATTCTCCTCTCAAAGTGCACTAGATCAATGCATTCAAATGTAAAGGGTACAAAAAAAATTGGCCGGGGGGTCATGCCCCCGGACCCCCCCTAGGAGGTGCGGGGACCACGCCACCGCTGGTGAAAAAAATCCTGCGGGAAACACTGCACAGCATTTGTTATCCTACCCTTTCAAACGTTGCACGCATGCCTCACCTCCCTCCTCCACTTGGTAAGCAGCCATCACTGTTTATGTCTTGTAGAGGAGCAGCAGTTCGGAATCGCTCAGTGATAAAGGTTCTTCAGACCTGAAGAAGAGTTTCGATGCCGTTGTGTTCGATGTGCTGAAAGTCACCCCTGAAGAATATGCAGTAAGTGAAGTGTATCTCCTTGATTGTGTCTGTCCTTGTCTGAGTTTTTATTATTACTTGTTATTCATTATTTTTTTAATTTAACAAAATGTTCAGTAAGCACAAATGTGATGTACTGGCTTTAGAGTGGAGGAAATAGGGTCATGACTGGGATCGGTAATAATTGATGAGGTTTGGCAGTGCCAAGCGGGCACTGATAGATATCTCCGGGCTGCCTCTGCACAAACTTTCCATGGCAACTATGATCAAGCAGAAGTCACATTGCTGTTGAGGGCAATAATGTGGTTTGGATGGTCCACTAATGAATCAAACGATGTCCCTTGCCTGTAGTATTACATTTATACCTCTGTCCCATTCCACCACAAGGGGGCAGTGTTTATCTCCTTTTTCCCTTAGGTTTTCTTAAGTGTATCTCAAGGTACTTATCGCTGGAACACTGTCACATCCCCATGGGAGGACAAAGCCACTCTAGAAAGAGCAGTATTTTTATTGTTGGTCTATCATTTAATTGAATTTAGATATGACGGTTCAGGAATATTTTTAATACACAATAATGGAGCTCTTATATGGCAGCATGTTTTTTTGGGGGGAAATTGTGAAACAATGTTTGTTCCATTGTCAATTTAGCAAAATCTAACAATGGCTGTGTTTTGTCTCCTCCAGGGCCAGATTACGCTCATGGACAATCCTGTGTTCAAAGCCATCCAGCCAGAGGTGAGCCGCTGTCCAATCAGCAGAGAGAAGAGAAGTGTTGTCATTTGACATGTGTGTGTGTGTGTGTGTGTGTGAAACCAATCAACACAATGTTGTTGATTTGAGGTTGAGGAATTGTCGATCAATCAAAATACACAGTTTTAAGAATACACTCTCTCCATCTGCTGATGTCTTTCTCCTTCTCTTCCACTTTACAAAGTGTCCTCCATGCCGTTGATATCCCTGTACCAAGCCGTGCTATGAGCAGCTGAGATCAGAGCTCCCACGCTGAGCCATATGTCAGTTATGCAGAAAAAGGGGAATCTTCCACATCCACACAATGCCTATTACCACAGCAAGATCTGGTTTAATCACGTAGCCTTTTCTCTTTTGGAGCATTGGGCCCTTACTGTCAGCAGTCGTGTATAACCTGTGTTTAAGGGTTGGCTACTGTGAGCAGATAAAAGCAGCTTTCAGTCCAACTCCTGCGATTGCATATGTGCAACACTTGTCTCGTCTCGGTCTAAGCTGACAGCACATACCCCCCCCCCCCCCCCCCCCCCTCTGGCGCGATGTCATCCCCAGAGCCACAGTTTGATAGACTTTCCAGAGCAATGTCATAGCGTAGTGTGGCCTTTTTGTAAATATTGTGTTGTGTCTTAGTAATGGAAAAGACTTTCATCAGGGCTCATCTTTGGAATATAACCGTCTCTTCACACGGAGAGGAGTTTGGACGCCAGCCCCATTGTCTTGATTGCACAGGGCCGAGTCTCCGAAGGCTTTATGAATGCAAACATGCTCCAGTGCTCAACCTTGTTTTGAACGACCGACAGCGTAAATCCCATAATCGTCTTATATTGACAATTGGATCAAAGGAGACGTCTCGGCGTGCGCAGTGATTTGGAAAATGGCTCAGGTTGAAAGATTTGAAAGGGTCAGGTGCATGGGAATGTGGTTTTCAGATGGGGAAGGTGAGAGTTTTTGGAGAGACCTGTAGTGGGAGTGAAGACAGAGTTGGGGGTATGGCTGACGTAGAAACCCTAGAGTTTCCACTGCTGTTTGTCTCCTCGCAGACACATGATGGGGAAAGCAGGTGTGTGTGTGTGTGTGTGTGTGTGTGTGTGTGTGTGTGTGTGTGTGTGTGTGTGTGTGTGTGTGTGTGTGTGTGTGTGTGTGTGTGTGTGTGTGTGTGTGTGTGTGTGTGTGTGTGTGTGTGTGTGTGTGTGTGTGTGTGTGTGTGTGTTGTTTCTCTCAGCTCACTGCCTGAATAGGAAAGTATTGAATAACTTGGTTAAATCTTTGAGTTGTGCAAGAATGTTTTTACTGATCTAAAGCCCTATTTTTTATTTTTTTGCCATTTGACGCACACCCTTTAAATGCCGCGTTACGTCACCAGTTTCTACACGTGTACACTCCTGGTAACCAAACCTGGGCTTACTGATAAATGGAAAACACAATTGGGGTTTATAGGCATATTAATTTTGAATAAATATTTCCATTTCTGACATCGGAAAGACATTTTAATTTATGTAGCCCAAATCACAGTGAGTGTACGTTACCAGGATGTTTCAGGTTATAAATTCCCATTTTGTAAAAAAAAAAACGCTTGTGAGGGAGTCAACCTTTGATTGAAAATGACAACTCCAGCATAGTTTCATCCATTTGTGAACTGGTCCAGATGGGCTCCAGGTTTTTTTTTTTAGGAGAGTCATATTTTGACTCCTTGCATTAAAAACACTCCATAGATGAATCAGAATCTCCATCAGATTGGTTCCAAGTGTTCGTGGCCTGTGGTTGCACTGATTGAAAAACTAAAGCCCTTTACAACCGATTTCCTGTAGATGAACAAAGCTGGCCATTCAGTCTTATTGCAGCACAGCGCATTACATGTCCTGTATCAGCAGGCTGCCATGTTCCAACTGCTCTAATATGACAGTTTTTTCCATGTTTCCAAGGTTGCAGCAATTTCCATAATAACTGTAGGGACTACTTGAAAGAGTTGAAATGGACCGTACACCAGCTGTGACTTGGTCTGTTGGTGTCTCCATTTAAGACTTTCGTTTTTCCTCTCTCTATTAACACATCATAACTGTTTTTATACAATATGTGCAAGTGTCCAAACGGTGTGATGCACACTCTTATTTACTGCACTTATTATTATTTTTTTTTTTTCAAGATTTTTTTTTTAGTAGTTGATAGGTAAGGAGTTACAGAGTTGAAATGGGGACAGAGAGGGGGAAGACTGCCCCAGGTCTGCTGCGATAAGGACTGAGTTTAAATGGTATGCTCTCTACTCATTGAGCCACGGGAGCGCCCTTGTTAAAGTTAAATTAAGTTAAGTCTTTATTTGTCAATTAATACACATGCAAGGTAAGTCACACACGGTAATCAAAATGTCGTTTTCGCTATCCCCTCCTTTTTTATGTTGCACTTTTAACAACTTGTGCATTAATTCCAGTGTTGCAACTGATGAAGAAAATATTAGCGTTTGTCACAATAGCAATGAGAGGTTGATATAAATTGAGACGGTGTGAGGAGATGAGTCAAGTCTGGGCAGGAAGCATTGTTCACTCTCCTCTTCCAAACGCCAACTCACTAGAGACACTCAAGAGCCAGGTGAATAAGCTCAGAGCTGACACAGCAGACGAACAGTATCGATGCACATCTGCTTCGGATGACGTGGAAGTGACGGTTCAGAAGACGCCGCTGTAATTTACCTGTGAACTGAGTCGACCGACAAAGAGCTGCAGTTGAGCCCAGCATTTTCCTGTGTGCAGGTGTCATTGATGAGAATTGCAGAAGCTATTTTCTAATGTTAACATAATTTATAGTGCAGAGGAGCAGACTGTTGTGTAATGTACAGCCCTCAGGTGAGTTATTGATATATTCTTTGGATGTTGGTTTGCAAAATTAAATGCCGTCAAAAGGAGGATGCGAGCGACTCTCCTTATCTAAATTTACGAGTCCGGTGACTTCTAATGGCTTGTATCATTGGCTGGTACTTTTTCTGGATTGGACAGGGCCCTATGGCCTGGATAGATCATCTGACCAGTGCAAAGTAGAGAGTACAATGATGTGTAAGAGGGAGGAACCAAGGGCAGGTGAGGAGAATTCTGGTGAAATTAAAGTAAGTAGGAGGACATTTTTTTTTTTTTTTGTGTCCCAGGGGGCCATTTCTAATTTCCTAATCAGACATGCAGCTGGATGTTTATGAAATCGAGACTGAGTGATGTAGGGCAGCTTGAGAGGGAGAGAGAGAGGTTTCGCCTTTTGTTTTTATCACAGTCATGACAACAGCCAAGTCGGTAATTTACTGACTTTGGTTGGCGAGCCTTGCTTCAGCTCTCAGGGAATAGCTATCAGATTGCACGTTACGTACCGCTGAGAAGTATGCCAGTTACTCACGTCTGAGCACCCTGCACAGAAATCCTCTGAGACGGAAAGTCTCCTGTGAGATGTGGAGGACTTTGATGGAGTTTCACACACTCGGGCCCCGTTTGATTTCCAGCGTTGCCTGTGAGATAAAAAAACACATTTACTCAAGTATTGTGTTCCAACAGTTAAAACTGTTTAAGTGAGACGTGACAAATGCTGATGGAGCACTTTGTAGGACCCTGTGTTCCACACATCTTGTTTTCTGGTGTAGGGTAAGGTTTGGACAATACACAGGAGGGAATTCCACCCACACTCCAGCCTGTCGGTAAGATGGTCATTGCACATATATCACTCTGAAAGGCGGAGTAAATAATGGTTTGGCATTAAGTACAGAACCCACAATGACAAGTTTTCCCTTGTCGGAGGGGATTTGGTCCAACGTTTCAGTTTCAGTTTCTAGAAAGCTGCCAATGGAATTCTCTAAGAATCTTCCAAAAAAGCAGAAACTGCGTCAAATACGCATCTGTTACCACCATTAGAGTGTGATTTTAATTAGGTTTACTCTTTTTTGAGAATATAACAGCATTTATTGCAGTAATATCATCTTAAGCAATATAATGTCTTCATATGGGAACATGTCTGGTTTTACTGTCGTAACAATCATGCAGAGTACATGTACTAAAAGTAGTCCTGGAAAAGTCATTGTTTCCCTGGTGGTAGCAGAGGGCGCCAGGGTCTGTAGTTTATAAATGCATTTTACGGCCTTCTGTTTTCCTTTTCTTTTCTTTTGTGTTCTGCTCCTCCACTCTGAACACAATAGAACTGGTAAATGTGTGAACCAGCAGGCACATACATTTACCATAACCTGCCAATCAGCCTGCTTAGTGTTCCTCTGTCTTCCTACAAACTCAAGTACAGATCAGTAACAGACACGACTGTGTGGGTTTTCCCTGGGACTCCATCCTGTCATCTTCAGTAAATCCATCTCCATGATATCTATTCTTGTGGCAAACTTTCTTTGTCACTCTTGCCTCCTCCCTTCCTCATCTAGCTTGTCTCCCCACGCTGTCCCTCATCTTTTTCAGTTTCCCCTCTCTTGAACTGAGGCCCCCTCCCCAATATTCCCGCGGTTCCCAACAGTTTTTCCACTTACAATCTCTTGAAAAAAAAACCAAAAGGAACTGCTGCGGTATCTCACATGAGGTTATGGTTATCTCCTTCAGCCCGTTCCACTGTTATTAAGCACGGTTCAGCATGTTCTTGTTGAGCAGAGATGCTAAAATCTACACCTGGTGTTTTACCAGAGTGAATGAAGGGTGAGATCATTTCAGTGTTACGATGAATGACGTCATGGGAAGAATTCCGAACTCTAGTAACATCGTATCTTTGATCCATAAAACCCCATCAGTTGTCTACTGCTGACGATTGCAACTTGTAGTTCCCTATACACGGACCCAACAGAGTCGACACGGCCAGCTCCCAGCAGCTTCAAAGGACTGTTCTCTAATGAAAACACTGATCAGCCAGACCAGCACGTGTACATGACAGGCGGCCCGTGCTTCGGCGGAGCAGCCGTTTTTTTACTGCAGCGTTTAATAACATCATCTCCTCTCTCCAAAGACTCAACTGTTTTCAGATGTTTTAAATGCCGCCTGCAGTTTGTACTGCTGAGTGTGAAAAGAGTCTATAAAAGCGGAAGAAAATTGAAATCCGGAGTTGTCTGGAGCAGTCCCCTGCTTAAATACACATGTGGCATTGGTTCTTACACAACTGCTAAAGAACAATGGAGGTCAAATGACTTAAAGTCTAACTGGAATGCACGGGTGGGCGCTTACATTAGAATACGGAGCCCAGGTGGTCCGTTGGTGAAGGCTCAGTGTAGCTTGTTCCAATATTGCGGTCTTGTTGAGCAAGACGTCAGACCGTCTGTGTGCCTGTCGAGTGCGTACCTGGGTGGTCAGATGGTGGGCAGAGACACACAAACACACCCGCTAACTACGTATGTAAGATCTCTGTTTAATAACCATCACCATAGCTGTGTGGAAGTTGGCGAGGAGAATGATTGACACGATGGCAGGAAGACGAGTAGCGCTTATTTAAAAAGGCCAGATGTTAAATAAACGATGACTCTCTCTCTCCTTGGTGAAACGGGCTAGTGTCTCCTGTCTTCTCATTCAGCTCCATCCTGCCACAGGGACAACATGCTGTTAAGTCCACAGCGTTGTCTTATATAACCTTAAAGGTCACATGCTGTATTTGGCTAATTTTCAGGTTCAAAATTGTAATTTGGGTTTTCATGGTGTAGTGTCAGAAACAAATTGTTATTTATCACAGTGCCATCGCTAAATCTTCTCTTTTCAGCCTCTGTCTGAAACACTCCGTTTTACAGCCCGTCTCTGTAAGCCCCGCCTTCCAAAAAGCCCAGTCTGCTCTGATTGGCCCTCTAACGGCTGGTTAGATTCAGAGAGTTAAGTTAGGTTGGTAATGAGGGGGCCTTATGACATCATAAGGGGAGAAAAATCTGACAGGGGTTTTTGAACACAGATTTTCAGGAAGTTGGAGAAAAAGATGGGGGGGGGTTATTTTTCCTCATACTTTGGGAGTCTCTATGTAGACACACCGGGGACCCATAGTAATATTAAAAAAAACATGGAAAAGTGCATTTTGCATAATAGGTGACCTATAACACTTTCATTCATCTTCTCCCCACGTCCTCCTCTTTCCTCTGCGGGTATCCTCATCCAGACTAAGGCAACATAGGCCCCGAGGCATCATCACGCCCACGCTTCATCAACGTCTGCTTTAAACATCTGTATATGATACGCTGCTTCCTCTAACGACCCAGGGACTCACGTTTCTCTGTGCTAAGGAGCCGTCCTGATGTGGCCCAGGTCAGGGACTAGTGAACGGTGGTGGGTCCAGACAGTTGGTCTCACAGGGGGTGTATTGTGTGTGTGAGAGAGAGAGAGCCGCTCGCTGCCTGATTCAGCTGTTCATGCCGTAGCCTGTCGGGCTGGCAAGGATTAGGAGGAGAGAAGCTTGCACAACATTTTTCCTACTGTTACGTCAGTGTCCCCGGCCCCCGGACTGCCTGCCGGAGCCAAAAGGAGGCTCTGGGATCCCCTCACAGTGTCTGTGTGGTCTTTTTGCTTTACATCATCACTGAGGGCAGAAGCCGAGTCCAGCCTGGCAAAGAGTTTTCTGTGTTCAAGCTCCAAAATCATCTTTTTTTTAAAACAGTGAAGGGAAATAAATGGCCACCATCGGCACTGCAGCTCCCACAGCTGCTGCTACTTGTTCAAGACTGTAATCGTAGAAGCGCGGAAATAATTATTTATCGATTTAGATAATCAACAGAAAATAAATACATGACAATTTCAATAATTCAAATAGTTCAAGTAATTTGTCAAGTACAGAAAGTAAGCAGTAGTGCCGTATTGATTATGAGAAAATAATTATTTGGACAGTACATTTGCTTTCATGTTATAGATCTGTGCTGTTATCTTGCAGTTTGTTTCTTCTTTTAATGTGCATTTCTTCCCTCTCCAGCTGTCTGTTATGTTAACACCCCACTATCATGAAGGGACACATGCATTTGCCCCCTTCTGCACAGCATACCCTCAATCATTGCGAACATTTTGACTTTTCTGTATTACATGTAGATATGAGGGCTGAATTAATGGTGACTGAATTACCATCAGGTCTATGGGTTCGCATAAAAACTATAGGGAGACCAAATCCTCAAAACAGTGCTCTGCAGCGCCACAACTAGTAAACAACTGCATTTCCGTTTATAATAAATAAATGTATGGGGGAAAAGACAGAATCTAAGTTTAATTTATTTTGTCATGATTGCAATTTTCCAGCCTTTAAGGTCAAATTCTTGTTCCAGTTTGTCGGCTATTCTATATTGGAATAGCTTTAATCACTGAGTGTGTTGCTGGCTGCATAGCTTTAGCTGTTTGCTTGTCATCCATTATTCTGTCTGGGCCTTTCGACTGGGTCTCGTCTCCTTCTTCCTCCATCTGCTTTCCACGCCCCAACAAATGACCTCTGACTGTTTAGTACAATCAGTAAAATGCTGCCGTAGACATAAAAAATGCTGCGGCTTGGTGCATAATGCCAATTTCCCTGATTGTTTGTTTGAATGTTGAATTGTTTTTTTTGTTTTTTTGTTTTTTTTTAGGAGCTGTCGAGCTGTGGCTGGAACAAGAAGGAAAAGCACATCTCTGCTCCCAATGTTGTGGCCTTCACGCGCAGGTTCAATCATGTGAGACACACACACACCGTTTGCACTTACGTCCTCAGGTCTCTCATCAAAAGGAGAGCGTAAACTGTTGCAGATTTATGAGCCTCTGTCTTCTAGGAATGGAGAGGGTCCAGCTCTTTCCCCTCGTGTCCTCTCAAGTGTTTAAATCATCACCCAGGCTCTCAAAGGGGTGGTTTATTTTGAAGCCAGGCTTGTCATAGCCGCTGCTTGTAATCTCTATTTCTCCTTCCTGTCACCCAACTATATCACGAGTCCCCAGATTAAATAGCTCTGAAGGAAGGCAGTGAAATGTGTCCTTGGTTGGACCTTGCTTCTGTCGGTGCAGAACGTGTGGGAACATTTCCTTATGAATGCAGGAGTGTGTATGGTGCCCTTTTTTGAAATCATCAAGAAAGGATGTTGTGAGTAACAACGTAAGGGTCAACCATGCCCTATAACCCCCTTCCAGTGCTTTTGCCTGGCTCCTTTTAAGACCCAGTTATTGCCCTCCAGTAAAAATATGAGATGATCTACCAGGAATGTGTTACTGTGGAAAGTTCTCCATGTATAGCAGTTCCCAAACGGCGATTCAAGATGGTAGCTGCACACATTTCAGCTGCCAGGAGCCAAAGGAAAATTAGCTTTTTTGGATAATGGGACTTGGATTGCGAGGCCACAGCGTCCCAGAAAGCTCCTTTAGCATGAGGCCCAAGCCATATTCCTCTTCCCTCAGCCTTTGTTTTTCTGGCCCTACGCTCTTGGAGCCAGTGAAGTAGGATAGAAATGGTCAGTCTCTTTAGCAGACGGCACGGAGAGAGAGTAATTCAAAACCCATTACGATAAAGGCACGCTGATCTGTCTTGGGTTTTGTGCAGAGTCAAATCAACGACTTGCACACAGTAGTCAAAAAGTAAATGTTGTTATTCAGAAGTCATAAGAGCTGTAATAAAGAATGTATCAGATTGGAATAGACTGTATTCTTAACAGAGGGGAAGAGGGTCAGAAGACATACTCTTGGTGTAAATGCAATGGAAAAAGCAACTGGCACCAAACTTTTTTCAATTGTGAAGATCTAACTTTGCCACAATTATTGCATTTTGAACGGTGTCTTTTTGGGACAGCTCGAGGCCCAGGCATCAGAACCTTACAACTGCTAAATGTCATGCATGCTCATCTAGAATCCAATCCTGCATGGTCCACCTCACCCTCCTAAATGTGGAGTCACGTGTGATGAGGAGAACCCCACTTGCGACATCAAATGAATCCAATTGTATACAACACAACTTGGGTTGAGTTAGGTCTGTGAATGCATCTCCTACCACAGGCACTGGCACATCCGGGATCAGGTTGCACCTCAAACATGTCATACAGCTGTATTCCAGATTCGGTGAGATCTTCATCTCCATCCCATCCATTCCTCCCCTTGGGCCATTAAATGGTTGAGCCATATAGTTATCGACTTGTGGCTGGATCAGTCTGCTTCCGTTTATTTATTATTATTGAAGCGCTGGGGCAGCTCGGCTCCATCTGGTCGCCTTGATACGCTCATTAACTCAGCCCCACTGACACAATCTTTGCTTCAGGACGTGATATGAGATCTTTAAAGATGGGAAGCTGTCTGCACATCCACCGTGTCCCCGAACCATCGCTAAGTCACGCATACTCACTTTGGAAAGCACATGTAGAGTGCTGCCAGTCTGAGTCATCTCATCGCTATGCAGCACACATGCTCTTTAATGAACCCTAGGGTACAGCAAATTTACAAAGACATGCTTTGTCCAAATCGACCTCAGATACGAAGTGAGACCACTGAGGAAGCTAAAATGAAGCTGCAGCATGTTTTGCTCCCAGATTGGAATCACATGTTACAGTCAATGGAAACTCCTTTCTACTATAAACTGTAGATATCTTTTCTTTTTTTTTTACCTTGAGTGGGGGAGTTGCTTTTTCTACACAAGGCCAATGACCCAAGGCAAGAAGATTAAAGTGCAGGGAAATAGAAGTAATGTATGTACCTTTGGTCCATTTCACACTTGGATCAGAATGATCCAGATATAATTGAATCTCCAAATTTGATATTTCAAGAGCAGATATGTGATCCTGATCCTTAAAAAGTTGGGATACGGATTTGGTACTCCAATCCTGCCCAGAATCCAGATCAAATGTTGATTTTGGGTATTTCAAAGCTCTTAAAGTGGAGATTAGGTTAGCTTTGATAACAAAAAAAATATCTGAATTATCCTGGTCCCAAGGGTGGGTTTCAGCATGGATTCAAGGTTGATGTATCTTAAAATACTTTGAAAAACCAGGACAACCTCACCTAGCAAATAAATGATTTATCAGGATCTTTTGGAAAAACTGGGCCCTGGAGGTAGAGTTCCTGCATAGATTGGACTTTGGTTTGATACGTGTGCAAATCACGTGTTTTAAAGGAGGAATGAGTAGCTGTATTTATCTCCACTCCTCAGCTCCTTACCTCTTCGCTGAAACATTAACAAGTCTTGTGGCACTTTCCAGGAAAAGTTACAATTTGTGCAAGTCATGAGTGCAGCGAGCACAGAGAGGCAGACACACACATACAGTGGAGGAAATACAGTAAGTATTTGATCCCTCACCGATTTTGTGAAGTTTGCCCACTTACAAAGAAATGGGCGGTCTATAATTTTAAAGCTAGATTTATTTTAATAGTGATAGACAGAATATCAAAAAGAAAATCCAGAAAATCACATTAAAAAAAAATATATAAATTATTTTGCATTTCATTGAGTGAAATAAGTATTTGATCCCCTACCAACCATAAAGAAGTCTGGCTCCCACAGATTAGTCCTAGAAGGAGACAACTGTTTGTGCGATTATTCGAAAATAAAAGAAACACAAAATGACCATCAATCTCCCTCGGTCTGGGGCTCCATGCAAGATCTCACCTCGTGGGGTATCAATGATCATGAGAAAGGTGAGGGATCAGCCCAGATCAACACAGGAGGAGCTTGTTTATGATCCCAAGGCAGCTGGGACCACAGTCACCAAGAAAACCATTGGTAACACACTATGCCGTAATGGATTGAAATCCTGTAGTGCCCGTAAGGTCCCCCTGCTCAAGAAGGGACATGTACAGAACCGTCTGAAGTTTGCCAATGAACACCTGAACGACTCAAAGAATGATTGGGAGAAGGTGATGTGGTCAGATTAGAACAAAATCAAGTTCTTTGGTATCATAGTGACTCGCCATGCTTGGAGGAAGAGGAATTCTGACTATGACCCCAAGAACACCATCCCCACAGTCAAGCATGGAGGTTGAAGCATTATGCTTTGGGGGTGTTTCTCTTCAAAGGGGACAGGTGGACTTAACTGCATCAAGGGAACTATGGACGGGGCCATATACCATGGGTGACAACCTCTTTCTCTCAGCCAGGTCTGTAAAAATGGGTCGTGGATGGGTCTTCTAGCACGCCAATGAACCCTAAAAATACAGCAAAGGCAACAAAAGAGTGGCTCAAGAAGAAGCACATTAAGGTCATGTAGTGGCCTAGCCAGTCTTCGGACCTTAATCCAATAGATCTGTGGAGGGAACTGAAGCTCAAGCGACAGCCTCGAAACCTTAAAGATTAGGAGAGGATCTGCAAAGAGGAGTGGTCCAATTAGAGATGTGTGCAAACCTGGTCATCAACTACAGGACATGTCTGACATCTGTACTTAACAACAAGGGTTTCTCCACCAAGTACTAAGCAATGTTTTGATAGGGGATAAAATACTTATTATTTTTTTTAATGTGATTTTCTGGATTTTTCTTTTGATATTCTGTCTATCACTGTTAAAATATACCTAGCATTAAAATGATTGACCCTTCATTTAATTGTAAGTGGGCAAACTTACAAAATCAGTGACAGATCAAATACTTATTTCCTCCACTGTACACGTCATTTATAGACGCACAAGAAGCACACCTATTGGTCCAGGGCTGGAATGGAGGAATGTTGACCCTGTAGGTGAAGTCAATTCACTATTCAGGTTATAGGGATGGAGCAAAACGAGTTGGGAACTATAAGAGCAGTAGGGACTGTCTTATCAGAACACAATGCCGCAGACAGATGTGGTCTTTGAAAGCCCTTCACAGCTCCGTGGCGTTGAAGCTAACTTCAAAAAACTCGTCTCCACCCACACTCACTCGTCCTTTTTGCTTCTTTCCATTCCCTCTCTTTCTCCCCAGAGCTTAAGCACTGATTGATTCACTGACTCAGCTGTGTTTGCACGTGTAATCAGAACGTTGGCTTTAAAAGCATTCCCCCTAAAGAGACAGATTTCCGACATCCTTCTCTCGGTCTGGCCAAATGCTCTAAGCGCGCACGTTGCGGTGCGCCCTGTTGAGGAAAAACAAGCGCTTCGGAGGAATATCCCACTGATTCCAACTTGTTACACAAGAGCTAATTTTTAATGGACTCTAATGCTGCGCTTCCGTTTGCAGTCTGCCCCATGCTCTGCTTTATACTGCTGTGGTCATGGCTGTCTGCAGTTCTTGGCACTGGACTCAAAGCCTGTAGATTTAACAAGGCAGAACTCCTTGTCCGTCCTAGTAAATACCTGAAATCTTCCCCGTTTTGAAAAAAAAAGTAAACTGTGAGAGATAATGTTTTTAACTGGGTCTGTGTTTGGTAAGGTCAAGCGTTGCCTGTTGCCTTAATCTCTGCTCTTGTGTTTGTTTTCTAGACAAGTTTCTGGGTGGTGCGAGAGATCCTCCATGCACAGACGTTGAAGATCAGGGCAGAGGTGCTGAGTCTGTACATACGCACTGCCAAGGTTCGCGCCCCCCCAATGCACAACAAGACATTGTTGTTCTAATCCCCGTGTATGTTTGCATTGAAAAACTCAAATTAATGTATGCTCTATGTACTCTAAACCCTCTTTAGAAACTGTGTGACATGAACAACCTCCACGCGGTCATGGCTGTGGTGTCAGCGCTACAAAGTGCTCCCATCTTCAGGCTTACTAAAACATGGGCGGTGAGTATATTTACCTAACTCTCAAGGCAAGTCTGGTTTATTAGCAGAGTGCTGTCAATAAACCGGGATGTCAAGCAAGATCTGTACCCTGGACACATAAACAAAGGCTAATAAAAACTAGCACACAAGTGACATGACAAGATGGATGGCAGAGTTCAGGACTATTTAGAACATCCATTAAACCCTTAACCTTCAGAGAAGAACAGTTTCCTAGACTTTCATGGTAGTGCTATACCACGCCGAATTTTACACATTTTATATTAGGGACATTTTGAACACAATGTTCAATTGTAAACCATTTTATTTATTTTTTTTATGTAGGAAATTAAGCATCTGCATCCATTTTGTGTGTGGGGGAGAACCAATCTGTTTCAGTTTTCTCACTGAAGATGTAGAGCTTACATAATGGCATGTTGATGCTCTGATGTAATGGTGGAAATTTCTAATACCCGGGACCACAAAACCACAGGAGAGTCTTTTAGTCAGTCAGACACACACACACACACACACACACACACACACACACACACACACACACACACACACACTCTACAGGTATTATTAGTACCCTCAGAGCCCTCCGTAGCTCTCCAGACACTGTCGCATGCAAATAGTCTGTCTCTTCATGGAAAGATGCTCTGGCTCTGTTCCGAGTGAGTTTTGCGGTGGCCATTCATTAAGACAAGCCACAGCTAGAGAATAACACTTTTATTAGGACAACAAAACGGCATTACTAGCTGAATTTTACCAGGTGTTGACTTATTTTCCAAATGATTAACACATACAGAATAATGGATGGTTAAAGGACTGACAACAACATTATTTATTTTATTTATTTAGTGCTCACTCAAACTAGGAATTCGTACCATGCCCAAGCACTTTTGAGGGCATAAGGCTAGTTCGTTTGACTCACCAGATGTTGTAAATAATTGCCGCCAAGGGGTTGTTCGTCTGATGCGGAGGTGGAATGTTTGCCTCAAATTTGGCCAGATGAAAATATTCCAAAATAATGTGATTAAACACACTTGAACCCAAACCCGTGCATTTTCAAAGCATGACAACGTCAACCAATGTGTGTCGTTTACTGACGTGATGATATATAAGCAACAGCAAGCATGTCTAGGCTTGTATCTCTTGAACGGTTTGAGTGCAGGCCAGGCCTGGCCAGCGGGGTAAGAGTGAGGGGGGGGACAATCGTGCTTAACCATGGCAAGGATCAACTGGGCCAATGTGAGCGCTTCCTAAGGTGTACTTGCATTGAACACAGTCAGTCTGATCCGGCTATGTTTATTTTTTCTGTCTTTTTGCTGCTGCTGTTATTAAAGCGTGTGTGTGTGTATGTGTGTGTGTGTGTGCATTTCATATGTTTATCATTTTATTAAGTGCAGCAGAATGAAGGCGACCTAAATTAAATCATTGTACGTCCTTTCTCTCTCTCTCCCTCTTTACCTTCCAGTTACTGAGTCGGAACGACAAGGCGAAGTTTGATCGGCTCGACTACTTAATGTCCAAAGAAGACAACTATAAACGTCTGAGAGACTACATAAGCAGCCAGAGCATGGTGTCCTGCATACCATACCTAGGTAACAGACACACACACTCACATATGTTTAATGGGTCTCTGGCTATCCGCTTCTTATCTTTATGGGCTGTTTATGAGCCAAAGAGGTCAATCTAAGGTGTCTGGTGTCATTATTTCATGGATTATTATCTCATGGATTTTTCAGTGCCTCAGTCACATTTTATTGTGTGTTGAAGCTCTCTGGTAATTATTTCAATTGGCCGCTTGTTCCATTCTTTAAGCGTGTGCCAGTGATTAATTTCCCTGGGCTTTCATGTTGCTTGGTTTCGTCGAGTGAGGGTGAGTGCGTTTTGGACATACATTTGCTGCTCTGACGTGGAACGTCGCAAAGTTATTTTTAGCTGGAGCAACCACATGAATCATCGAGAAATAAAGAGAAATTTAACTTTTCTCCGTCTTTTCTTAAATATTTTTTTTTATACTTTAGTTTTTATTGAGTTTTTAGCACATCACATCTTCACATAGTAGATCAACTTACAGATGTTAATTCAGTGCAGATAAAACAAAACATTCAACAGTATACATACAATTAAAACAAAAACAAACAAAAACAGAGCCTGTGGGAAAACGTGATGTAGACAAAAAGCTGAAATACATACCTATGTAAAGATAAGCACAGCTTAAGTAGCTGCATTACACTTTCATTTTCCTTTATTTATTCTCGAAAAATCAATTGAGGGTTACCCTCTTTTACAATGACGTCGAGACACATTACAGATACACATTATACAATTAGAATACACAACAAGCTTACAAAGAGACAACAACAATTAAAACATTCAGATCAATTGAATAAAGCAGAACAATAGCCTAATTAAAACAGTTACAAGTGGAGTGGGGCTGATTCAAAATAATAACTTTAAATTGGTTAACAGTTATGAGTGTATTTATTTTAATTTTATGCTGTAGGCTGTTCCAGGAGTCAGGGGCACTGTGGCTAAAAGCAGTTTTACCAAGGTCAGACCGGGCGTATGGAACATATAACATGAGCATTTCAGTTGAGCGGGTTTGATAAAGCCCATCTGAAATATGCAGCATTGTTGTCAAATAGAGTGGTAGTTTTCCGGACAGGGCTTTATATATAAAAATATGCCAATGTGCATCACGTCTCTCTTTAAGAGAGGACCACCCAACCTTATCATATAAAAGACAATGGTGTGTGTCATAAGCATCTCCTGTAATGAACCTTAAAGCAGAGTGAAAAACAGAGTCTAGGATTTTAAGACATGAATGAGATGTATGCCGATAAACTACATCACCGTAATCAAGGACAGACATAAAAACTGCCTCAATAATCCTTTTCCTACTGAACAACGGGAAGGTGGCTTTGTTCCTATAAAAATATCCAATCTTTTGTCGCAGACGACAGATAAGATTTTTTATGTGAAATTTAAAAGATACTTTTTCATCTATCCAGATGCCGAGATATTTATATTCAGTGACACTTTCAATTTGAGATCCATTATTTGTATGAATATTAAGATCATTAAAATGTAGATTTCTTGCTCTGGAGAAACACATATATTTTGTTTTGTCCGTATTAAGAACAAGCCTGAGGTCCACTAGACAGTCCTGCAGGGTGTTAAAAGAGCTCTGAAGGTTCTGAACAGATTGATGGACCGAATCAGAAATGCAGTACAGTACAGTGTCATCAGCATACAAATGGGCGTGACAGTTTTGTAGCGATGAAACAATGTTATTGATGTAAATTGTGAATAGGACTGGACCTAAAATTGAGCCCTGCGGAACACCATTTGTAACTGTTAAAAACTCAGTTTGGTGGCTTCCCAGTTTTAATGACTGCTGTCTATTAGAGAGATAGTCCCTAAACCAGCTACATGTAGAATAATCAAAACCAATTTTATGCAGCCTCTGTAAAAGCAAATGGTGATCTAAAGTATCAAAGGCTTTTGACAGATCAACAAAAAGTGCTGCACAGTGCTTTTTTTGTCGATAGCTGTAACAATGTTGTCTAAGACCAAAGTGACAGCAGATACAGTACTGTGACCTGCCCTAAAACCAGATTGAAATGGGCTCAAAATGGAAGCACTGGATAAAAAGGTTTTCAACTGATTATTAATAACTGATTCTAGGATTTTTGCCAGGCATGGGAGTTTTGAAATTGGCCTGTAATTATTGATTCACTTAAATGCAAACACACTGTGAGCCAGTGTCCTTACAGTTCGTCTAAGTAAAGTATCCACTTCTGCCATCTCTTAGCATACAAATCTAACCTCAAACCTAACACACAAGTCAGTCATTCCATTGTCCTTATTTCCTGAATAGTTGAATCAGGCTTATACCAGCTTCTAGTTATGGTTTTCCTTGCTGCTGTAAGGAGTACTTTTACCAAGTATCTGTCCCTCTGTAGAGTAACCAGTGAAATGTGACCAAAGTACAAGACAGTGCATGACATAGGAATCTTATATCCAAGCACATTAATTAAGACTAAATGAACATCTTTCCAAAATGACCTCAGTTTTTCACAACTCCAAAAAATATGTGTGTGGTGTGCTTCTAAGCAGCCACACTGTCTCCAACAAGGCTGGGGTGTTGAAGATGCTTTACTACTGATTTTAGGTGTAATAAAAAACCACACCAGGTTTTTCCAGTTGAAAACCCTCAGTTGCTGTGAACTTGTGGAAGTATGTTGAGTTTCACACATATCGTACCATACATCTGATGACATTTCTACATTTAATTCTTTTTCCCACCTTAATTTTAGATACAATGTTGAGTTGCCCTTACATTCCATAATACTGTCATAAAACATGGAGATTACTTTTACACTTTTACTATTTGGTTTATATGCATTGATCATATTCTTTATAACTGGGTTTATTTCGTGAGAAATTTCCATCTTCATTTCTTTATTATAATAATCTCTAAATTGTATATACCTAAATAAATCCTGATTATGAAGAGAAAATGTTTCTTTTAGTTTTTGGAAAGTCTGTAATTCTTTGTTTTTTCCCATCAGTGTACACACTGCCTTAATACCTTTTACTGCCCATTGCTTAAATATGGCATAATTTTCTCCTGGTTTAAATTGAGTGTCAAAGGCTATCCATTTTAGTGCTTTCTGGTCTTTCCTTAGTTTAAATTGCCTTACAAAATCAAACCAGAACTCCAGTGAGCCAGAGGTTATTGAATCTATTTGACTTTTGACTAATAGGGGGATTTCTTTTTCTCCTAAAACCGACTGGATCTGATAACCCTCAACATATGTCTCAATTTCCTTCCATCTAGCAAAATAGTTATCATTACACCACAGAAAAAGGGGACAGAACTGAGCTGCATAAAAGTAATCTTTGAGATTTGGGAGTGCCATTCCTCCTTTATGCTTTGCCAACTGCAGTGTTGTGTATCTTATTCTAGGCTTCTTTCCATCCCAAATAAACCGAGAAATAAGTTTATCCCAGGTTAAGAATTGGTGTTTAGGAACCCCTACTGGCAAAGCTTGAAACAGGTATAGCAATCTAGGCAACATGTTCATCTTAATTACATTTATCTTACTGCCGAAATCCAATGGATAGGTGGACCATCGTTCAATATCCTTTTTAATATTCTGATTAATCAAATTATAGTTTGCCTCGTATAATCTGTTCAAATTTGTTGTAATGATTACCCCTAAATATTTTATTTCTTCCATATCCCATCTTAAATCATGTCTATGTTTTATTTCCTCTGAAGGCTTGTAATGAAATGACAGAAGTTGTGTCTTTGTAATATTTAGTTTGTAACCAGCATAATAATTAGATTCATCAAGGATGTCCATCAATATGGGGAAGGAGTTCTCAGGATCCACTAAATGGACCAAAATATTGTCCGCAAATATACTAATTAAATGGTCTCTATGTCCAATTGTAAGGCCTTGTATTTGTTCATGTTGACGGATTGTCTGGGCCAGGGGTTCAATATAAAAAGCAAATAATGTGGGGTTGAGACAACAGCCTTGTCTAGTTCCTCTTTGTAATATAAATGATGGAGATAATGACCCGTTAATTTTAATTTTTGCTGTTGGTTGTTGATAAAGTGTTCTTATTAAATCTACAGATTGCTTATTGAAGCCAAATCTATCTAAAGTTTGATACAGGAATTGCCAATTGACCCGATCAAAAGCCTTTTCGGCGTCGAGGCTTAGTACCACTGCCTTTTTATTTTCCCTTTCTATTCTATCTATCAAATGGAGAGTCCTTCTAATATTGTCATGTGTTTGTCGGCTTTTTACAAATCCTGTTTGGTCCTCATCTATTAATTCTGGGAGAATATTCTCAAGTCTTTTTGCGATTATTGCTGTGTACATTTTATAATCTACGTTGAGAATTGAAATAGGCCTATAATTACTACTATATTCCCTATCTTTACCCTCCTTTGGGAGTACTGTAATGACTGCCTCATCCCATGATGGCGGAAGTTTACATTCTCTTTTAACCCAATTAAATGTTTTTAGCAAGAATGGAGCTAGTTCTTCTTTAAAGGTTTTATACCACTCCGCAGGGAAGCCATCACTACCTGGAGTTTTACTTGATTGTAAGTTGCCAATTCCCAATACAAGGCAAATCCAGTTCATTAAGAAACATTTGCATGGCTTCCACCTTGGTATGAGAGGTCTCTGTATAAAGTTGTTTATAATAATTTAGAAAGATTGCCTCTATTTCCTGTGGCTGATATTTCAAATGATTTGTTTCTGGGTCCCGTATCTTATGAATCGAACTATCCACTTGCTGTTTACGCAAGCGTCGGGCAAGTAATTTGTCTGCTTTGGGACCTGATTCATAATAGGTCTGCTTATAGAATCGGGCTGTCTTCTCAACTTTTTGTTCTAATAGATCATTCATCTGTTTCCTTAATTGTTGTATATGCACCAGGATTTCTGGGTCTCTGTTTTTTTATGTTATTGCTCCACATTTGATAAATCTAATACCAGGTTATTATATTCCATGATTTTCTTTTTTTTAATTTAATGCTGTTAAAGCAATCAAATTCCCACGCATCACCGCCTTCAATGAGTCCCACAGTATAGATGGGTCCACTTCTCCATTGTCATTTATCTTCAGGTAATCTTTAATTTCCAGTTTTATCTGTTCTACAGCTGCTTTGTTATTTAACATACCTACATTTAACCTCCAACCCGTCTTCCTCTTGCTTCCTTCTATTTGAACCGTCAAGTACAGAGCACTGTGGTCAGAGACATCAGCTACCCCAATTCTACATTCTTTCACCCTATAACAGTCACTTTTTGGCATAAAAAATAATCTATCCTGGAGTAAGTACAATGTGGAGCTGAGTAGTGAGTGTAGTTTGTGTCAAATGGATTAATATGTCTCCAGACATCACAAAACCCGATATCATCCCAGGCTGTGTTAATCAATTTTGATAATTTGTTTCTATTTCTCGTTAAGCTAGTTGTGTCTAAATATTGATTTAATACTACATTAAAATCTCCACCACATATACAGACACCCTCAGCTTCCAGTGCAATCACATCCATTAATAATTTGAAAAACATTTTGTTAGTATCAGGTGGTGCATATACATTTACCAAGGTTACTATATCCTGTTCAATCCTACCCTTAACAATGAGATATCTGCCCTCCTTTTCTTTTATTTCTTTAAAGGATTCAAATTTGAATTTATTGGCGACAAGAATAGCAATCCCTCTTCTATGACTTTGCACAAATGAATTATAGTAAGTATTCTTAAAGCCAAATCGTTTCAATTTCTCATGCTCTTGTCGGGAAAGATGAGTTTCTTGCATAAAAATAATATCTGCCTTCTCTTTTTTCAATTTTGCCATTACCTTAGACCTTTTAATCGGGTTTCCCAAACCGTTCACATTTGAGGACATTAGCTTTACCTCATCAGGCTGCATCACAACTAAACTGGGACAATATTACAACATTATGTTTCCACAGGCTTAACTTAGAAACCATTGATAACTGGAACACAATAACAAGCCCAGAACGGCTTAGAACAAGCATTACAACAGTAAAGTGAAAGGACTTCCAAAGTCTGTAGAGCATTCTCCAGTTTTCAGCTGAGGGGGAAAAAACCTCTCACAAGGAAAGGGCCCCCACCCCAATTAGTCCGCTACAAACTGTCTCTTGAACATACGTGTGAGTCCGTTGGAAGAGCCGAACTCCCGCTGCCCCGCCAGCCAGCGCGTAAATACTATGTTTATCTTTATGTTGAGGGTCACTTGTTTACCATCAGTTTTTGAACACTACTGTTCTTCCTGGCGTCTGTGCTGAAATTTCCGTAGGCGCTCTTTAGCGCGTCTGGCAGTGCCTACATCTGCGTTTGATCCCACTCGCTGCCACGGTGTATCCCGCTGGAGAAGCTCCAACAGGTGACTCCTACCGGGTGGTCTCTCTGGTACCTCCACGCTGTATCCCCGCTGCCGGAGCTCCTGCGCTGCCTCCCAGGCACTGCCGTACACCTGCACACCGCTCTCCCAGTGAATGCGCATCCGAGTGAAGGGCGTCTGGAAACGGATGCCCTTTTCTTTGAGAGCCTTTTTGATAATGGTGAAAGCCTTGCGCTGTTGTAGTACGGTAGTTGTATAGTCATGGTCGAAATACAGCGGTTTCTCTCCCATTGTGATTTTCTGTCGCCATGCTTTTTGGATAATCATCTCCTTGGTGCTGTATTGCTGGAAATTGATTATAATAGACCTTGGAGGTGAGTTTGGGCCCGGTTTGGGCGCCAGGGCTCTGTGTGCGCGTTGTATTTGTAAATCCACATCGTCGTTCAGCTTGAGTTCGGACCGGAGCATTTTTTCGACAAACTCCATCACCGAGCTTTGTTCTGCGTTCTCCGGCACACCGTGGATCCTCAGGTTGTTTCGTCTTGCCCTCGACTCTATGTCGTTCAGCTTGTCTTCTAGCTTCTGCTGATCCTGTATGGTTTGCTGAATGGCTGCGTTAGCCTCCGCGCTCCATGTTTCGGTGTCGTCGATCCGCGCAGCCATCTCGTTGATTTTCTCGTTGTGCTCCTGCATGGCTAGCATGTTTGTAGCTAGCTGCCGGTTAACATCTTGCTTGAATTCGATGAGTTCTTCTCTCAATTTCGTCTTTGAACGTTTTTAAGTCTTCCTTTTGTTCAGACTTGAGTTCGCTGATCTGCTTACTTATAGCTTCAAGCCCTGTGCGCACCGCTCCCGGTGTTGAGTCGCCGCCATGTTGGCCCTCATCTCCCCGCATGTCGTCTTCGGCTTGTTCTGCACGGTGGGAATCATTCTCTGCTGTATCTTGCGACCCTCTACCTCTGCCTTTCTTTACCCCCATCATAATCTTAAAAGAAACCACTTCGTTATATTTTAATTAAGTTCACGGGGGTTAATAATATGCTGACTCGCGGGAGTAAAGTGCTCAACCTGCCATCTTGTTCTGTAGCCAACCGGAAGTCCTGCCTTTTCTTAAATATTTACCTCTCCTCTTTCCCTGGCTCCGCAGTATGACAGCACACAGGAATCCCTCATGAGCTTTGCACAGAAAACTCTCACTGTGATCTAAGAGCGTTGTGCACGCGGACACACGTTTGTGGGTTTTTATTGCTGTACTGTTTGTTCTTGTTTTGACTTTTTCTTTGGTATCATAGCTACTGCTGTGCAATACAAACTTAGACGCTCAACAATGTACAAACAAAAATGCGAGCAATCTGTTTGTCATTAGAGGAACCTTTGAACACCCGTTCTCCACAACACACTCCCGTCATGGAAGTCTGGAAATAATGAGAGACCATGAGACAAATGGCGAGATAATGCAGTCAACCTAGCCCCAACCGAGCATGCATTTGCCACATTAACCGTGTGTGTGTGTGTGTGTGTGTGTGTGTGTGTGTGTGTGTGTGTGTGTGTGTGTGTGTGTGTGTGTGTGTGTGTGTGTGTGTGTGTGTGTGTGTGTGTGTGTGTGTGTGTGTGTGTGTGTGTGTGTGTGTGTGTGTGTGTGTGTGTGTGTGTGTGTGTGTGTGTGTGTGTGTGTGTGTGTGTGTGTGTGTGTGTGTGTGTGTGTGTGAATAAATGGTGAAGACTTTCCGTTTGGTTAGTGTTTCAATGATGCTTGAATTGTTGGCCGTTCTGAGGGTGGGGTCTCTTTGTGGTTGAAGTCTTTTGTACATGTAAGTGGAGTGGTGATTCCTCCTAGTCTCAATCTGTCAATGTTGCATGAGCATGTGTGACGTGTGACCAGTTATCTGTCTTCAGGGCTGGAGCATAGTCCGTCAAACTCGCCCTGCTCCCTCTGAGGGGGGAATGAATGAGCAGGACACTGAAAGCTGCTGCGGTGCTTGTGCCAGAGCATCACTCCAAACATAAGTACTACTGGGTGTGTGTATAATTGGGCAGCTCTCCTGATGTGTTTGTTTTGTGACCAGAGAAGTGAACAACGCATGCACAACGTAACTGTTGAAGCTTGAATTAAATAAACCCACAGCAGAGTGCTTACATTACCACGTGTGTTTTCCTGTGTGTTAAATACACTTACAGGAGAGTGAACTTCAACAAAGAGGATTTGTGTACTTGTGCTTCCTGTCACCTGTCCGTCTTTGCTCCGTTTGCATCTTTTGTAGGTGTGATACACATCTGTGGCGATAACCAAGGCTGGAGAATAAGCCCTGTGTCTGCGGTTTGTGTGTGAGAGGTTTGTGCTAAACTGTGTGAACTCTGACCTGCCTCTTAGGCTTGGCAGACACAGCCCCCTCCTGTCTGCTCACATCACAGGGCCTGCCTGTTCAATGCTCAGATGAGCTTGTTCCTGTTCTCTAGCCAATCACGCACGGACAAAGAGCCCTATAGAAATGTATGGCTCCACTCTGACAAAATACACACACTTTCAAATGCTTCTCCCACTCGTTATGCTTTCACCTTGTCAACACCGGCAAAGGAGCCCAAGCAGTAGCTGCAGTTCATCCTTGGTGTTAACACTGAACTGGTCCAGCAACGTACTGCTGTGCACTCAAGTGATATGACATGGCCCACATCCCAATTCATAATCATGTAGTTACATTTCTAATGGAAGAGAACATTGATTTAAGAAGCATAAGGCTGCTTTGGTTGCAGTTGTGTCCGTGGGATTCTCCTCCCCACCGTGTCTGCGTCAGACGCCTCCTGTCTGTTCTGACTTACAGCTCCTCAGAGGGAAAGGTCAAGAGGGAAGTCATCATTGCAAGATATACGTCTGTATTTTGGGGAAAGAAAAACTCAGCGGCTCTATGTGGAAAGAATGTTCCATCCTCATCTCCCCTGTCTGTCTTTGTCTTGACTTTTATCACCTTTACTTTCTCTCCAGTTCTTTCATTAAAGTCTAAATTCTTCTACAATGGCGTCATTTAGCATCCTCCCTGTTATCTATTTCTGTCCCTCCCTCCCTTGATTTAGTGTGATCTACTTCTGTGAAGCGCCCTTTCCCTTTACATAATTCTTTCAAACATCTCATTTGCTTTAGCATTCTTCCTTTCAGGAAAAAGAATAATATGCTAGCAATTACTCTTTCATTGTGGTCACAGTTCATCTCCATTCATCCCCCTTTAATTATTAAACCCATTCAACCCTCTGTAGTGTCACGGCAGCTTGTATTCAAAGTTAAAACAGATGTTTCTTTTCAAATGACTATCATCCTTTTCTACAGGTAAGGACTTAGCACATCTTCTATATACTGTAATATTTAAAGTTTTACATTCACACTGGAATTAATTTCTTCAAAGAAGGTGTCACATTTTAAACACACATTTATAAGACAGCTCAATGTTTACAACAGAATTTATTTTGATTTGGATGAAAACAGATGCATGACACGTATTCTCCATCCCCCAGTCAACTGGACAACCATTCTGGATTTTGTTTGTCGGCCAGTTGTTTGTGTGCGTTTGTCTCTCTGTTCAAGTGATATTAATGTCTCTACATGGCATACAATATTAAGAATTGTATCGTTACAGGGCTAGATATAAAATGGTCATGACTATACTTACTATAAATATACACAGATAAATAACAAAGAATGGATGAACAAAGAGTGAGCCTGAGTAGAATCACACCTCTTAAATTACCTTTCACAAATAAAGCCAAAGATATTTACATACCAAAGCCAGCTCAGCCACATGCACATTGGGAAGGCACATTGCTACACAAGAAGACCAAACAGAACCCAGAAAACGAGTAGACAGAAAGGCCTGTCCACTAACTGTATTGTAACTGGCAACACAACTTTAAATTGCATTCTTTTTATGCCACTTAGGTCAAACAACCATATACACCAAAACCCTTTGATACGGATGTCATTATTTTCAGTAAGTCACCTTTTAGCTGCTCAGAAGAAATCTCATGTCTTTAGTAAATGACCATTTCCCTTTATTGCATTGTGGGTTTCAACAAGAGTGAGTAAGATTGGACACTTGAGAGTAATAGTTAGCGGTCCCGGGGAGCTTGATGGGCCATTATTTTCCAGACTGAAAGCTGAAGCAGACTTGTTACTTTGGGAGGGAAATGGCATCACTTTTCATCTCAAAGTTAGTCTTTGGGAGTTAGCCACCGCGCAGGCTGCTAGAGTCATTTCCCGGCCATAAACACGCCAACGTCTCTTCCTCCCTGGTATTTACAAGGCGCTGTTGTACAATCTCAGGGCCTCTGCTGCTGCCCTCACGGTATGTGTTTATGGGTTGATGGAAGATGAAGAGGGACACTGAGATGCATTTGAAGGGCATCACAGGTTGAGCTTTCAGTCGATCGGTCGGATCATCATGCGGACCGACTTTAGAGAGTAGAAACCTCCTCCATAGTCGGCCCAGAAGATTCCATCCTGAAATTTGCTGCGGTAAACTCCCCCACTGTACCACACACCGTTCAGGTTGGTCTGGCCACAGGCGTTGTACCACCAGCCGGCCTTATGGAAGTGGGCGCAGTTACCTAGTGGAGAAGGAGACAACGTCATAAAACCAGGAGTGTGATCGTAGACAAAGAAGAAGCTGTACCTTCTCATACATGATATTTATGCTACTGCTAAATATACAAATTCAAAGAGCAGTTAGAACTCATCAGTCCCCCTTACCAGCAAATGCATCCTTGTCACGATCAAGCGTGGTGAACTGTTTGCCGTTGTGACTGCTGAAGGAGTCCCCGGCATTGCCCTGGTAGGTTCCGAGCCTCAGCCGATAGCCCTCGCTCTCTGATTCCAGGTGGAAACTGCTGTACTCCGCGTACACCTTCTTCCCCGTCCAGTCCTCCAGCTCTATCATCAGCCTATAGTCACCCTGTTTCCCCAGGTTGTAGATATTGTCCAGCCCGAGCCAGTGTTCACCGTTTATGTTTCCAAAGCCTCTCTGTAGGGGGACAAGGACCATAGCATGTTTTGTTTTTCAATGTCCTTTTGGTTAAATGTCATTGCAGTGTAATTCAGACCAACAGAGCACAGAAGGAATTTATGTTGGCCGACAGAGAGAGGTTAATTAGATTCCCTAATTGGGTTTTTAAAAAATTGTAATCTGTGGTTTCTGACTGGAGTTAAATTAGTTGAACGGTAATTTAGTTGTAATTGGATGCGGAGCCTCATAGACAGATTTGTGTTCCTGATCCAAACAGCATGTAAGTATTATCTCCAAATCTAAATTCATGACAAAGAGAAAATAAATCTTTCCTTTGCTTTTTATTGTTATTATTTTTTCCACTGACAACTAGGAGACCGGTAATGTTTGACAGTCTGTGTATTAGTGCCTTTTCTGTTGTCATACAAACTGTGTTCCCTGGACTTTTTCCCTTGCATGCTCTATTGGACCCTGGATCAAATCTCATTTAGGAAGGCTGACACTCTCGGGTAAAGGATGAAAGGATCATTTGCAGTGGGGTTGAGCTGTAACTGACTCTCAACTCTCTTGGGCTCTCTGATTGCACTTATTTGTATCTGGGTCCCTAACTTCAGTTCTTGGCTGTGATTCCTGTTTGAGGAAATCCACCACTAAGCTGATTACATTGATGGAGTGCTTGCTTGGTGGCCCCAAAATGAACTGCAGAGACTGGGATACTTAGGGAAGTAAAAGTAGAATGCAGTTGCCTCATGTTTTAAGATATTTTTCCCTAAAGAATAGATTACATTTAACTTTTGTTTAGGCTGTGTCATTAAACCCGGCTTCTACCATATCAAACTTAATGGTCCTTATTAAATGAATATGTTCATTCAACTTACCTTATAGTTCTCCCAATTCCGAAAGAAGTTCACCGAGCCATCCTTCCTCCTTTGCAACACGGTCCATCCTCCATTGTCAAGGCCATGTTCACACCAGGCTTGGATCAACGGTCCGTCTGTCTTTAGCAGGTACATCCCACTGGTGGTGTGTCCTGCCTGTCGCACCTGGTAACAGTCCCTGTAGGGACCTGTGGATGGAAAGATGGTTGTAGAAAAAAAAGGTTGATTTGAATCGAGATTTTGCTTGTGAACCTTGCTTTTGATTTTAGAATGTTTCATATGTAAAAAAGCTCCAATATTATCCCTTGGGGCAATATAATGCTGATGAGTTATCCTCGCCAGTAAAAAGCCAGAAATCAACGTATAACTTAAAGGCATTGTACAGTAGATTGATTGTAAAGCTGTCTTTTGTTACTCATTCCTTCTAAAATCCTCCATTGCCTGAATCAGTTTTAGCCCCCTGAACAAATATGCCATACTGTGCCTCGAATTGAGCAAGATGTCTTCTTTTTTTATTGCATATGCAAAAGTCATCATCATCAGTCCAGTAGCTCTAGACAGCAGACAAAAGGAAGGGGAAAGAAATTTGGAAAGGAACCTCTGCTAGGACCCATGTTGTGAGGATGTATCATGATGGCCACATATTTGGAAAATATCTCTTTTTTCTCAGAGCATCCAAACACTCTGCAGTCTGAAGTTGATCATACATGCATGTATACACATAAATTATTATTTCTAGATATAGCCTTCAAATGAAGCCATGTGGTGGCACTGCACCCATAGCTGAAGCAGCTGAAACTAAAGCCAGCATACTTCCTCTGTTTTCCCCTGTGTGAATATGCATTAAACCAGTATGAACACCGGCATTGTGTGGGGGGCCTCCAGGGCCTAAAGGCCAATGGAAGATGTTTTTCTCAGCTGAGTGTAGGAGCACATAGGGACTCAGTGTAATGCCCCCAAAACAGATACCTAAAACGCCCCAACATAAGCTTGTATTTTTCTAGTAATGATATGTCTATATTAGAACTGTCAGTGAGGGGGTTCTCCAACTCAATTCACCTTTTCTCCTTGTCGGTCTTTCTCTTTGGTGTCTCTAAACACAGCTTAATGGAATTGAGATTGAGAGCTTTGTTTTCTATATAAAAAAAATTTGGTTGCAGTTTGTGAAAGTGCAGCTTAATTATGGGTTAAGCCAGTGGAATTGGAGGATATTTGCATTGGACCTCCGAGTTCTAATGAGCTATGAGTGACTTCAACTAAATTCTTAAATTATAGTTCAACAAGGGCTTTGTGAGGTAGCTGAATAATTATTTCACAAAGCCAGAAATAATTTTATTTTTTATTTATTTTTGCAATGCAGGTTTTTAGAAGTATGGCTCCTATTTTCTGCTCATTGAGCTTTTTAATATGCCTATCAATCTTCTAGTGCTTCAAGTGAGTTGAATGTGTTGCAAGCTCTGTGTTCTAAGAAGAACTGTGTTCTCCCTCAGACTGATTTGTGGAGGATTAGCATTGACAATGACTTGAGCAAACCCTTGTCACACCCATTATCAAAAAGCTAAAGACGGTTTATTCTAATGTTTTCTAAATGTCATGATTGATGACCTTATTTATGTAGTTTGGCATAATGATTTACTAAATAATACCTGACATTTTCTCTAAAGGCGAGTAGCAAGCAGGGAAGATATCTTCAACTGGAGTCTGTCAGTGTTGGATTTAACCAAAGATTTAATTAGGTGATAATCAGATTCAGGAGGAAGTCTTTTTTTTTTCTCCCTCAGCATTCTTCTGTAAGTTTATTATGTCACCCTGCTAAATGACTCCCCTGTTAGAATTCAAACAGGCCAGAGGGATGTTAGTAATGATTTCATCCATCTCACCATATCTCTGTGAGAAAAGCAGAGGAGCCCAACCTATCTCAGACCCTCGGACAAACCAGATCAAATCCTCTGAGACTGAGATTCTGTGTGAGGATAGTTTGCCACTTTTTTTTTCTTCCAAAGAGTTGATGTAAATCTGAGTATAATCTTGTATAATCCCGTTCTCATATTTGTTTTTAATGCTGTTCAAAGAGGTGTACTCCTCATACTACTAATATAGTACATATGCTCAGTGCTGTCTGTTCAGTACAGGCAGCCAAGTCAGTATCATAGGAATGTTTGATTGAATTGCATCTGTAGCAGGCCAAGAATTTACCAACTGTTGCAAGAAATTATGTTTTGAATTGAAGTCCCAGGGCATTTTTTTCTTTGCTCACCTTCCCTCCCCTAAAACTCAGGGGATTCCCTGATTATTATACCATCTTCAGTCGCTTCCTTCACCATGCCACCACTTAAAAATTGGTACATACCATCAGAAATAAGCGTTCCCTGTGGTGGTGGAGGATCAATACCAAATGGGCTTGCAGTTGGTGTATCCATGTGTGATCCTCTGGGAAAGGCCCTGTTGTTATTGTCCCTCTGTATCTCATTGGTGAAACGATTGTTAACTGGTATATTCTGTGGTACCACCTGTACAAGTGGAGGCACTACTGGCAGCTCACTGTGCCCCATTGTCCTCAGACACTGCTCTTCAAGTGCAGTTATGAGAACCGACTGGTTGTTGACCACTCCGGCCATTGTGGCAAACCGGGCCTCCAATTCCCGGTACTTCGAAGAAAGTCGCATCATCTCTGAGGTCACATTGAGGACGCGGATCTCCAGCTGGGCTAACTCAAGAGAGTTGTCTCTTTTCCTGATGATCTCATGCAGCAGCTGCATATAGAGCTGGGTCACCCTGGAGTTCATGTTCCTGCTCTCCTTCCGAAGCAGCTTCATCTCATTCACCAAGTTACCATCCACATCAACCACCAGCTGCAGCGTCTCAATCTCACGCCGCTGCTTGCTGAGAACCTCCCGCACATCTGCAATGTCCATTCGCGTTACTCTGTCTTTGTCTGGCTCGGGGCCTTTGGTGCTGGCACAGATTGGACCTGATGACCGATATTAATTGTTCAAAAGAAAAACAAGGTATTGTTAAATTAATGAACATGGGATGATTAGCTGAACTTTATTTAAAATATTGTTTTATCAAAAATAAGTCATTCTTTGAACCTGTGATTTTCTCCTGTGGTACAAGGAAGGTGTAGGAACACTTTTTGGCATCAGGGTCGATGGGGGCTCTTTTACTCCTGTTCAGAGAAGGCTCTTTGGTTCTCCGGGCTTCCCTGGAGCTCCTGCAGTGACTCTCTTCCCAGAGGGAGAAGCAGAGCAGAGCACACAGGCTCCACATCAGCCCCTGCATTGCTGCTGGCTCGTTAAATGGATAGATGGACAGCTACTGGTGCTCCCTCCAAGTCCCCCCAGGCCTCCCTGCAAGAATACAAAATCTTTGTTTACGACGACAGCTAACAAAATGAATGTAAACAGCAGGGGCGTTTATTATATGCTGTTCCAGACTAGAGGAAATTACCACCATAAGATAAGATTTGAATGAAAAGGTATTTGATACTTTTCAAATATTTATACACAATCAGTTATTGTTTAGGAAAGTGTGTGCAGTAGCAGAGTGGTCAGGTCATCGTTTCACATAGTTGGATGGAAAGATTGAAAGCGATAACACATTTGCACTATAGCCCACGGAGAGAGGCCTGCTTTCTGTCTGGGTTCCCCTGCTGATCGACACCCCATTTTTCTGGGGTCTTGTTGGTCTCAAGGAAACAGATTATTTTATCTAGCAAACTCCCACCCTCTTGTTTTGTCTACTATAATTATTGGTATAATATAATTATATAATGGTATTGTTTTTTCACCAAAGGAACTTTCCCAGTAACCCTTTTAGAAATCCGAAAAGGCTTCAGCAAGAACCATAGGAACATAGTTACAGTTTTGGATGCTGAGCCATACTGTAGTTCCTTCATCATAAAAACAGTCACTGCTCTTGAGTTACTCTGTAACTTTAAACGACTGATTTGTCTACCACAAGCTGTGCGACTACTACAGCTCATGTAGAGCATACACTTTCGAACTACCGGGGTAGTCACTATCAATATTATGAGACGGATGGGAATATTGTGTAAAATGTTAACATGTGTATTCCCCTGGACTAAAAATAGAGATGCTAGCTTATTGTTTTTTAATTACGTTTTATTTACATAACCCAATATCACAAATTGCCGCAAGGGGCTTTACAATCTGCAGAGCATACGACAACCTCTTTCCTTAGACCTCCGATTATAAGGAAAGAAAAACTATACAAAAAACTGTGGAAAAGGTTGAAGAAACATCAGGAAGAGCAACATAGGAGGGATCCCCCTTTCAGGACGGACAGACGTGAAATAGATGTCATGTGTTAAGAGAAGACCAACAGTGTGACAAAATAACAGATGCACAGACTGTAAAACATGCAAATAATGTGGATGCAGGTGCATGTTATCAACTTCAGGTGTCACTAAGTTTTGAGGACCCGAGTCAAATGGTAAATGGTAAATGGACTTGTATAGCGCTATATCTCCGTTTATCACAGACTCAAAGCGCTTTACATTGTTTTTTGTACACATTCACCCAGTCACACACACATTCATACACCGATAGCAGCAGCTACCATGCAGGGTAGGCTTAGCACTAGGGTGCTAAGCTAACTAAGCTTACTATCGGGAGCAATTCGGGGTTCAGTGTCTTGCCCAGGGACACTTCGACATGTGGCGGGGAGACGGGGGATCGAACCTCCGACCCTGCACACCAGAGGCGAACTTCCTACCCACTTCGCCACTGCCGCAAAGACTTCCTCTCCACCATGTGACCCGTAAGAGGACAGACAGACAGACGGACAACCACAGAAGAGGAAAGCACAGCATTCACAGACAGTGAGGCAGACACTTAGGATTGTAGTTATCAGAGATCTTTAAAACGTTTAGGTGGCAGGGATCAGGCAGTTGGTTTCTAAGCTAAAACCAGTTCAGACTATGTCTCCTGAGAGAGTTTTAAAAACTTTTGTCATCATTACAAGGACAAGCTAGTCCAGGTCTAAATTGAAAATAGAAAGTGGTTGGACCCCGCGGTTGAACAAAAGAAACATTCAGGGCAGATACCTCTATCCTTCTGTAGCGAGTCAAGTCCAGACTGTTTCCACTTAGTGAATAGCTTCCTAAACAAACTGAGTAAAACCAGAAAAGATCAATAAGTTCCAAAAAGACTTTCCCCTAGGGGGTTGTTGAATACCTTATTCAGTTGAATATTAACACCAATAACTAAGATCTTATCAGAATAACTAAATAAGTAATACAATCTGAGACCAAATCTCCAAGTTCTTCTAGAAACTGGGGGTAAGGACTAGGTGGTCCGTGGAGGAACACAATGTTCCATCCCTTTCCCTGGACAAAGCTATTTATAGTCTATTGAGATAATGAAATTAAATATCCTGTAATCCATGTCTCCTTGCTCTAAACAAGGCTGATGTTTCTTTTGTACATTGTCCCTGTTTAAATAAAGTTACATTAAAATAGACTTATAGATTAGAGCGACAACCCCCTCACTGTAAAGCGTTCCCAGTAACGAGTAATTGGAGTTGGTGTACTCAGCTGGAGAGGCTTTATCTATGGCAAGAAAATATTTGTTCTCTGCCATGCTTCACATAAACCAATCATATCCAAATACTGATCAATAATCAGACATTTTATCAGTAGGGTTTTGGTAGAGTGATCAGTTTTTTCAGCCAAAGCCCAATCAGTAAGGGTACTACTAGTAGTAATAATCTTTTATCGTTAGTACAAGGTTTTGGAGGCCGGAGCATGTGACGCTCATGGGATACGGGAGTGATCACTTAGGATGTTTTATTTTGTGAGGCTTGACACAAGCCAGTGGACTCAAAATCCACACTAACCATAAAGCTAGCGCAACAAAAATGTTCAGTACAAGGCAGCATTCATTTCTATGGGAGGAACCCACACATGCAGACTCAGAAGGGGTGTGAGCTGAAGGCAATGGCAGTTTGTGCATAGTGTTGTGAGCCCCATCTTAAGGATGATGAGTTCCACTCCCTTGCTTATTCCTTATCCCTGCTGATTTTAGTTTCTATTTTACATCAATACACAAAGACACTTGCACACAGACATACGCTCTGCTCCATTTAACACCCTGATCTGTGCCTGCGAAAGGCCGACACCAGCTAAACCTCCTAATCCACCCCATTACTCTTCAGTCAGTCTTTACTCAGTGCCACATAATTAACTCCTTCCTCCACCCTGAGACTCAGGCCCTGTGTGTTTCACATATGAGGCCATTGTGGTTCTTCAGGAATTCTGGCACTTGTGTCACTTGGAACAATGTGGAGAGGGGAACAGGATTACAGTCAGTGCTGCAGATCTATAGCGTGCGCTCACTTGCTGGTATGCAAAAGCTTGCGTGTCCGTCACTATGATTGAATACTGTGTGTGCGTGACTATCCAGAGACGTTATTCATTTTCATGGTTGTGTGTTTTTCCAGCAGCCAGCGTGTCTGACAGTGTAACCAGGTACCTTGCTGACCTCAATGAGGGCTGCTAATGACTTTAACAGCAGCGTCAGCAGTATCAGTTATCAACTGGGTCGTTCCTTCCAAGCAGCGACTGGCTTTGTACCGTTGTGAGCTTTGTGACGTGTAGCATCATCCACTGTCCTCTGCATGCCCCCTAGCATGAACGAAACAGCCGTAACAGCTCATCTATCAGCTATCGCCTCCTTTATGCCCCATCTTTTGTCATTATTTTCTTTTCATTCTACTTTCTTTTCTCTTTACTGTTTTCTGGAGCCTGATTTCCTCGGTGCTGGTTCTGACTATGATGGGCCTTGTGTCTTGCATGCAACCACGGTATATATCAAATGTTTTCCAGAGGGCGTGGAGGGGTCACCACTGTATCGTAAAGGTACAAGGTTTATGGTGTTTCCTCAGAACAAGCAGAGCAGCACATTTTTTACCCCAACAAAGGGAAAGTTTTCACCTGCGAGAGTAAACCCTAATGATGCATATGAACACATAACTATCTGCCTTCACATACTATGGTGGCAGTCGGTGCACCAATAGTTTGCGTATTTCTTTTGTAGTTAGGGAGATCTATTTCTAATCTCTACACTGCTGAGCAGTCATTTTGATGTATCATATTCTCACCAATTTGCCCTACTTAACCAAACTATATTGTTTCGTCAGTGGATGAGGAGGAGGACTGTTTTGGCATTAAACAAGAAAAAATGCCTGACTAGACGCCTACAGGCTGTTCTTAAATCTGACTGACCAGTCCGTTTACTTGCTATGGTTGTACTTTACAATGGAGGCACTGTGCTATTCCTGCATATGTGTGTGCATGCATTTTTATGACCAGTGGATACAAGTTCAGTGCTCAAGATCACATGTGTCAAAGACAACAGTTGTATATCTGAGGTTTCTCAGAGAAATGCTCCCTACGTTCAATTCCTAGAAGAGCGCTGGGCTCCGTGCACAGATGCTTCATTCGCAGAACAAGAGAAGGAGCTGAAGAGCGGCAGGCTGGAAGGCCCAAACAAAGGATAGCACTGACAGTAGGGAATGAAAGAAGGAAGAGACTAATGGTGGTAGAAAATGGGTCTTGTCCATTTTATCACAAACAGACCTTGAGGCCTCTCTTAGACTAAGTATTTTTTAGTCTCGACAAATCTGCACTCTTTTTTTCTGCCGGTTACTTTCCATTTAATGACTTTACTCTCTGTGTAAACCTCCCCTCCTCCTTACTTTCCTGTCCTTCCGTTTTTAATACTTTCCTTTATTAGCTTTGTTGCTTTCCCTCCTTTTTCTCTTCAGGTCTTTCAGTTGCAGCTAAATCACTTTAGCAGCAGGTTGCAGAGACGTGTGTGCTGTAAGCAGTACAGCAAAGAAGAGAAAATGCATGAAAAAAACACATTTTCTCCTTAATTATAAGATATATTATCTTGTTTGGCTTAGCCAAAAGACTCTTGTATTCCACAATGTCTTTGCAAAGCCGTTGAGTTAGGAATAAAGGATTTGCATCAAGCCTCTAACTCAGTCCTTCCTATATTTTGGCAACAGTATGAGCTTCTCAAGAGCACTGCTCCTGGGTCCTCAGCCTTCTAATAGTTATTAATAGTCAGGAGACAGGATGACAATAATATAATTGTCCTCACTCTCCCCTGTCTGTCTCTGTCTGAGCTCTGGTTAAATTTATATTCGTGGAACAGTCCAAGGACAGATATTATTTATATGCATCCTTCTTGCTCCTCTTTTTACTACACACACACACACACACACACACACACACACACACACACACACACACACACTTAGGTCCAACTGGAAATCATTTTCAAAAGAACATAAGTCGACAAAGCTCTTCCTTCTTGTTATGTCTTCTTCTAAAGCTTACTGTCAAATGTGTAATTTTAGTCTATGCTTCTGATGCTGATGGTTTTTATGTTTGTCTACGCTGCTTGTAGTCTGATTGGATTTGAGATGTACAGCTAAGCCGGTTCTTACTGACAAGTGACAACAGCGCTTTGACCTGAACAGTAATAGTGGTTAGTGAGGCCTGAACTTTGGCCTATTTTATTTATTAATAAAGAAGATAGATAACAGCTTAGGGCCATGCTTTTGCTGACAGCTCACTGGGCGTCTTCATCACACACACACACACACACACACACACACACACACACACACACACACACGCACACCATATCTCCACATGTACCCATATTTGCACACAGCTTTTAAACACCATGGGAAGTGGTGTCAACTATGCAGCTGGCTTTGCTAAATGAGATCATCAGCTCAGCTGTGCACCAAGGTTCTTTGTTCCCTTGAATATAGCCCCCAGCTGACCCAACTATTTCAGATTGGGTTAGGCTTTCTCTAACCATGTCCTCCCCACAATTACTGTGGAGTGTGTGTGTGTGTGTGTATATTGGCGAGGACACTGGCTTTCGTCTGCTTTGGTTTTCTGTGTTATGGGGGATGAGGTATATGAACGGTGATTGCCTGAGTAGAAGACAGAAGTTCTTCTTTTCTGCGTGTCAAGAGAGGAAATTACCTCATTAAGCGAGACGGCTGATTACGTTACTGCTTTTTTTGGTTAAACAGCCCGACAAATGTTTACTTTTCCTCAGAGAGGCGACCATATATTATGGCTCCAGGTTACTGGGAAAACCCCCTTCTGTAGAACGCAGACCTCATTTTGTGATCCGAGCCAAACATTAATTAACACTTGTTGAATCCCATTAATGTCATTATCATACAGTATTTATTGCACTTGTAACATACACTTAGTTGCTACTTTATCATGTACAACTAACTGATGCTAATAGTCTAGTCTTGCACAGACAGAGCAAACTACAGCTAGTACTAATAATACAACAGCCCTGTAATAAATCCTACCTGCAGAACTAAAAACTACATCAACAATGACTATTAAATTGAATCCACACCTCTTATCGGTTTCTTCCAACCTTAATGATGGAAGGATTTATTGCAGGACTGGTGTATTAGACTTGTAGTTTTAGTAATGTGTACCTAATAAAATGGAGAGTGTACACTATATTTAATGGTCTTCCAATCTGATGCTTTGTGCTCATGTAAACAGAGATAATCTGTTGTGTTGATCTGCTGCCATACTCGGTGAAGTGTGCACTGGAATGTACATGCATGTGTAAGGTTGGGTACACAAACTAGAACCAGGCATAGCGTAAAATGTAGATCCAGGCCAGAAATGTCCTCTGAATACTCCTGGTGAGAGCGTGTTTCTCCGGGTAAGGATTTATGAATTTGGATGTGTCAGTCCAAAGCCCTGATGGATTGCAGTTCAATAAGCGAGAAGGGCGATTTGGACAAAATGTGTTTATGTTTTCATAGCCAATGTAATCCCCGGCTTCCACTCCCCGACCATCCCACCAATCTGGTTCTCAGACTTTCTCGCAACAAGATCAAGATGCCCTAAAACACATATCATCAGTGGTCAGAAGGAAGAAAGAAAAGTAAAAACAAAGAGCGGGGTTGAAGGAAGGAGAAGAGTGTTCTTGAGCAGATTAACAATAGACAGCAGCAGTGCTTTCATCTGTATGTGATGTCACTGTAATGAGCTACGTGACCAATCGTGCACTCCCTTAAATGCACGAACTGACTCTAGATTTAGGGCTTGATCAGACAATTGTTAAACAGAGCCAGGAGTGGAGAAACAGCTGAGAAACCATCTATCCAGTTTGGAATAAGGATATCATTGAAATAAGAGCAGAGACATAGCTCAGATGTGAGGTTATTGGGGAAGGGGGGGGGGAGCTGAGGAGGGGAAACACAGCAGGAGTGGCGAAGCGGTGAAAGTACTGACATGATGAAACAATGAGTGAAAACAGCCAAACGATCCACTCTAAAGAAATACTAAGGACAACAAAAATTGAAGGAAGCTTCCAGAAATGGGACGGTGCCACCGCTGTGGAATGGGAAACACATTGTGGTATGGTCTCAATGCGGCTGGTTCACATCAACTTATAAAATGATGTATGTTTGAAATATCAAACGGTAAATTAGGGAAAATAGTAAGGGCTTTAATAGGATTTTCCCTACATTTAAAACTTAAGCGTGTCACTGGGACTGGAGACCCCTCCCTATGCCCTCTGGAATCAAGAAGTGAAGGATGACGTGTAGAAACAAAGAGTTTAGCTGTGCTTAAAATAAAACCAGCCCAATAAAAAAAAAAGAAGTGGTTCCTGCTTCCTTGCTACTGACTTGTCTACCTTCATGATGGTTTATTACTGTTGGAGCCCCCAGAAACCCCATCGAGGCCCCGCAGCCCCCCATCTGTTTTCCTTCTTCTGTAGTGAAACATGTGGGTTTATGTTGGGGTCAGAGGTCTGTATGTGGGATTAGGGTGCAGCCCCACCCTTCCTCTAGCCCCCGCAATCAATCAACCTTTGTAGAAACCGCTTCCCTCTCCTTTTGCGCAACACACAAACAAGCCGTTGTTCTGTCTGGGGGTATCCAGAGGATCAGAGGTCATATCAAGTCGTCCGTCTCCCTTTGTCCAACTTTGTCTAGATAAGGACCCTCAACTCTCAAATACACATACACCACCAACACAATTATATGGGCAGGCACAATTTTAATATTAGCATAACATTCATATTTGGTTAGCTGTTAGCTTGAACCTTCAGGCAGCTTTTTCTATTGGGTCAAATCAAAGTCTTACAGCGACACAGGCACATGGTCCTGGGTTTCAATCCTTTCAAGATTTGGCAAATAACTTGAGGAGTGGCAGGACAGAGAGGAGAGCCGGGAGGAAGCAGTACTGAAATGGTACAGCGTTAATGGGAGTGTTTGTTAGACTGCATGGTGTAAAACCTTCACATTTTAGGAGACGATCTATAGCCACTCATACTGTTCACCTAAAGCTCATACATCCTTCTGCACATGCTTTCTATTAGTTGAATCAGCGACAAGAACACATCAATTTACACAATCATTGCCCCCTGGCTCAACTTAGGAACATGCCTTCCGCTTCTCTTGTCTCTGTTAGTCCCGGCCGACCTGTATGTTGACCTGTCCGTTCAACTGTGTCCAAGCTCTCTCATTAGAGGCATTCTGACTGAGCCTCACGATGTAGCTAGACACACACACAGTCACAGTCACTTTCAGTTTTTGTTATTCTTGTAGTTCTGAATTTGAGTGTAGGTTTGAAAGTAGGTTTGAGTTCTAAGCGATGCACGGTGTAATGTGTCCGGCTTGCTCTGCTGTGGTTGGATTTAACCGCTTGCGGTCAGCGGAGCGTTTGTAGATTTTATCCAGTGGGTGTGTGTTTTCTGCGTCTGCTTCTATATGCACTTTACTGATAAGATCTGCTGAGCCGTCTGTAACACATCTGGGTCTGTGAAAGGGGTCCACACACAGCCTTAGGTCAAACAGGGAGATATGATTGGCTGCATGCCCATCGCTCCAAAAACCGCAAACTGGTTCTGGCTAAGTGAACTATCAATCTCCTGGTGCGTTACAACGCACTCTGCGGCAGGGGCAGGGAAGCAGTTAACCAGCTCTGAAGGAAGAAGAAGTACCTGTGTGCTCTTTATGGGCTTGTCCTGGAAGGTCTTAAAATGTTTCAATGGGAAAGACCTCAAAGAGAAAATTGTTTTTGGGATTTATAGTCCGGTGGGTTTGGAGAACAGTTAGTTTATGTGTAGATTAGCCGAAAACGGCCCGTTCCTCATTCACCTGAGTTTCAGGTGAACCCGGTGTCCGAGCACAGAATGTCCTGGATGTTTGTCAGACAGCTGCTCCCCCTCCTTCTCTTCATCCATTTCATTTTTCTTTTCCAGACAGTTATTGGAGGTATTGATATTATGATTTATTGCTCTATGGGAAAAATCCCAGCAAGCTCCCGAAAATGTTTTCTTAGCCTTTTGCCATTCCCTCATTTTCCTTTTTCGAAACTCAAAGAGCTCGGAGCTGTCTCCTCTCTCTCTTCTCCCGCCACACGTCACAGACATGGCTTTGTAGCGAACTGAATCTTTTCCACACATCCACCACCAGGCCGGGACATAAGTGAAAAACATTTGAAGGTAATTGTGAGTTGCTGATATGGAAGTGCATCCGATTAGAGTTCTACATTTTCAAGGTTTTTGTTTTAGGGGGGTGTGCATTTGACAGAGGATGTGGTCAGGAATAGCCTGTTATCGCCTAAGGATTTCACAAACTACATGTGTTTTCTGCACGTCTTGGCGTATATTCTCACAACTGTCACATGTAACAGAAACCCTAGCCCCTAACCTCTTAACCCGACATGTCACCGCCTCCATTAGGTGTAAGTTATTCATCTAACCCTGACTCTGCCAGGTTAGCCAGGCTCCATCCCTGTAAGTGGCCGGGCTCAGATGGTGCTGCATTAGGAAACCAAAAGCCATGAACAAATAAACACGCCTGCCTCCACAGCTCCAATCTCTCCGTCTGATCACATCACGTCTCCCTCAAGTGTTTTGCTGGAATGCCCCACTTCACTTTTCTCTCCCTTTCCCCTTTGTGTCCTTTTTGTTTCTAACCGTATTGTTTGAATAGTTTTCTCCACAAAAGGAAAACACTTCAGTTTTTCATTATTTCAGGATTTCTTTCTTCATAATAAATTGTACTCTAGTCTCTACACAATAGGGAAAATGCCCAAATCACCAAACAGCTTTTCTTTTTCACTTCATTCATTCCTGTATTTTTCCTTTTCAAATGTCATCCTGCACACCGTTAGCATCGCTCTCATGGTCTCATTCACTGTACGTCACGTGTGTTGGGACGTACACACCATGCAGTCATCGGCATGCTGTACTCAGAATGGCCTAAGATTCCAGAGGAAAGCCAAAGAAGCGTTGCTAAATGTTTCTGTCTGCAGCCGCAGCCTCCAGTCACGAAACGTCCCAGCCTCTCAACCAGAGCTCACAGCTGCTCACATGCACACACGCACACACACACACACACACACACACACACAAACACACACACACACACACACACACACTCTGTCATGCTGACACACACCCACACACCCACAGACTCTCCAAAAACAAACTCAGAAACATAATTAACTCAGGCAACATTTACCTTTTTTTTTGCTACCAGTAGTTGGAGTGTGTGTGTTTCCTGCAGTTATAGATTCACGTGTGTATTGTATTGTGTCTTCATCGAGCTGCAGTGCCCAGGACTCATCTCTCTCTCTCTTTTCTCTCTCTCTCCCGGGTATTTTGGTGCTCCCCTCCTTCCGTCCTGAAGGTTAAAAATCACAGTACAAGGCCCCAACTCCCCCCCCCAAAAAAAGATGTGCTCCTCCTCCGTTATGGCCTCAGCTGTCCTGGGGCTTGGGCTGGGGCATGGTTCAATAGCCGGCCACTTCCACAGACTGAGCTCCTGATGACTGAAGCCTGAAGTTTTTCACAAAGGATGGGGGAGACGAGAGGAGGGGAGTGGGAAGGAGGGCGAGGGGAGGAGAAGGGGGATGAGGGTGTGGGAGTTTGATATTGCCTTTCTTTTTTTCTATTTTTTTCTCCTCCTCTCTTTCTTTTGGAGTGGCCCCGCCTCCCTCTTGATGTCACTCCCATGGAAAAAAAAGACCGAAAAAGAGAATAACAGAGCTGCCTCGTTAAGTTTCCCCATCCTCACCAATGACCTTCATGGTTCCTTGTGTAGAGCAAAGGGAGTGAATGAAAGGAAACCAGCATGTGTTTTTCTGCTGAGTCCGGGGTGCGCACACACAAGCTGCTCTGACCCCTTTCTCCTTTGATCACTATCCCCTCCCTCTTTAGCTGATTGTAATGCCGCGGAGATTTATGTGCAACATCCTGCTTTAGCTTCAGCCTCGGGAACAGGAGAAAAATTACCAAAATCCTTGCTCCAGGTGTAGTCTGAGTCCTTTACTCTACCTCACCACTGCTGTCCTTTTACTTTAGCTTGTTTAGGTGTGTGATCGGAGGGAGGAAAGGTGATGTCATGGTCTAGCAGAAAAGCTCTTTGATTTGTCACATGTAAACACACACTAAGTGTCTGTTTACCCCGACCACAGGTCCTCAGAGCAGGTCTGTGTTCCCGGCTGTTTGAATGTGTGCATGACTAACTGCTGTCATCCCTGACATGCTCTCAGCGGAGCAGCTTTGGCCGTTAAGCCTCCTGGATCTTCCTCCCCTTCAGCTGTGTCTCCAAACTCTTGTGAACTGCCTCTCTCTCTGATTCTGATCAGAGGGTTCTGAAGTTATCTGCTGGATGTGATCCTGCACTTCTGTTGTTTTTGCTTATTTGTACGTCTGCTTTTTAGATTCTGCATGCACAATGTGGTAAATACACGTGTACGTGCACACATCTGTGACTAAAACGCTGTTTTCCAAGAAAGGATGGGGGGGGTGGAGGTGTGTCATGTCATCTACAGTGTGTGATAACTTTTCTTACAGCTGCACTTCATCTGGGCGCTGGCGTGAGAAAGAAACATTGAGCAAGAGGGAGGAGGAGAGTGAAGGAAATGGCACACCATCGGTTATATTCTGAAGCATGTTAGTCTCCATTTTCAGAATGGTGGGAAGCTGCTGCTGGGTTAGTCTGCTAATGTTAATATTTATCTGTTGAGAGACTAAGAATCTCAGCTGTTCTCCAAGTCTTCCAAAAAAAGAGGCAAGGAAAGATGGCCTGGAGTCTGAAGGCTGAAGAGGGGATCAGTTGTCCACTGAAGGCTTTCCTTTAGCTCTGTGGGGAGAACAACTGTCTGTTTGGAACTTGAGCAAGTATATGTAAATATGTTTTGTTTCTGTTTGGGACAATTTGATGTCAAACTAGAAGCCCGCTAATACAAGCTGGCCTCCACAGCAACACGTTCACAGCTGTATGGCAACGTGCATCAGAGGAAAACTGGCCCTGTTACAGTGTTTAGCCTTGTTTGTGTAGTTGCTCTAATGAGCTGAGCTGTCTGTGTTCCCCGCATGG
Organism: Hyperoplus lanceolatus; assembly: GCA_026929865.2. Lineage (NCBI taxonomy): Eukaryota > Metazoa > Chordata > Actinopteri > Uranoscopiformes > Ammodytidae > Hyperoplus > Hyperoplus lanceolatus. The sequence goes on from CM049403.1 coordinate 8,268,220, forward strand.
GGTTTAAAACTACACCTCTTAACACATGGACGCTGGGCTCATTTGGACGCAGTAAAGGATGAGCGCATGAGAAGACAGCTGTGTATTTCCTCCTGGATTAATCTTCATCCTCTTCTTCTGCTTTGTTTCAGGGATGTACCTGTCTGATCTGACCTATGTAGACTCTGCCTACCCGTCCACCGGCAGCATACTGGAGAACGAACAGAGATCAAACCTAATGAACAACATTCTCCGAATCATATCGGACCTGCAGAGATCCTGCACTTACGGTCAGTTTACATACACACGTTTGTGTCAGTCAGGAAGGCAGCTGAAGGGTCAGCTCCTCACTGTACTCTTGAGATCTGAAAAAAAACATCAACACACACAGTCAGTTTATTACTGGAAGGAGGCCGCATCAGAGCTCTGCCATGTTTAATTTACTCTTCTAATAAAAATAATTCTGTGCATTTTTTTTAAGATATCTGAACCAGTTGAGTAAAATACACTAGGATTGGTTCAAATAGTTTTTCCTTCTCCTGAATTCAGTATCAATTGAACATATTCTCATCTTTTAACCATTCGCTGACAGCCCTCGTGCTATATTGGCATACGTAAATATTTTTGGATCATCAACTGAAGACACGTGCATTTATTCTAATGGTTGTGCTTCTCTTCCTTCTGTCAGATATACCAGTGTTGCCTCATGTACAGAAGTATCTCAACTCAGTCAGGTACATCGAAGAGCTGCAGAAGTTTGTTGAGGACGACAATTACAAGTAAGACTCAACTCAGACGGACACCAAGCGCCTGTCTCAACATTTCTAATATAATTTCCTGCAATTAATTTAAAAATCAAACTTAAAATTTTTTTTTGATTTCTGCTGGGCACGGTGCTCATCTATGTCTCCCCAAATTATATCGTCCCCATAATAATTTTATATCACTACAATCGACACAGGATGAATTCAAGCTGACGGATGTATCAACCTTGTTTTGTTTCAGCTTGTCGCAGAAGATTGAGCCAGGCACCAGCACTCCACGAGTGAACAGTATCAAAGATGATACTGTCGGTAAGTTGGAACGTTTATATAGTAGAACTAAAAGCTGTTCCATGTCTTTTCCCTTCTGGCCTACTGTAATCCTTTGCCTTCCTCTCTTACCCACAGGTCAGGAAGCGTCTGCCTCTCCTCTCTGCGGCCGCAAATGTATGGTGGCATCTGAAGGAACCAAAGTCCCCGCCACGCCGCCCTCCCCCAGGAACCTGCTGCCCTACGGACACAGGAAGTGCCACAGCCTGGGCTACAAGTCAGTTTGGGTTTCAATATTGTATAATGAAAGAACAGGCTATTCTTAATTATAATTCATCATTTATTTTTTTTTTTTAATGATGAACGCTGAAAATGTATACAACAATGTCATGGAGCGAAAAATAACTTCCATCTTCCGTTCCCACATAGTTTTATCCATAAGATGAACACGGTAGAGTTTAAAAGTGCTACGTTCCCCAATGCCGGTTCTCGCCATCTGTTGGACGACAGTGTGATGGAGAGCCACAGTCCCACCAGGGGACAAGCGGAGAGCTCCACTCTGTCCAGTGGCATTTCACTTGGTAAGACATACCGCATGTTAGCTTATTACCATGTTGCACTGTTTGTGTGTGTGTGTGTGTGTGTCTTCGGTGACATTTTTTTCTCCCTCTGTGTATGCAGGGAGCAGTGAGGGCTCTGAGCTCAGCGAGGAGGTGTCTTGGCCAGCGTTTGAGAGGTAAGGTTGAGCTGCTTCTGCATCCAAATCCACATGGAAGATCATTAAAATAACCCCATCCAAGATATGACTGCATCATTTTCAAAGCTTCGTCCTCGGCACACAGCTATGTGAATTTATCCGCCATGAAAGCTCACACAAACAACACACGCCACGCCCTGCCTTACCGTCACACCTCACTCCTCCACCACTGCTCTTAGACGCTTTTGCTTCTGCAGCCTGGTCCTTTTCAAAGGCTTGACATTTGAATCCCCCCCCCCCAAAAAAAATGTGGTCCCACTGGAGCCACACTCATTAGCTCTGAAATAAATATTCTCAGCTCAAGAATAAGCTGGCCTGAATATCATCTTAACCCTCTTTCCAAAAAATTACCCCGCCAACACACGCACACTTTCATCAGCAACTCCTCTAACTCACTGAGCGCTCCTCCATCCAATAAACAACAGCCGCTCAGCCTTAACAGTGTCCCGTGCCCCTATTCCTGTCCTGTCTTATCCTACTCTGAACAGGACTCGGTTCTATCACTCTCTGGGCCCAGTGACCCGTGTGGCCCGCATCCCCTACAGAGGAGTCCTGAGGCCCAGCAGGTACACACCCCTGAACCGGAAGCAACCGGACGTGAACCGTACCCTCTTATCCTCACTTCACAACCTTTAGTCCCTGACCTGTGTGTGTGTGTGTGTGTGTGTGTGTGTGTGTGTGTGTGTGTGTGTGTGTGTGTGTGTGTGTGTGTGTGTGTGTGTGTGTGTGTGTGTGTGTGTGTGTGTGTGTGTGTGTGTGTGTGTGTGTGTGTGTGTGTGTGTGTGTGTGTGTGTGTGGGATGTGAAAAATCAGGTGAAGGGCAAAGGGCAAAATCTGTTGTGGGGCTATTTATTCTTCATCTCCTGCTATAAACCATCAGTCTATATTCTACCTTTTTTTTGCTTTCTTGAATTTTGAATTTCTCGCATGTCTGCCAGACACACACACACACACACACACACACACACCGCACTCACACGCTTATTCTTAAGTGTTAAGTTTCCAAGAGATTTGTCAGCTCGGAGCTAAGGACGAGTTTCCACAGTCACACCGAGCTCCATGTGTTGCTGGAAACAAACTCTTACATCCTCATTCCTGAGGTAGAGAAGGAACAGACTGCAGGATTATTAAAGCCAGTTCTCATAGACGCCGCATACGAAGCGTCCTTCATGCTTTGGGAGGGGTCCACTCTTCATCTCGCTCCGCCTCTTTCCACCAGGCTTCACTGGGCTTCCTGCTCTAGAACCTCCAGACTGACACAATCTGCACACCACCTCCTTTCAGCTGAGACCAATGTTAAGACCTACAGTATCTCACAAAAGTGAGTACACCCCTCACATTTCTTCACATTTTTCTTTATATCTTTCCATGGGACAACAGAAGAAATGACACTTGATACAATGTAAAGTAGTCAGTGTCAGCTTGTATAACAGTGTAAATTTACGTCCCCTCAAAATAACTCGACACACAGCCATTAATGTCTAAACTGCTGGCAACAAAAGTGAGTACACCCCTTAGAAAAAATGTACAAATCGGGCCCAAAGTGTAAATATTTTGTGTGGCCACCATTATTTTCTATCACTGCCTTAACCCTCTTGGGCATGTAGTTCACTAGAGCTTCACAGGTTGCAACTGGAACCCTCTTCCACCCATTTATGACAGCATCACAGAGCTGGTGGGTATTAAAGACCTTGGCTCCTCCAACTTCTGTTTGAGGATGCCCCAAAGATGCTCAATAGGGTTTAGGTCTGGAGACATGCTTGGCCAGGCCATAACCTTTACCCTCAGCTTTTTAGCAAGCCACTGGTCGTCTTGGAGGTGTGTTTGGGGTCGTTATCAGTTGCAATACCACCCTGCGCCCAGTTTACGAAGGTTGAGTGCACGTGGTCAGCGTCGACACAGAGGTTGGCTTTGGAAAATAGACGTATGAGTGCTGCCAGCATTGCTGAAGGGCTTGAAGGGGTGGGGGGTCAACCTGTCAGTGCTCAGACCATACGCCGCACTCTGCATCATACTGGTCTGCATGGCTGTCATCCCAGAAGGAAGCCTATTCTAAAGATGATGCACAAGAAACCCCACAAAAAGTTTGCTGAAGACAAACAGACTACGGACATGGATTACTGCAACCATGTCCTGTGGTCTGATGAGACCAAAATACATTTATTTGGTTCAGATGGTGTTAAGAGTGTGGAGCGGCAACCAGGTGAGGAGTACAAAGACAAGTGTGTCTTGCCTAGAGTCAAGCATGGTGGTTGGAGTGTCATGGTCTGGGGCTGCATGAGTGCTGCCAGCACTGGGGATCTACAGTTCATTGAATTCTAACATGTACTGTGACATACTGAAGCAGAGCATGATCCCCTCCCTTCATAAACTGGGCCGCAGGGCAGTACTGCAACATGATAACGACCCCAAACACACCTCCGAATGACCACTGGCTTGCTAAAGAAGCTGAGGGTAAAGGTTATGGACGGCCAAGCATGTCTCCAGTCTTAAACCCTATTGAGCATCTTTTGGGCATCCTCAAACGGGAGATGGAGGAGCGCAAGGACTCTAATATCCACCAGCTCCTTGATGTCGTCATGAATGGGTAGAAGAGGGTTCCAGTTGCAACCTGTGAAGCTCTAGTGAACTGCATGCCCAAGAGGGTTAAGGCAGTGATAGAAAATAATGATGGCAAAACAAAATATTGACACTTTGGGCCCAATTTGGAAATTTTTTCTTAGGGGTGTACTCACTTTTGTTGCCAACACTTTAGACATTAATGGCTGTGTGTCGAGTTATTTTGAGGGGACAGTAACTTTACACTGTTATACAAGCTGTACACTGACTACTTTACATTGTATCAAAGTGTCATTTATTCAGTGTTGTCGCATGGAAAGATATAATGAAATATTTGAAGAAATGTTAGGGGTGTACTCACTTTTGTGAGATACTGTACATACAAAGCAAGGCAGAAAGGCTCGTAGTTTGAAAAAAAAAAAAAGAAAAGGTCCAAATTTATGAACAGTCTTGAGGTGGCTTTGCAGATTGCGTCTGCTTTTTTCCTACTGTGGGCGTGCACGGGAACATGCATATTACCTTGTGTTACTGTTTGTGTCTCTAGCTTGTGATGTTTGTCTCTGTCCTATTGTAGCTCGGCCGAGTCGGAGGAGCTCGCCGTTCACTTGTATCCGGGAGCAGTCACCGTGCAGGGAGTGTTGAGGCGGAAGACTGTTCTCAAGGAGGGAAAGAAACCAACAGTAAGCCACGCACACACACACAGACACTCACACTTATATGGGCATTTATAATAGTATGCACGCATGTGTCTATGTGCTGGTTATACACATATACAGGAGCAGATGGGCCATGAATGCTCCCTGAGGAGGAGATTACCTGCAGATCATTTTGGTTTCCTCTCTGACCCTCCTCCCATCTTTCACACTGCTTGTTTGCGCTGTGCCTCTTATAGTCATTTTTTATATTTGTACTGAGATTATCGTGTTGTGTTGCGGGGTGGAAACAGCTTTATGTAATAGAAAATAATTTAAAACTGTCATTGGTTAAGCTTCTTTGATTTATGTATCAAGGTCTTAAACATTTTTCCTCTCTGGCTGTGTAGTCAGCAGAAACCTCTCCACGGCCGGATTATTTATTTATCCATCCATTTTTCCAACCCTGAGAGTGTACTCTTTATAAAACTCACAGTACTGAAGCATTTCATTGCCTGAGTCGGGCCAAAGCGGAGTCGACCGTTGTGTTAAATTTCCCTCTTTGGCCTCCAGGTGGCATCGTGGACCAAATACTGGGTCGCTCTTTGCGGTGCCCAGCTCCACTACTACCCTGCCAAGTCCCTGAAGGCCACTGAAAGGAAACATGTAAGTCACACAAACACCCACGCGCACGTACACACGCTCCATCCCCCTTCCTCCGTCGATCTGTGTGAGGGGCACGTTCCTGCCATGCCCTTCTGCAGCAGCATGACAGAAAGCTTGGCTATTTCACTCTGTTTGTTGGACAAGACATGATAGACTATAACTGCACTCTGACACACGTGGAAGTCTCAGACCTCCATGGGAACTGCAGTCGGAGCAAATGTTCCTAATGACTCAACAGATGGTAGCAGTCATAGAATAATGACACCACTGACATCACCGCCATCCAGCTTGTCACTCACGATATAATGAGAACCTTGTGGAGTGAACATGATCCCGAGCTTATACACACACACACACACACACACACACACACACACACACACACACACACACACACACACACACACACACACACGCATACAGGGCTGTAACTTCTTCTCCCGCTGCAGCATTTAGACACAACACAGCTGAAGCCAGAAATAAAATGAACTCTCTTTTCTCCCGTGCAGTTCAAGTCCATCTCCAGTAAAAGTGTGTGTGTGGTGGGGCTAATGGCCATGATGGCCGACGATCCCGAGCATCCGGACGTCTTCGTACTGACAGACTCCGAGCACGGTAAGGCACACACACACACACACACACACACACTCGCTCACTCACACTCCAGTTACCTCTATCCTGAACTTTTCCACTGTGACTTTGATTTTTATTTTACTGGGCCAAAGTCGAGTGCAGTGTCAGCCATCTTTCCAGTGTGTTGGAAACAAGGGACTTGGCCTCTTACACTGTTTGTCTCCGTTGCCTAGGGAACACCTACAAGTACCAGGCCGGGAACAGAATGAACGCTTTGCTCTGGTTCAAACATCTGAGTGCCGCCTGTCAGAGCAATAGGCAACAGGTAGGGAGTCTCACAAACACTGGATCACACTCCCACACTGTCTGTAGCAGCCAATAATGTAACAACAGCTGATAACATAATTGTTTTTCTGTTTTTTTTTTAATGTAATAAAAGCCGATAATGTGGAAACTTGAAAGTATTTAATGAAATTTCAAAACCAATAAAATAATACACTTGAATTCCGTAGTGTAATAAGTTATCACATTATAACTTTGAAGTACCACACTTCCATGACACTTGCCCTTACCATTGAAACCACTCAATAATATAATTATTGGCAAGTTACGTTATCGGCTTTGATTACATTACAAATTACAAGTGGAAAAATGATAAAATGATTGGCAGTTATTAGAATATTGGCTGCTGCATTGTCGAATCCTGCCAATATGAACACTTGTTGCCTTTTTTTCCCAGGTGCCAGCCAATCTGATGTCATTCGAGTGACCGATGATCGAGTGTGACTGGAGCAAAAAAGAGAGGGGGATGAGGAGGAGGATTGACTGAGTAATGGGAGCTTACACTGCCATGAGCCCTGACCGCCGATTATCCGATTCTAGCCCCGGCCTCACCTGCCACCACTGCCTTAACCAGAGCACCCGTGTGTGTGTGTGTGTGTGTGTGTGTGTGTGTGTGTGTGTGTGTGTGTGTGTGTGTGTGTGTGTGTGTGTGTGTGTGTGTGTGTGTGTGTGTGTGTGTGTGTGTGTGTGTGTGTGTGTGTGTGTGTGTGTGTGTGTGTGTGTGTGTGTGTGTGTGTGTGTGGTGTGCTTGTCTACGTGTGGCTGTTTTGGATGGACTGACTACTGAACCAGGACCTGCAACCACTGCTCCCGTCTCCCCCTGTGCTCTCAGTGTCTCTTTGTTTCTGTCGGGCACTCAAGCAGAGCCGTTCTTCTTCTTCTCCTCTCCCCAAAAGGCACACCGTCCTCGGATGGACAGAGATAAAAACCTCTCTTGCTTTTTTTTTTTAAAGGGGTCGACTTTTCTTTTTTGTTTTTAAATGTGGTCCCTGGACACAACACGTCACAACACGCATACTCACATTGGACTTTAAAGGGTTTGAAAAAAATACATGTTTTACTCACTGGGTTCACACTTTGAATCGTCAACCTCTTCATTCACTTGATGATTATTTAAATGAACCACTCACTGTCTCTCTATAACACACACACACAGGCCTGGTCGCATTGCCGTAAACGTAAGGGCTCTGATTCGCAATCTATTCCAGCAAAAACAATTCCCACACTTCCTGAATGTCAAAATGTTTTTATTGCTGAACTTAGCCCCCCCCCCCCCCCCCCCCTCCCTCTTCTTTGTCATGTATCCGCTAAGCGCTGTGTACATTTTTTTTGTGTGTGTGTGTGTGTGTGTGTGTAAACTGCACTGGGGGAGGTGGGCAAGAATCTTGTGCGTGTTTCCACATCGGTACGATAATCCCAGAGTCTAAGCTAACCAGACAAGAGTTAATCCTTTTGTGTTCTCCGGTGGTGTCTGCTCAACGTCGGCTGCTCTTGGTTCACCAGACTCACAAATCCCAAACACTACAGACTTGAAACTGTGAAAGAGTCCAAGAGGGAGGAACCAAAATCCGCTATACCTGATTTTATCTCGTCCTCTTCTTCGTTTGCTTACTATGGGAGGAGCAGACATTCAAAGCTACCTGCAGTCTCTTTTAAAGCGTAGTTTCTATTGTTTTGTGACGTTGCAGTTCACAGTATTACCATGCAGTAGACGATTGCACGTCAATATAGTTTTGTCTGTTACATATTGAATGTTACACTTTTTGTGTTGTTTTTTTTTCTATGTCCATGTGAATTTTATTGTGTTCTATTTTTGCCCCTAATTGTATTAAGCAGGACCCAGCTCTATTTTAGGCCCTACCCGTATGATACATCGTTTATAAAGAGTGCCAAGTGAGTTTTTCCTAAAGCACAGAGCTGCAGTGGAACCAGTCCTGTGGTGTCCACTGTGCATCAGATGTTTCAGGCTGCCAGCCACACACAACAAATTCTAATCTCCTTTTCAAATCGGCTGTTTACATTGTATGTTTACACAATCACAATCCCTTCAATGTACTTTTAGGGCTGTCTGACGGGATTTGGATGGAGCAATTGACCCCCTCTGATGTGTTTCCGTCTAGCCCCTTCTCCAGGCATACTGAGGCATTCAAACCAACCACAACAGACTGACACAGAGACAATGCAGTGGCCATAAAGAGATGTTCAGTCCTTTGTGTAGTGACTAGGTGGTGGTGGATAAACCTGTGGAAGAATGGATGAGGAAGCCAAAGACAGGCGCGTGTGTGTGTGTGCATACTTCTCTATTTTTCTAAAACATATTAGTTCGGGCCCGATAGGCGTTCTGCTGTGTGACCCAATGCTGGTTTGTGTCGTATGAGGGGTGTCATGAGCCGATAAGAAGTGGAAACTGCGGTGGAGCAGGCAGTTTGAAGCAGGCGGATCATTTACTGGTGTTTAGAGTGTGATTGTTCAGCCGGGGACACAGAGGGTCTGTGAAGGAATCAAGTGAAATGGGTGGGTTTTAAGGGGTTTAGAGACCATTTATCTACGGAGGTTGGTCTGTTTTTCTCTTCACGTTTGCAAAATACTGATGAATTTATGCTGTCCTCAAAGGAAGCCGTAAACAACCCCTCGTCCTGACATTTCCCCCAGCTTTGTCCACATGAAAGAAAAGAGATGCATGTTTGATAGGTTAAACTCTGGCCTCTTGGAAGGTTTATTTGAATCAAGTCAGGTTTTGACAATCCCCCCCCCCCCCCCCCACACCTTAGAAAAAAAGCTCTGGTCCTGTCGAGCGCTCTCTGTGAGGTTGTCCTCACTGAAACCTGAGTTTACATGTTTTTCTTTTCTTTCTGTTTTTATCATTTCTGTACAGTGTGAGGTCAAAATAATGGAAATGTGTGTTTCATTCGGATTGCTTTATGGTTTCAATTGACTTATTTCTCCGATTTCAAGGCCAATCATTTCTAACATAAGGACCCCATGAGCTTCTATTCTGGGACGAGAGTGGAAAATGTAAAAATCAAGAGGCTCCTCTTTTAAGAAAATGTTGGGGATTTTACAAAGAAACTTGATGCCATGTTTGGAAAATTTTCCCTTTCTTGTTTCTTTTAAATTGACCATACTGTCTTCAAATGCACAATGTCCCCTGTATGAACTGTTTGAGTGAGTTTGCCGCCGCCTTCATTTAACGGCCACGATGGTTGGGATGAAGTGCTTTCAGACAATGTGTGAAATCTCTGATTAGGTGGAGAAGTATAATGGATATGAATCCGTCAGATGTCATTCACTGTTTACCAGAGAGATGGAGAGGAAACCTTCATTGAAGGTGATGTAGAAATGACCCTTGACCTGGCTGTGTGTCTCGTCTCTGTCTGCCCGTGTCCTGACTGGGGAGCGCTGTGACCTCAATGCTGAGTGATGTGCTGCCTGGTGTGAAGACTGAGAACCAATAAACAAAACAGCCTTTTTTACTCCATCAGATTCTGTCTTTCTGTTTGTATGACTGTCTGTGTGTGATTGGATAGACATGAGTCAGTACTGTGTCAAATGTACTGTTCAAGTAGAGATGATCAGTTCCCCACAGCAGTAGGGATGATTAGGTGTCAACTTCATGTCTTCGCTAGTATTTCTCTGTTACATTATTCTTGTACCTAATTTTCAAGGAACAAATAACATTTGATTCAGAAATGTGTTAGTACTTACACAGAGAACAGCTGTGGAGCCGGTCAGCAAAGGAAAACATGTATTACTTTGTTGTATACAATATCCACCATAGTATATTTAATAAACTCTACTAGTAAAGGAAAGCACATTTCAACTTTTTCAGACTACCAATTATTATAAAATTACGAATGTGGAGACGAATAATATTTGAATCACAAGCTGTGCATGAATGCAAACTATGAGAAGCGATCCAACCTAAATGAAAGGGGTCATGTTATAATGAAATCTAATTTCTGTACTGTACCAGCCTATGTAAACAGTTAGTGCAGTGCTGCCACCAAGTGGCCGAGTGCAGCAGCTGCAGGGGGACGTGGACACTGGAGAGGGAACCGGAGGGAAAGGGCGGAGGAGCGCGAGCTACCTGGGCAGTAAGGAAATGATAAACCGTCTGGACTCTTTGCAGCAGTACCGTTCGTAGTACGTGACTCCAGTACCACAGGACTGTACAGACACATACGGTAAGTCAGTTAAAAACAACCGACTACGTACGGTAACGTTAGCTAACGCTAGCTGGCTGCTTTAGCTAACCTGCTGAGTAGTAAAGGTGCACCGGCGGTTTGCTAACGGCTAGCAGCTTGCTCTGCCGTGAGAGATGCGACCAAAGCGCTGCAGAAACTCTGACCCGCTGAGAGTCCGTGAGACCAATGTCGGAGGAACAATGTTTATCAGCCCCATCACATAGAGGCCTGGGGTGTGTCAGTCTATCTCCGACGCCAGTTTCTCAATAGTCAGGCTCTCTCGCCGCTGTTATTGGCAGCGACATCATGAAAGACACCGATTGTGTGGAAGTTGCTGCCTGCGTGGCCAAAACCAGTGTCGTTAGCGTGCTAATGGCTAGCGTGTTGTGTTTATATGTCAGTATTGATAACGTTAACGTTACGCTCGGTTCGTTGGCAATAACGTCTGTTTTCGACAGCAGTCAGTCTCACTTGGATTCAACGGTGACGTGTTCGTTAATGTGTGGAGCAGCACATTAATTTAACGTGAGGATAATCTTGTTTTGCAAGGTTCGACCTCGAAGTAGAGGACTGCTGGGTCTAGAACCCCAGCTGACCCCTCTGCACCACAGCAGCAGGACCATTATGCTGCCCCCACCCCCCGGGGTCGATAAGAGATGAGGGGATGATTTTAGCTTCGTGGAACAGGGCAGTTTGATCATCAGAGTTAACAGCGCAGGGTGCAGTTCACAGAGCCAGCTTTACCATTCATTTAGCGCGCACACACACACAGTAGCCTACTGAACACTGTCATCGTCACTGAAATATCAGCACGTTGAAATTAGACATTTAAATAGCAGAAGACACTATGTCTTGCAGCCTGGCTTCGTTTAATGTTACAACTCAAACGTTTTCATATGAGTTTCCAGTTGCTCTGCAGCAAAGGAAGCCTTGATCACTTTCAAACCAACAACTCATTGCCCTTGGCACTTTAATCTGCACTTTGATTGAACCTAGACATCTCTCAATAAATAAAACCACGCCGCTGGTGTTTATTCTTTTTAGATGTGACTTCCTCTCAACTTTATGTCAACAAAGCCAGGGCAAATTATTTTAGTCTTACAAGCATTTTTATTTCAAATAAACATATCTAAAATCAGTCTTTTTTTTCTCAATATACACTCACATACACAATGCTAAATGCACAAACCAGACCGTCAACCTCATGAGGTCCAGTTGCTGGACAGTCTTCAGCTGTGTTGCAGCACTGGGTCATCATCTATCCTGAGGGGAAATCAGCCACAGCAGATCAATCATGTTTCTCTCCACAAATTATTAATGGTCTATTTACCTTTCATCTGTCTGCCTCTCTCTGTCCCCCACTTCTCCACTCCTCTTCTTCTTCCAGGTGAAACAGTGTGTCTGTGACGGGGCAGGTGAGCTGGCAGGTGACAGGGTGTTGTAGGGGCCATGCATCCCAGGTGAGGGGGAACCTTTGCAGGGGACACACACAGCGTCGGGTGAGGAGTGGGTCGCGGCCGGTGGGTGAGGAGATGAAGCTCAAACAGCGCATGGTGGTGCTGTGTGCAGTGCTCCTCCTGCTAGGCCTGGCCAAGATCTTCCTGCTGGATGGAGGAGAGGGCTCTGCTTCAAGCCGACGGGACCTCAGAGCGTTTCGTAAGGTCAGAGCCACTCGCCTCGTTCATTCTCAGCTTTGACTTGAACAAATTACTATATCAAAGCATTTCGGTCGGTGCCAAAAGATAATCGAACTTCGATCCCCAGCCCTAGCTACCATATATCTCAATATTGTTACACTGTGTTATCATCAACCACCTCTAACAGATGGAAGCCGGCCTTTCTCTGTCCCGTGGAGCTCGCCTTACCCACACTCTCCAGTCGCCGTTGGAGATTGCGAGCCAATGGGTGGGCCCCAGAGAGGTTTACCCTGAAGAGACCCCCGAGCTGGCTGCTGTGCTCACCTCCCTCAGCACGGCCAGGATCGAACGGGCAGATGTGGGCTACAAGGGGACGCAGCTGAAAGCCCTGCTGGTGCTAGAGGGGGGACAGAAAGTCGTCTTCAAACCCAAGAGGTCAGATATTTTACATGTGTGTTACATTCTCTTGGAGCAGTGATTCTCAAATGGGGGTACGTGTACCCTTTGGGGTTCTGCACGGGGTACGTGAGATGAAAAGATGAAGTTTAATGCAACTTTGATTCCTTCATGGTGTCTTACCAGTGTTAAAACATAGTTTATTGTTTTTCATTGCACAAGGTTGTTCAGTTACAATGTTGTTGTTTAATAAATCAGACACTGACGGCATGTCAATGTATTTTAATTAATTTCAGGCTTTTTTGGGGGGGATGGTCAAGGGGTACTTGGCTGTGAAAATATTTCAATGGGAGTACACTATTGAAAAACACAATTTGAGAAGCATTGTTAGTTTAGAGGGACTCAGCTTGTTATTTTTGTTCCCCCCTCCTCAGGTATAACAGAGACTACGTGGTGGAAGGAGAACCATACGCAGGCTATGACAGACACAATGCGGAGGTGGCTGCTTTTCACCTGGACAGGTGGGTACACTTTATTGGAGAGCAGAGCTAGCGTGTAATGAGGACGCAGCATCATGTCCTGTTGTCCCTCCTCTCTGCAGGATCCTTGGGTTCAGGAGAGCCCCTCTAGTGGTCGGGAGATACGTCAACCTCCGGACAGAGATCAAACCTGTGGCCACAGACCAGCTGCTGGGCACCTTCCTCATGCAGGGTGAGTACCTATCACAACTCTTTGCACCCTCTTACAATTCTCATGTAACTCTTTAGTAAGTTTTCAGACATGTCAAAGTGAAAGTGTGGTGTTAGTGAATGAATGAATCTGTTCTCTGACCAGGATCCTGGTTAGGGTGTGGGTGTGGCAACTCAAACAATAGATACGCTATCATGTTGAGTCAAGGTTGGGCGCAAAAGGTCAATAGCTTGGTGAAACCACATTGTTTTTTTGTCGTACATGGATTAAACGTCCCCTGCAGTGTGAACAAGGGGAACTCCAGCAATCCTGGGGGGGGACACACTGCTCAACCTGTGACAACAGCTTGAGCAGTGTGTGAGCTTTGTAAAGTGGTAGAAAGTAAATAATGATTTCATCTGGGGTTCTTGAAAGGTGCATTATGGGAAATTAAAGGTCACACATTATGCTCATTTTCAGGTTCAAAATTATATTTCTCAAAGTTCTGAATCTCCTCTTTCTGTCTGAAACATTGTAGAGCCCTGCCTTCCAAAAAGCCCAGTGTGCTCTGATTAACAGGAGGTTGTTTACTGATTGGACACAACAAGGCATTTGATGTCAACGTGGGATCTAGGAAATATTGACGGGCTTCTTTTTCTGTGTGCAATCAACGAGTCAAAAGATAATCAGATTAATCAATAAGGAAGAAATTGCACACAATGAAGTTTAGCATCAATCGACAAGGTTACATGAACCCAAATGTAGTATCTAGTGATAGAGATTCTTGGCCTGGGCAGGTGTAACAGAGCATCTGGAACCACGCTCATGTTAGGGATCTTCCAGATAGCATGTGACCACTGCTCGTCTCTCCTCTTGTTTCCTGTGGTTTGTGGTTTGCTCCTTGTCATTATCGTATAATGTCTTGCTTATGATTCCCTAGCTGTTCTAGCCACTTATATTGTGTATGCTTTGTAAGTTGACTAAAATTTAAAGCCAATGCATACCTGCCTTTGCAGTTTTGCTTCACAGCAGGTTGACAGAGTAGCTCCCCCTATAACGGTGGCTCAGATGTGCCTTCAGTTCTCAACAGAGGTGGACTATTAACAAGTCAAGTCAACTTTATTCATATAGCACATTTATAGCTGCTGAGGCAGACCAAAGTGCTGCACAGTAAAAAAAAAAGGATGAAACAATAGACACGAAAACATCATAAGAAAACATGTGAAAAGCAACCGTAAAAGTAAACTTTAAGATATCATTAAATAATAGCAAAGGTACTAGTAGAATCTGCAAACAGAAAGTGTTTATATGTAGACACTCACCAACATGACTATAAGTCTGACTATAAATCTACTAACACCACAGACTACAGGCGTGATGTATGATGATATATTGTTGCGTGTTAATTGTGAAAGCCTGTCCTAAACAAGCCAAACCTAAACTCTCTCTCCCCCCTCCTCCAGGTAATAATACATGTTTCTATGGGAAGTGTTATTATTGCCGGGAAAGTGAGCCAGCCTGTGCAGAAGGCGAGGTCATGGAGGGATCCTTAACGCTCTGGCTGCCAGACGTTTGGCCGCTGCAGAAACACAGACATCCCTGGGGACGCACATACAGAGAGGGGAAACTGGCCAGGTGGGTTAGGATCTAAATCCATAAAGGATCGGTATAGTTGTTCTATTCGTTTTCAAAGACAGTGGAAACCCTGTAACTGGACTGGATTATTTATATTGATGATTATCAAGAGGAAAAAAATATATTTTCTCAGATGCTAGCATTTAAGGTCAGCGGTTATTTCATCATATTAAAGAGCAACAACACCCCACCTACTGTTTTATTCTTAGAAGAACTTCATGAGGTGGGTGTGCAACTTGTCGCAGCAGCCGAGGTTCTATTCTAAATGAACCCAGAGCCCTTTGCTACATGTCTTCTCCCTCTCTTCCTTGTTTCTCTCTATAACACTACACTTCCCAATAAAGCACGTAAATGCCAAAAAAAAAAAAAGAATGTTAAGAAATATAAACTATTTAAGATGCTAAAATGAAATTATTGAAACTGGATCAGTGAAATAAAAGAAAAGGACAAAGCTTTTGAAAAATACTCACAAAAGGGATAATTAGACCGAAAAGATGTCGTACTCTTAACAAGTTGTTCACATAATAAATTATTTCCTAATCATTATAACAGAAATTACCTCTTGTTTATAGGATTCAGAGCTGTGTAACGATTTTGCCTCGTGTGTTCCAGGTGGGAGTATGATGAGAGCTACTGCGAGGCGGTGAAGAAAATGCCTCCGTATGATGCAGGGCCGAGGCTGCTGGACGTCATCGACACAGCCATATTTGATTATCTCATTGGGAACGCCGATCGGCATCACTATGAGAGTTTCCAGGATGACGGCGGCGCCAGCATGCTGATTCTGCTGGACAACGCAAAGAGGTGAATGATACTTAAATGAACAGGTGAAATCCCCCCCCCCCCCCTACTCTTAAATGTGTGTCTCACCCAGGGTCTTTCTCCAGGAGGTTTGTACACCATACAGGATCCAAATGCTTTTCTGAATGAGATTGGACACTGTAGCAGCTCATTAGTACAGGAGGGTTGCCGTGCAAATGAAACAGGCAAACATGACATTAACACGATTACATGAATACTGTGCACTATTTCAGTCAACATGTTTCAGCACAACCATTAAGGAAAGAATAACCTACTTTTTCTCTTATTGCTGTAACAAAATACTGCAGTACTTTCTATCACAAGGATTGAACATGGCCACATTTCAAGTCTTTTCACCCGTCTGTCTGTCTGTCTGTCTGTCTGTCTGCCTGTCTGCCTGTCTGCCTCTTTACCCCTATGTCTACTCATACTTGATGTTACTGATAGAAGAAGCGTGTGGTTCAGAGGTTGATGCTATTCAAAGTCAAGCGTATGTTGTACGTTATCAAAAAATTTCTTTCCGCACATCTTTACTTTCTCTTACAGTTTACAGTCAGTAAAAAGTTTTCATTTTTAGTTGCTTTGTTTTGACATTTTTCCCAGCTGAACCTACCCTATATGAGTCACAGTGCACACATTTCCTTTCACTCAGGTCATGAAGCCAGTATTCACTCTTTGAAGTGTTTTGTGATTGGAACCAAACAGTGGAAACATTTCCATCTCATTTAAAATATGTTTGTTGTTGAAGTGGCTAATGGAGCTTTGAAGGCCTTCTTACTGGACTGCAGACTGGTTTCAGGTGTCTTACTTTGGTTTTTTAATAGGGCTTTCCAACGTTTGATTTAAAAAAAAAAAAAATCAAGATTAATCCCTTTAATGGCTTAGTTTTTATGTCCATATTAATGTAGAAATACAGCATGCCTTAAACATAAAATAAAAGCTTCAACATCAGTGTGGTCTTGAGGTAGGAGATTCTATATAATACTTTTTTGGGGGGGGTTCACTGTTCCACATTGAGGAATATGCAAAGTGAACTGCCCTTGTATAAGCCTTATGCTCCAACTTAATTTGGTCATGATTTAACACGTTAACACTGACAGCCTTAATAGTAATTAGAATTTGTTATTGTTCTTTTCTGTGTGCAGCTTCGGGAATGCAGCTCTGGATGAGCGAAGTATCCTGGCCCCGCTCTATCAGTGTTGCATGTGAGTACTCAGGAAGTGATCACATCTAAGTTTTTGACGATCGCATTTTCCCCGGTCCTTTTCTAACATCATATCTCCCTGTCAGGGTACGTGTGTCCACATGGAACAGGATCAACCTGCTGAAAGGTGGTGCGCTGTGTTCAGCCATGCGTCAGGCTCTGGCCTTTGACCCCATCCAACCAGTCCTGGCCGAGTCGCACCTCGCAGCTCTGGACAGGCGTCTGTCTGGAATCATAGCAACCGTCAAGCAATGTATCGAGGCCCAGGGCCCCGACAACACTCTAATAGAGGACCGAATGAACCTTCCACATCCCTAGAAACCAGAAACGGGGGAACACAAGAGGACGAACAACTGCATGGACTTAAGCACATGGTGTTTAAGAAAGAGATGCAGTGAGTTGATGGATGGGGGGGGGGACCGTTATATTTCTCCCCCTTCTCTTCTTTACTTGTTTGTCACTCATTCAGAGCGGACTGGTTCTCCTCTTCTTCAGCTATAGAAACTTTTTCTCAGGACTGTTGGAAACTGGAGATCAGAAAGATGTGGACACTCGCAGAAAGACATTGGAGCAAAGCTTTGGAGCTTCTGGCCCCAGAAACTGTATTAGATTCCTGTTGAATTAACAGGAAATTAAATCCATTTTACAACCAATTTTCTTTTTCCTTTAAACGGAAATAGAGAATGAACTCAACCCTACCCCATCATGGTGTACATATTTAACTACATAGTGACATAGAATGAAAGGAAAACAATGTGGATTATAATAAGTAAACTTAAGTGTGTGTGTGTGTGAGCGCCTGTGTGTGTGTGTGCCTGTGTGTGTGTGTGAGCGCCTGTGTGTGTGTGTGTGTGTGTGTGTGTGTGTGTGTGTGTGTGTGTGTGTGTGTGTGTGTGTGTGTGTGTGGAGTGAGTGCCATATTGTGCCGTACATGAGAATGCTACTGACGCGACAGACTTGAAGTGAGGGGACACAGAGGTTGGATGTGTGGGTTCATCTCCAGCATTAAACTATGATCTATTTATCTGGTTCTCCCTTGTCTGTTCTTCACTGAAACACTAAGTCAATGTTGTTGTTGTTGTTGCTCCAAACCACCGGCTTTGATGTGGAAGGGACTTCTACTCAAGCTTGACTGTTGGTTTGTTACTGAAACTGTTAACAGTTAACATTTAGTTTATAATAATTAGTTGAGACCATTAGTCATGGTGTCACTTTCTGTAAATTTGTTTCCATTTTCCCCAAATTTGAAACACCTCTCATGCCTAACTTTTTTTTAAAACGACTCTCTTGGTCATATATTAGTCAGAGGTAATACTGCAAACTGTGTTGTAGCTGATATTGTCTCATTGCAGCATCTGTCTGCGACGACCAGAGGTAGTTTCTTTTGACATGATTTAAACAGTGCTGCTGCTCTTCACACATCTCAACTTCATAAAATGTGTTGTTTTTTGTTGTTACGGGGCGCAGACATTGATGAGGGTTTTCAGTTGTGGTTTGCACACCTGTCAGTAAGTCAGCTCCGGTGAAGACTTGAAGTGCAGCTGCTGTGTGTCTGAAGTGTAAGCAAGCACAATATGTCTGAATTCATCCTGATGTTGAGTTCCTCTCAAAGTAAGTGAATAAGGTGGCACAAACCTTAGTCATGCATTTGTCACTTTCCTAACCTGTATTGGCTATTATTCCTATCTGCAGCAGTTTCTACAAGGATGTGTGTGGGCTGATGATGATGGACAGATGAGGTAATACTTTTCTCCCACATACACAAACTTTCCTAATCCTTTTGCTCTCAATGTCTGTAGTTCAGTTGGAGTTTAATTCTCGGACTGTCCAATAAACCCCTAGATTGCAAACTATCCCCTGAATCAATATCTGAGCTTTGAACACAAGTAGTTTTTGTTGCTGTGCTTGTTGTGGTGATGGGTTTTCCCCGTTTAAGCATGTGCTTACTTCAATGGCTTATCCTCATAACTCACGCTAAACACAGGCATTGGTTATCACGGCCTGGGTGCACTCTGATTCTCCGCTTTGATTGACTTTCGTTGTTTTAGGTACACCACAGAGGGGGAAGCACGTGGCGGCAGGTCTCCCCGATCCCCCTTGCAGATGTTGCTGCTCAGCTGCCTGCTCACATCCAGCCTCTCTGTGTTTGTGTGCAACAAGACATAATGTAGGACACCTGTTTCGTTTAGGCTAAGCAGGTGTTTCACTTTGGACGTGTACCAAAACATTGAAACCTTAATAGAAACCACAGGTTCTTCTTGTTGGGGTTAGGGTTAGGCATGTCAGAGTAAATCCTCCACATGTTCTAACATCTTCATGTTTTGACACTTGAACACTTTGTCTTTTTGTCTCTGCTGCAGACATAATGCCTTTTTTTTCCATAATTATTTTTACTTAATTTAATTTCATGCTTCGACCATAAGGATTAACTCACAATATCTTCCAAACAAACACAGAATAATAATACTTTTCCCCTGACCCCCGCTACCCTCTATAACCATAACACCCCCGCACACCCTCACACAGACACACATAAATAAATGAACACACATATTTATCCTTTATTCTCCACTGTATGTTCCCCTTCCCTTCTGAGCCATGCCACAAGTTATTGCCTCCCAAATGTAATTCCGTCTATGATTTCCATACTTAATTCACTAAAGGTAGCCTACAGTCAGCGATTCTGGAGAACGCTTGTTATCAAACTCGGTTTATTTAAAATCAATTAATATTTCCTGACTTTCCACTACCTGTCCGTACTGTGTGTGAGCTGAACAAATATCCAGTGTTAATACACAGCCTAGGCTATGTTAATGGGCTTGTTGCTAGCTGTGGGCTCTTTTGTTTACATAGGCCTACCCTTTGCTATACTATACATACCAGTTTACAGAGCCTAGGCTGTGTATAGAGACCAAATTGTGTCTGAGCACACGCACAGTACGGAAAGGTAGTGGATCATGTGGAGAAACAGTATTCTCTGATTTTGACAAACTGATTTTTTTTCAACAAGAGTTCTCCAGAATCACTGACTCCACCTTTAAATTGCTTTGTTTTATGTCTTCAGACAATGTCTTTTCCATAGTCAAATCATATAGGCTATGTATCAATTATTTCCGAATCCTTGAGGTAGTGGCTTATGTTTTTTTCATTATTTTAAAATTTGCTTCGGTAACACTTTACAATAAGGTACACAAAATTGTAGTAGCTACTACATACCTACTACATAGTTTTTTTTTTTTTGCGCTACCTATGTGTTAGGTAGCACAAAAAAAAAACCCTATGTGTTACCTACTACATAGTTTTTTTTTTTGCGCTACCTATGTGTTAGGTAGCACAAAAAAAAAACCCCTATGTGTTACCTACTACATAGTTTTTTTTTTTTTTGCGCTACCTATGTGTTAGGTAGCACAAAAAAAAAACCCTATGTGTTAGGTAGTACATTAGGTTTTTTTTTGTGCTACCTATGTGTTAGGTAGCACAAAAAAAAACCCTATGTGTTACCTACTACATAGTTTTTTTTTTTTTGCGCTACCTATGTGTTAGGTAGCACAAAAAAAAAACCCTATGTGTTACCTACTACATAGTTTTTTTTTTTTTGCGCTACCTATGTGTTAGGTAGCACAAAAAAAAAACCCTATGTGTTACCTACTACATAGTTTTTTTTTTTGCGCTACCTATGTGTTAGGTAGCACAAAAAAAAACCCTATGTGTTACCTACTACATACTACATAGTTTTTTTTTTTGCGCTACCTATGTGTTAGGTAGCACAAAAAAAAAACCCTATGTGTTACCTACTATATAGTTTTTTTTTTTGTGCTACCTAACACATAGGTAGCGCAAAAAAAAAAACTATGTAGTAGGTAACACATAGGTTTTTTTTTGTGCTACCTAAACACAGGTAGGCAAAAAAAAAAAAACTATATAGTAGGTAACACATAGGGTTTTTTTTTTGTGCTACCTAACACATAGGTAGCGAAGAAAAAAAAACTCTGTAGTAGGTAACACATAGGTTTTTTTTGTGCTACCTAACACATAGGTAAAAAAAAAAACTATATAGTAGGTAACACAGGGTTTTTTTTTTGTGCTACCTAACACATAGGTAGCGAAAAAAAAAAACTATGTAGTAGGTAACACATAGGTTTTTTTTTGTGCTACCTAACACATAGGTAGCGCAAAAAAAAAAACTATATAGTAGGTAACACATAGGGTTTTTTTTTTGTGCTACCTAACACATAGGTAGCGAAGAAAAAAAACTCTGTAGTAGGTAACACATAGTTTTTTTTTGTGCTAACTAACACATAGGTAGCGCAAAAAAAAAACTATGTAGTAGATAACACATAGGTTTTTTTTTGTGCTACCTAACACATAGGTAGCAAAAAAAAAAAACTATGTAGTAGGTAACACATAGGGTTTTTTTTTGTGCTACCTAACACATAGGTAGCGCAAAAAAAAAAAACTATGTAGTAGGTAACACATAGGTTTTTTTTTTGTGCTACCTAACACATAGGTAGCGCAAAAAAAAAACTCTGTAGTAGGTAACACATAGGGTTTTTTTTTGTGCTAACTAACACATAGGTAGCGCAAAAAAAAAACTATGTAGTAGGTAACACATAGGTTTTTTTTTGTGCTACCTAACACATAGGTAGCGCAAAAAAAAAAAACTATGTAGTAGGTAACACATAGGGTTTTTTTTTTTGTGCTAACTAACACATAGGTAGCGCAAAAAAAAAACTATGTAGTAGGTAACACATAGGGTTTTTTTTTTTGTGCTACCTAACACATAGGTAGCACAAAAAAACCCCTATGTGCTACCTAACACATAGGGGTTTTTTTTTGTGCTACCTAACACATAGGTAGCGCAAAAAAAAAAACTATGTAGTAGGTAACACATAGGTTTTTTTTTTTGTGCTACCTAACACATAGGTAGCGAAAAAAAAAAACTATATAGTAGGTAACACATAGGGTTTTTTTTGTGCTACCTAACACATAGGTAGCGAAGAAAAAAAAACTCTGTAGTAGGTAACACATAGGGTTTTTTTTTGTGCTACCTAACACATAGGTAGCGCAAAAAAAAAAACTATATAGTAGGTAACACATAGGGTTTTTTTTTGTGCTACCTAACACATAGGTAGCGCAAAAAAAAAAACTATGTAGTAGGTAACACATAGGTTTTTTTTTTGTGCTACCTAACACATAGGTAGCGCAAAAAAAAAAACTATATAGTAGGTAACACATAGGGTTTTTTTTTTGTGCTACCTAACACATAGGTAGCGCAAAAAAAAAAAACTCTGTAGTAGGTAACACATAGGGTTTTTTTTTGTGCTAACTAACACATAGGTAGCGCAAAAAAAAAACTATGTAGTAGATAACACATAGGTTTTTTTTTGTGCTACCTAACACATAGGTAGCGCAAAAAAAAAAACTATGTAGTAGGTAACACATAGGGTTTTTTTTTGTGCTACCTAACACATAGGTAGCGAAAAAAAAAAACTATGTAGTAGGTAACACATAGGTTTTTTTTTTGTGCTACCTAACACATAGGTAGGAGAAAAAAAAAACTCTGTAGTAGGTAACACATAGGGTTTTTTTTTGTGCTAACTAACACATAGGTAGCGAAAAAAAAAAACTATGTAGTAGGTAACACATAGGTTTTTTTTTGTGCTACCTAACACATAGGTAGCGCAAAAAAAAAAACTATGTAGTAGGTAACACATAGGGGTTTTTTTTTTTGTGCTAACTAACACATAGGTAGCGCAAAAAAAAAAAACTATGTAGTAGGTAACACATAGGGGTTTTTTTTTTGTGCTACCTAACACATAGGTAGCACAAAAAAAAAACCCTATGTGCTACCTAACACATAGGGGTTTTTTTTTGTGCTACCTAACACATAGGTAGCGCAAAAAAAAAAACTATGTAGTAGGTAACACATAGGTTTTTTTTTTTGTGCTACCTAACACATAGGTAGCGCAAAAAAAAAAAAACTATGTAGTAGGTAACACATAGGGTTTTTTTTTTGTGCTAACTAACACATAGGTAGCGCAAAAAAAAAAACTATGTAGTAGGTAACACATAGGGGTTTTTTTTTTGTCCTACCTAACACATAGGTAGCACAAAAAAAAAACCCTATGTGCTACCTAACACATAGGGTTTTTTTTTTTTTTGTGCTACCTAACACATAGGTAGCGCAAAAAAAAAAAAACTATGTAGTAGGTAACACATAGTTTTTTTTTTTTTGTGCTACCTAACACATAGGTAGCGCAAAAAAAAAAAAACTATGTAGTAGGTAACACAGGGTTTTTTTTTTTTGTGCTAACTAACACATAGGTAGCGCAAAAAAAAAAAAACTATGTAGTAGGTAACACATAGGGGTTTTTTTTTTTGTGCTACCTAACACATAGGTAGCACAAAAAAAAAACCCTATGTGCTACCTAACACATAGGGGTTTTTTTTTTTGCTGCCTAACACATAGGTAGCGCAAAAAAAAAAAAACTATGTAGTAGGTATGTAGTAGCTACTACAATTTTGTGTACCTTATTGTAAAGTGTTACCAAGCTGCTTTCCGATCTAGCTGTCATGTGAAAGAAGCTGTCAGAAACTTGTGTTTCTGGTTTCATTTATAAAAACACGCTTTATTTTTTTAACACGCTGCGGGTCCCGTCTGCCCCCTCCTCCCCCGATGAATTTTATGGGAATATGGCCGTGATTGAAGTGAACATCATGTGGGAGGTTTTCTCGGTGTCACTGTCAACCAATCATCGTACGGTGCGCCAGTTTCACTCCTGGTCTCCTTGAGCGCTGTGCATATGTGTTTGGCATTCATATTTGTATGTCACACGGGCGCGCTGCAACCCCCCCACCCACACAAAAATGCACTGACAAAATAAAGAGTAGGCTAGGTCTAGATCAAAAGCGGTGAATCTTTCCAGACACTCCCCTCATCTCATCAGGCTTAAAAGCGCAGCTGAGGTTGCGCAGGTCGCTCACTGCACTGATGGACCGGAGGAGGATGGATGCTGCGGACGGTGGCCGCGTGTGGCACCGGGTGAAGCCCGTGAGGAAGCTCGCGGTGGTCGTGGCCGTGCAGAACTTGCTGGTGGTCGCCTGCCTGATGGTCACGCTTTACGTTTACTGGGACGTTCAGAGTCGGGTGAGTAGAGTGTGTATGTTATGAATGAAGCTCACTGTGTTTAGCCAACATAGTCTGGTGATGCAGAATACCCTCACAGGAGGCTGCCTCATTTAGAAATTCAAATTAAAACATTTAAAATTCCGATTGACTAATTGATAACAGACATTTTACTGTAATAGCCTATGTCTTTTCTTCATGTACCTGCCCCTTGTTGGGCCAGCAACGGTTTAATTTCACTGAGGAAACTGTTCAAGTTTTTCACAACTATAATATAGCCTAGCTTACAAAATATATATATATATATATATATATATATATATATATATATATATATATATATATATATATATATATATATATATATATATATATATATATATATATATATATATATATATATATATATATATCACACACACACACAATTACTCACTCACGGGCCACTTTAGGTACAGCGGTTCAATTTTTTGTTAACGCATAACTTATCAGCCAATCACATGGCAGCAACTCAATGCATTTAGGCATGTAGACCTGGACAGGACAACTTATTGAAGTTAAAACTGAACAACAAAATGGGGAAGAAAGGGGTTTAAGTGACTTTGAAAAGGGTTGTTGATAAATGTTGATGGTGCCAGACAGACAGGCTGGTCTGAGTATTTCAGAAACTGCTGATCTACTGGGATTTTCACTCACAGCCATCTCTAGGGTTTACAGAGAATGGCCCGAAAAAGAAAAGATATCCAGTGAGTGGCATTATATTTGGACGTAAATGCCTTGTTGATGTCAGAGGAGGATGGGCAGACTGGCTAGAAATGATAGAACAGCAACAGTAACTCGAATAACCACATGTTACAACCAGGGTATACAGAATACCATCTCTGAACGCACAACACGACCAACCTTGAAGCAGATGGGCTACAGCAGCAGAAGACCCCACCACTCCTGTCAGCTAAGAACACGAAACTGAGGCTATACAATTCGCACAGGCTCACCTAAATTGGGCAATAGAAGATTGGAAAAGTCTTGCCTGGTCTGATGAGTTTCGATTTCAGTTGCGAAGTTCAAATGGTAGGGTCAGAATTTTGCGTAAACAACATGAAAGTATGGATCCATCCTGCCGTGCACCATCAACCACGCCTCGTCCCAAGTCACTTAAATCCCCATTCTTCCCCATGCTGATGCTCAGTTTGAATTTCAGCATGTTGTCTTGACCTCGTCTACATGTCTAAATGCATTGAGTTGCTGCCATGTGATTGGCTTATTATCTTTTCGTTTTTACAAGCAATTGAACGGGTATACCTAATTAAGTGGCTGTTGAGTGTGTTTATATATATATAAATATATACATATATATTAAGATACATATACAGACACCATCATACAATAAGACATAGGAGAGGGTTTATCCCCTGACCTGGATGACTGATTATCTGCATGTGTACTCTATAAAGATAACTTTAATGACTAAGATGTATTCTACATTTGGCCAGCAATGCTGCTCTCACTACAGTTATTAATCATCCCATCCTGAGACTTTCCCTTCTCTCGGTAGGCCGGCCTGTTTTTACCAAATATCATAACCACAAATCAAATACAAGCTTTGTGCGTCCCAGAGTCAAACATCAGGGCATCATCACAGAGCTGTGACCTTTAACAAACACGACAACATTTCTGATGTCGAGTTATAGAGGCAGTGACAACAAAAGACTAACGTCTAATGGTAGCTTGTGTTGTTCACAGGCTCCTACAGAGGGCGTCCACATTCATTTTGATGCAACTCCTGGTGAGTAACCACAAAATACCTTTTATTTTCTGCTCTGATTTTCTGATCTCATTTGTCCAACACACATCTAATGTTTACAAGCAGTCTAATAATCACATGATTCTCCCCTCCTCTCCTCCCTATACTGCAGACATCACAGACAACGTGACGCTACAGATAGGTCTCATTCACAGCAGCTACATGATGAGGGTGGTCGGCGAGAAGGACGAAACGATCCGCATCAACTGCACCGGACCCTATGTGTTGTACATGGACATTTGCTACAAGAGCCTGTCAAAAAAGGAGTTGAAAGCGGTCGTGCAGCTGCGGGTGGGGGGCAGTATTACTCCAGTCAGCTCCTTCACCCTGAACACTTCGGGTGAGGACTGCAGGGGGCTCCATCAGATAGCCTACCTCAGGGCCAAGGAGGACGTCAGCCTGCATTTGTACTCTGCAGTTGGGTTCAAGGTGAAGAATGTGACTGTGGGCCTGAGCTATCTGCTGGGGAGTCGCTGTGAGTTCTGACAAGGTCCAGAGAACTCTCTGAAAGACAAAGACATAAAGCTGACTGGGATGAGGAAGAAAGCTCAGGACTTGCACCAAAGGACTCTAGTTATTACCTGGACCAGGACACTAAACCTGTGCATGGTTCTCCTTTTGTACCTATCAATCCGCTGTAACCAAGAAGGGAACAAGAACAACCAAGACCTAACCTTGAACCAGCACAGTCCCATTACTGCTCTTGAACCATTTTACATTTTCCTTATCGATTAATCTGCAGATTATTTTCTCAACTAATCAATTAATGGTTTCACCATCCCCTCCAGCCATATAAACATACCCAGTCATATAGAATATTTTTTTATGTCAGAAATATTTCTGAATATTTCATAATATTGTAATACTACTTATTTTCATGCTGTTTCCACTGGTACAGTACAAAACATCAAACTTAAAAAAAAACACACAAAAGGCTAAACAAAAATATGACAATCAGTTTATTCACTGCAAACAATTATTTACATGTAATACATTCCCCTATGTGTAACCTTACTCACTCACTCACTGAGTGACATATCCTCCTGGCAGTCAACAGTTAGGACAATCACCTCATCCTTCCTTCCTTATTGTCTTGAGTCAATAGTTCATCCAGCATTCAGATCTTTAAACTATTTTATATTTAGAAATTGTTTTGTTTTCAGGGTCAAGTGGTGTCTCATATTTATTTTACATTAAATTTCTCTCCAAAATAAGGGCTCTATATTTAGTGAATTTCATTTGGCATCTGTTTCTACTCTCCATGTGTTATTGCTTGCTTCCAACTTCCCCTGGTTCTTCTTCCCCTTTGGGATTTTATACACATTTCCTTTTCTATTTGTGATTTTTCCTTTTCAATTGTTCATGATTTATTTAAAAAGTGACTTTTATCCGCTTAATTTTCAAATAACTTCTTATTTCCAGGTATCTATAACAGTGATTGTTAGAATGTTTAGCAATATTTTCCAGAAGAATTTATTTCATATTCAGGGAACATTTGCAAGAATCTAACCAATCCATGTACTGTATTATACACAGTATCAAATGCATTTGGTTAAAATTTTGGAACCCCCACAATTTCAACTAATTGTTTCACCTTTGTATACATTACCCTGTTAATCCTGTTTTAAATTAA
Source organism: Hyperoplus lanceolatus (assembly GCA_026929865.2). Taxonomy (NCBI): domain Eukaryota; kingdom Metazoa; phylum Chordata; class Actinopteri; order Uranoscopiformes; family Ammodytidae; genus Hyperoplus; species Hyperoplus lanceolatus. The sequence goes on from CM049403.1 coordinate 8,295,848, forward strand.
TACTCTGAAACACTTTATCAGGTTCACGGTCTCAAGTTACTTCCATTATCGCTGTTATTAATTTCTGTGATTGTACTATTTATTTTGTTTCTGTAAAGTGTCCCTGGGGTTCCTTGATTCCCCCAAAAAAGTTGTAATTATTATTATTAATAGCTACTCATCCTACTAACTGTTTCTTATTCCCACAAACTATTATTGAACCTTATTATTTGTCTTTATTAATTTCAATTCATTTCTCTTTGCTATGTTTCTCATCCATATCATTAAATCTTTATGTGTATCTACTCAATCCCTCCCCCAGGTTTCAGCTTGAATTTTTTAAATTTTAGTCACGTAAAGTTTCTGAAGATGTTATCTCATTGGATATCAGACATCTAAGAGGTGTGATCATTTCAGTGTTTGATCTGTTCCATCTCTTCAGCCCTTATGTGGCCTGATTATTTGATCTTAAATTGCTCCTCCAGATCTCTTGGACTCATAATCCCGAGTATTTTGATTTAGTGCATTCCCATTTAAAGTTTTGTTTTCTACTTCATTCTGTTTTATGAGTATTTGATTTGTTGATATCTGTCAGAAACTACATAATTTCATCTGCATAAAGTGCTAATTTATATTCTTTATCAGGGATTAGTCCAGTTATATCATTATTTTCTCAAATACATCATTCACAATGCAAATATTTGAAACCCATCTAATTAGGCTACTTAATAGGGAATGACAGAGGGCTGAATGTTTATGTGCCTACAATGGCGGAGCAGGTACAAATCCTTCCTAATGTCTTGTTTTATTGCATTTACGGATATGAGAGGATGCTAGATAACTCGCTGCTTGAAGACCTCAGTGCAGTTAAAAGTACCTTTTCGCTCACAGAACCTTTAAAGAGAGTTCTGTTTATAGCTCTATACCGAAAGTCTTCGCAGAGGCTGTGAGACGAAATACAGCAATGCCAGTGTGAGAAATAAAAAAAGGATTTTTGGACACTACACCATGAAAACAGTTTCTAGTAGAGTCACCAAATACAAATCTGGGCCCGAAAAATAGCATAATAGGATCTTTAACTAGCCTAGCTATTATAAATATAATAGAAAAAACATACGTTGTTACATATTATGGTTAATTATGTTGTATTAAATAGACGTGAATGTGTTTATTTTTCCCCTTTGAAGACTTCAACTGGGTGTAATTTAATGAGAAAATCCTTTAGTTCATGTGACACGTGCATGCTAGCGAGGTGATAGACTTAACCAGCCAATCAGAATGCAACATTGCTGCGCGATCTTGTGAATGAAAAAAGAAAAACTCTCGGCTAGCTGTGAGAGCAGGTTTAAAAGAGACGACCCTAAAGGGACATCATATGTTGATTTGACTTAGCCTAAACCTTATGATTTATCTTTTTCCTTACCGGAGAAGATTCCTGCTTGATATTTGTTTTCATGGTGGACCTATTCGAATTAAGGAGTTATTCACCGTGTTTTCTTCGATGAAGATGTAGGCTAAATAAGTTACAGTTGCCTTTCTTTTCTCTCATTTCACCCACCTCACGTGTGTCTGTGTTGCTAGCTAGCTTAATAAGCTACATTAATGCGCTGGTAGAATTATATTTTTAAGAAGCTGGATAGCTGGTTCGTCAAAAGTGGAAAATTCGTGGCCTTTCTCCTGCCTCCGTAACATTGAACTTTCTGGTGAGTGAATTTAACTGTTTTTTTCTTCCTAGGATTGATCTGGCTGCGTGTGACCTGTATGAACCTTAAAGCTAATTTGATGAAGCTTTATGCTCCGCTTGTGTATGTGCTTTTGCACGACGCAGTAAATAAATGGAGGAATATAGTGGGTTGGAGCAACTATCATATGCCAATATTTTGTATGTACAGACAAAGTAAGGGTTTAAAAGAGTATTTTGACACTGATTATTATTGTAATTTGAAAATGTATGCACAGTAAATTTATAATTTCTATTTGGCCTTTTAGGCCGTTTTATTTCTTGATTCTGTTTTTGACAATGGATTTACTGGAGTGGATTTCTTCTGCTGTTCTCACTGCGGCTGTTGTGGGGAAGTGAGGAGTGATGGCGAGCTAAGCCCAGTGGATGTGATCCTGTTTTGTGTTGAACTTTGCCTGTCTGCTGGAATCTGGTAGGACTGATAGCCAGTGTTCAAGAACAACCATGATGGACTATTTCCTTTGATTTAGATTTTTTTTTTCCATCAATGGACTGGATGAAAAAGAAAAGAGGAACAGTGAACTGAAGAGTCCATTTCACTATGAAGGGTTTAAAGGTTTATTTTGGTTTTAATGTTTTGAGTTCATAAGGTGGTTAAAATTCATATAACATTTATTTCATCAAAAAAACACAGTATTAAAAAAAGTTTAATATATGTTTAATAATATTTGCTTACATGATAAAAAGAACGCATTTAATCAGGGTTTTTCCTGCATATTAATTTTGAACCAGGCTGCCACCACTTAAAATGAAATCAATGTCAACAAAAACTGACATTCTATAATCATTCCTCACTTCACTACATTTTCTCTTATTAACATGCAATGACTGTAGTTGTCCATCGCGGCCCTGTCTAGGTGCCTGACTTTATGTCCACACCGCAGAATGGAAGTAGCCTGGCTCCGCCCGCCCGCCTACTTCCGGCCAAATTTCATTTTCCCTTCAGTAGTCAGTCTGGGTGTACAGTGCATTTCCCAGCTTTCTCCGGAGAATCTACTGTCGTCCAATCAGCGAACAGAGCGAGTGGCTGAGAACGATGACGTCGAAGTCGCGCTCCAGTTTCAGTTGAATGCTGCGTTCCTTTATACTTGGAAGAAGGAGTTTTCAGACTTGGTAGTTCCGAGTTCCGACCTGTCTGTGTTCCAGTGCATCTAGGGCTGCTCGATTATGGCAAAAATGATAATCACGATTATTTTGATTGATATTGTAATCACGGTTATTAAAGACGATTATTCATTGTAGGGATGCACCAAAATGAAAATTCAGCCAATTCTTTCAACATTACTTACTTACTTACTTACTTACTGCCCTTTATGCCTAGTGGCATGTAGGGCAGCAACAAAGGGTCTCCACTCCTGTCTGTTTTGGGCGAGCTTTTGGATAGAACTCCAGGTCTGCTTCATGGCTTTCAGTTCTTTCTCCACTGTTCGACGCCAGGTCTCTTTGGGTCGTCCTCTCTTTCGAGTGCCTTCAGGTGTCCAGTGTAGGGCGGTTCTTGTAATGTAATCCTGTTCTTTTCGCATGATGTGTCCAATCCATCTCCACCGCCTTCTTGTAATAATGGTCTCTATACTTTCTTGGTTTGTCCGAGCAAGTAATTGCTGGTTGGAGATGGTGTTAGGCCAGAAGATACGTAAGATTATTCTGAGATTTCTTGTGTGGAATACAGAGATCTTGGAAAGGTCTTTCTCCGTCATCCTCCAGCATTCAGAGCTGTATAGTAAGGTGGAGAGAACACAGCTCTGGTATAACTTGAGTTTGGTGTTGATGCTGTACTTCGTGGACTTCCACACATTGTTGATCATTCTGAATGTGTTTCTTGCCTTGTTGAGACGGCTTTTGATGTCATTGCCTGTTCCTCCATCATATCTTAAAATGCTTCCCAGATATGAAAACTCTTCTGTTGTGGGTATATTTATTCCATTTATTTGTATAGGTGAAGGGTTTTGTGTGTTTAAGGTCATCACCTCTGTTTTCTTCAGGCTTATGTTCAGTCCTATTTGTTGTGCAAATCTGTTGACACGGGATGTTTTTTCTTGCATATGTTGGTGTGTATGGGAAACCAGTGCCAAGTCGTCTGCAAAGTCTAGGTCTTCAAGAGTTGTAAATAGTGTCCATCTGATGCCCCTAGGTTGATCTTCAGTTGTTCTTCGCATCACCCAGTCTATGACGATATTGAAGAGTAATGCGGACATCACGCATCCTTGCCTCACTCCAGTCTTGACTTCAAAAGTGTGGTTGACTTCAAAAGTGTGGTTGCTTCTTTCAACATTACATAAACAAAACTCCCAATTGTGCTCCTCAAACATAGCCTACAACTAAAAAGCCACACAAAATAAATAATCAGTAAAACCTTCGAATCTAAGAGTAATATTAATATTTTAATAGGAATGTGATTGTGAACCATTCATTGATTTGTACTTCAACTTATAAGAGGAGGTAGGCTATGAATCTACAAAAAGATCGACTTATTGCCTTCTTTTTTTGCAGTGCATGTTGAGTTGCTGTAAAAAGAACTACACCACAGCTGACATCGTAATGTTCAGACTTTGATACAGAATTTGCATCAGAGCGCTGATCATAAAAATTAGACGCTTTATTTAAACGAAGACCATGCTTAGGTGCTGGTTGTAACTTTTCGTCTGTAGACTGAAACTAACTGAGGGGGTGCGGCTCACTGTATATTTGCTCTTGTCGCGCAGATAGTTTGCCGACATGGCACTATATATTCAGGCTCGAGAAATGCAATCAGAAAGCGGAAGCCTTTCCCCTCAACAACGTTAGCGTGCAGGAATCCCCGACTATCATTTTAAGGCCAGGACACACCGGCCCGATAATCGCCGTCGTAGAGTTTCGAGGGGACGGAGACACGAATCTGTTTGGTGTGTGCCGTGAAATCGGTCGTAGTTGATGTCGTCGGGCTTCTTTTGAGCGGACAGTCTTTCAGTTTGAGCAATTTGATTTGTGGAGGGCTAGCGAATCAGCGAAGCCCGGAAGTGAGGCGGGTAGCACAAACAGCTAACAACAGTTAGCCATCGTTTTAATGTGTTTGTTTGTTTCGTTCAGCGAGTACTCACATGCATCAACCCTTGTTGACTGCTCGACACCATGCTCGACACTCTTTGCTAAAAATGGTGCTCTTTATGGTCCATAAATATAAATACGTATTTCTATCTATGTTTACGGTCTAGAGCAGTGGTTCCCAACCTTTTTTCCTGAGGACCCCCGTGCCAGGGTCCAAGACAAGCAAGGCCCCCCCAACCCTAACTCCGACCCACATACACACAATAAAAGAATAGAGTGATTAATAACTTTTATTTGCAAAAAAAATAAGCAGGTTCTGATCTACACAGAGCTCCGTGGCTCTGTGTAAATCAGTACCTGCTTTTTCAAAAGCAGTGTTTCCCACTAATGTATCATTCCGTGGCGGGCCGCCACACTTTCATTTTGCCCCGCCACACTTTCATTTTTTTTTTTTTTTTTGATATATGTATATTTTACTATTTAAAAAATATACATGTATACATTTCATTTGCAATGCGCGAGTTTCACTTGGAAACAATAGCATTTCCGCATAAAAATCTTTAACGTGTGATTCGCGCTGTGATCTCAAGAAACAATATTTCCTTCAATCATGGACGTATTATTAAAGCGCCGCTTGAGGGATCGAGGCTTCAATCTCCCCGAGTCAATCAGCCCCTCCCCCTGCGGTGTCAACACGCGCTGTGACTGTATTGCCTTTGAACACTCTAATTTTTTCAAAGTAAACGCTTCGGACTCCGCGGGACACTCAGTTAAGAGCATCGAGGGGGCGCCGAGAGGCAGGGGCTGGGACAGACGGTAGCCGCCTCGCGGGCGCGGCGGACCGTAAGCTCGATCCCGAGATCCAACTACGAGCTTTTTAACTGCAGCAACTTTAAGATACGCTATTGGAGCTGGAATTACCGCGGCTGCTGGCACCAGACTTGCCCTCCAATGGATCCTCGTTAAAGGATTTAAAGTGTAATCATTCCAATTACAGGGCCTCGAAAGAGTCCTGTATTGTTATTTTTCGTCACTACCTCCCCGAGTCGGGAGTGGGTAATTTGCGCGCCTGCTGCCTTTCCAGCAGAGCACCCTCTGCTGGAAAGAATATTGTGAGCTATCCTTCGTGATTGTAGTCCCAGTTATTTGAGTACTAGTAATTCAACAATCTAATAAAACAAAAGGGCGCTTGTGTTCACCACAGGTAACCACCACCTTTGCTTCATTTTTTTTGATGGCTCAAATGTGTATCATAGAAAATTATTTATTCATTAACCATTGATAAGTGTGTTAAACTCCATCTTAATCACCATTTATATAGGAATAGTGTTCCTCAAAGTACACCAGATTGATGCATTTAACATTTAAAAGATACAAAATTTTCTTCCGGGGGAGCATACCCCCGGACCCCCCTAGGGGGGTCGGGGTCCCCCCCCCACACTTTCAGAAAATTCTGTGGGAAACACTGAAAAGCTTTTCTGATGTCCGTGGATCTTCTTGATAGTGCCAATTGCTTCTTTCTCTCAAAATATTCTCGACTTTCACCAATAGTCTCGGGTGTTTAGTCTCGTGGTGTCGTTTCAGTTTGCATGGTTTCAAGCTTTGATTAGCTAGCTTCTCGCCACAAATGACGCATTCTGGCCGAAAACTGTCCTGTCCTTCCATAAAACCAAAATCGATGTATCTCTCGAGATATTGCTTTGTTTTCATCTTTGGTACAGACGAACCATCTGTACATTTACGTTTCACAGACATTTTTTTTTTCTGTGTAAAGTGAGGCTGACCACAGCAAAACAATCAGCATTGCCCGCCACCCACAAGCCGACCGGAAGGTTGCTTACGCAAGTTCAGAGGTCATATAATAATGAATTTAAATGTGGACCAATAATATGTTTTAATTTTCATTAAACATCGTTTTGATTATCTAATTGGATGTTATTGGGGTTTTATGAATTTAATGTTTGGGCGACTGCGGCTCAGTTGGTTGAGCGGGTCGGCCGATGATCAAAGGGTTGGAGGTTCGATCCCCGCCCTGCCACCTGTGTCATAGTTGTTGTGTCCTTGGGCAAGACTCTTCACCCACCTTGCCTCGTGTGAATGTCGATAGTTAGCCTGCTATCGGTGTATGAATGTGTGTGTGAATGGTAACGTGTAAATGGGAACAGGTCTCCCTTGCAAAAGAGTCTTCGGACTCAATGGGATATACCTGTATAAATAAAGGTTAAAAAAAAAAAAAAAATTCACAAGTCACAACCTCAGCACAGACAAACTTGCGATCTCTGGCGCCCCCTGCTGGGGGGCGCGGACCCCAGGTTGGGAGCCACTGGTCTAGAGAGCCGTCCCATCATTTCCGGCTTCCGTATTTTTTCGGGCCACAATACAGATTAGCGCCGCCTGCTGTCATGGAGACATTACGTCCCGCGCAAGCGCAGAGCGTACGGAAAGGCAACTTTTTCTGCCGCGACGGGAAGACTGGAGCTCCCTGAATCGGCAGTCACCATTTTCGGGTAGTCGGACTGGTGTGTCCTGGCCTTTACCCGTAAAGCCACAGAGCTTTTCTGCGCGGCGGCTCACACCGACAAGTTCTCACAGTGAATGACACCGTTATCCACCGCCATCACAGTGTCTCACTCACACCATGTTTCACCAAGTGAAACGCTGCTTCAATCGCGCAAGGCTTTTGTGTTTCGGTGTAACATCCTGGACGAGCGTTTTAACTTCATGCTGAATAAACAATTGCACTGGAATCGCTGAAAGCGACAGTGTTCGGGCGGGGGCGGGGCGGAGCGCAGGTGGAGACAGAAGGGTGCGCTGCATTTACCACACATGACCCGGCGTGCCGCACAATAACCGTTTTATTACAATTATCTTGTTTTCATGATCGAGGGAAGCCAAAATTGTAACCGAAATCGAAATTCAATTAATCGCCCAGTCCTAAGTGCATCTGCTCGCAAAAGTATGGACGCCTAAAACCTTTCTCGTCCAAATAACTAAACGTTAGGCTCTAACAAGTTACTGTTGCCAGGTACCGGTAGATTCATAGACTACAATATGTAGTGAAGTCGGAAATTTCCGAGTTCCCTGTCCAACTGGAACGCACCGTCAAAAGCCGGCTCATGACACACGTGACGACCAAACGTGATGCGATTGGTTGGCTAATCCAGAGTGGCACTGGGCAGATCCAATAGTTTTAAACTTCGACAGACACCCGCCTCCAAGTGAGTGAACGTTTGCCAATTACAGCACTTCCAGACCTTCTGTACAAATGAAATGAAGTACGATGGTCTGGTTGGACCAGGCTAGAATGGAAGCAGAGGAAGGCAATACAAACGTCACTTTTTTCCATGATTATTTCGATGACATTTTCTCCTCCGAGAAGACGACGGTGTCATGCGGTGTCCTGATACCTGAGCAGGTGAATATTGTTTCTTCAGTATTTCTTTAATCTTAAATTAACGTTGCATCCTATCAGTGTAATTGTTTACAGTTTTGCAGTTATGGCTCGTAAAATCAGTTATTACTTAAAACGAGCTTGCGAGGACAGTCGATCATTCTAGGCTGTTAATTAAGCCTATTTTTCGCAACATGATGTAGCCTATTCCGTGATTTACACTTATATATCACATTAATGGGCGGCATTCGGCCCGACGCTACGCCCGACAAAAGTAATAACACATGTTACAGAAAAGATTCTGGGATTTATTCCTTTTTTTTTAAAGATATTTTTTGGGCATTTTTATGCTTTATTGATAGTGCAGAGAGACAGAGGTGAAATGGGGCAGAGAGGGGAGTGACATGCAGAGAACGACCGCGGGCGGGAATCGAATCCGGGTCTGCTGCTGGGCCCGGCCCTGGGGGGGACACCCTACCAATTGAGCTAAGGGCGCCCCCCAAGTCTGAAAGTATTCCTGCTCAGCCTCAAGTAATGGACAGGGCCGTTGGCAGAGCGTAGGGTATGACAAGGGGGAGTTAAGTGTTAGTGTTATAAGGCGTGTTTTAAGGGAAAGCCAAATTTAACATGATTTTAACAAGACTATTTTATCCATCTCAGTTTTGATAAACACATAGCCAGAAGTTTTGACCCACTATGGCTGGAAAAATTCACCTGGTTCTGACACAACAAGCAGCTGTCTTTGGGCTGCTACTTTACTGCTTACAAATTGTAAGATATGATTGAAAACACTAGCACTATTCATTTCTCACCAGCATTATTCATATACGGATACATTTTTAATGCAGGAATTGTATATGTATATATGTATGTATAGGTCAAGACACAGCTGTACAACAGACTGAAGGAGACACGTTTGGATGCGTGCTGCAACGTGTCCATGGATGGACCATGGATGAGGACTGAGAAGGTTTTAAAATGCTCTGACTCTGGCTGTGAACTGTGTTCATAAAAACAAACTCGAATACCCTATAATGTGGCAACATTTTGATGGTTGTAACGTTTAATGTCTTCATTTCTATCCTGTAAACTGTTTTAAAAACCACAGTTTTAAAAAAGGTTTCAAATGTGTGAACTGTAAATTCTTTTGAAAGGTCAATTGAAGACATTTTGAGGGTTTTTATTTCACAGAGACCAAACACTGATTGCTGTTACATGTTTAATTGATTAAATGTTATTCTATTTCATCTTTCAATCAATCAATACAGTACATTTTTTTTTATATAAAATGTACCTGTTTTTCAGTCTTATTTTCTTTGGCTACTCTAGTTTCAACTTACACACACTCATTTCTCCATTGCGCAAAAGTAGAAATCTTCTGATACACTAGTCCTATTGATTATTGGTTTCGTACACATTATATCTGTACCACCCAGTGCCGGATAAAGTAATTTGGGGCTGTGAAGGGTTACAAAAACTTGCACGCTACCTTTCATCAGATGGTGCAGGAGCTGGCTGCTCGCAACACCTGGATTAAGAACAGTTTTTAACTCCAGGCAATCTGGTTTTAAAAATCATACAATTAGAGTTGCATTACAGAAAAGAAAATACTCTACCATGGACATCAAATGTCTTCTCCTGTCACTTTCATGTACGTGTCTTCTATATCTATATCTTTATGTATGTTGCCACTTTTTTGTATTTTATTATCATTGTATTTCTCTGACTTACTACCTTAGTTTTTATTCTTATTTTTCTTTTATCATTAAATATTTAAATGCTGAGTCAAAGCGAGAGCTGTTAAATGCTGGTAGCCTTTTTCTTAGCCAACCCAGTGTTTGGCCTTGTGCTTCCTCCTGAGAAGTTCTTTATTGTACAAAGGAGTTTTACTGTGCTCTTTGTAATGTACCTTTAGTGATAAAGAATAGCCAGGCTCTTTTTTTTTTTAAAGATATTCTTTTGGCATTTTTTATGCTTTATTGATAGTGCAGAGAGACAGAGTTGAAATGGGGCAGAGAGGGGAGTGACATGCAGAGAATGACCGCGGGCTGGAATCGAACCCGGGTCCGCTGCTGGCCGAGGCCCATGGAGGGGACGCCTTACCAACTGAGCTAAAGGCAGGTAATAATGATTATTGATGATTTAGTAATGATGGTTGAACAATGTTTAATCAGCTTTAAGTATGTTGTGATACTTTTAACATAGGTTAGGTTAACCATATGTTCCAAGCGTTTAACAGTGTTGTGTTTCAGTGGGATTATTCTTTGACTTGGTTTATCTGATGGTTTTAATCAATATGGAACACAGTCACTGTACTCACAGATTTTGCTTTTCGCTAAAGATATTATCAGTGATGGTTATAACGGATATGAAATAGATGTGTAGTGTAGATTCCTACTGTGTTCCTCCTGAGGGGATAACACTTTAATAAAAGAAGAGTTTCCATGTGGCAATAATCTGTCTCTGTGGCGCTGTATCTGTCTGCTGTGGGAGTCAGCAGTTTCATCATCATTACTGGGCACATCGAACACTGTTTAACCAAAAGTGAAAGTGAATTGAGGAAGGAGCTGTGTGACGACACTCATGTGACCCACAGGTTAGGGCTGCAGGTTCAGACTTGGTGTTATTCTGCAATTACAATGGGGATTTATAAAGAGCTGTATCTGCTGATCTGCTTTACTTTGGTTGGTTCTTGTCTTTTCTAATAATAGGACAACAGGTTTGCACAGAAACATTTCCAAAGTGTGGAAAGTCCTTAAGTGTGAATGGAAAAGTCTGACAGTTTGTCTTTTGCTTTGGTATCAGGAAGAAGGAATAAACATTGGGTAGAGTAATCATTACATCCAGGGCTTTTTTTTTTTTGGGACAGCACATACACAGAAATAAAACCAGATCAGGTTGCATTAAGTTATCACTCTTTTCATCAGTAAGTGTCAACAGAGCAATCTTCGGCCTTCTTTAATGTTGTTGGCAGTACTTTAGAGTTTGTGAAGTCTAGTGTCCCTTGATAACTGGGTTGTACATCTGATCATCACTCCCCAGATACAAAGTAGAATAAATCATAAAGCTCAAGCTTTGAACAACTTTATCATCAAGATGAATCACTCACTGATGAGAAAGAAACAGACTCCAACTTGGCTCATGGTTCCCTCATGACACTTATCCACTGCGTGGTATCAGCTCATCTCAACTCGACTCAACTCGCATTTTTGGGGTTTCCACTGCAAAAACATGGTTCCTCGTAGCGGCTGCTTTTTTGATATCGCCGCGCTCGAGGTTCCAAGCGAGTTGAGCCGATGCCAAAAGGTGACATCGGCAGACTGCCGGCCACAGATTGGCCAGAGACTACCGGCTTCATTCTGTTGTATTTACTCACAAACTCTCCGGGACTTTTAGAGTGTATTTTGTCTCGCCGCGTGCAGCCTTTTCTGGCTCTCTCATTTGTATCATAGAGTCGAAAAAAACTTAATGAAATGTCCATATGTTCGCTAAGCTCACCCAGTTGTGTTGGTTGTTAGGGATGTTACTTTAAACATAGCCTACTGTACACGACACAAGAGGAGACATATAGGGCAGCTAGAAGCTGTATAGCCTAGTAGCCAGCTGGGACGGAAATGATAGCGACCGATTACAGGGCTGTACGCTTATCTTTTTAGGTGGTAGCACTGGTGCTAGCAAGCAAAAAAATTCAGTAGCACAAAAATAAATTTGGTAGCACACAAAGTATGATCGAAAACTTGCATAACCTTAACCCTTGCATTTCGCTCTAATTACCTTTGATCATGTTATCTTGGTCTCATTTGAGATTCTCAATTAATATTATATCCTAGTGTGTGCAGTAATAATTATAGAAAAATTAATAGGGGTGCACTGATTGCAATTTAGACAAAAGAATCTAACCTGCCAATTGCAATTTTTTGCTGATTCAGAATTATTATTATTATAATGTCCTTCTGTTAATTAAAACCAAACTTTAAAACATTAAACATAGCCTATTAAATAAATAAGTATACATATTGGTACAATTTAGGATGAATTAAATAGGTTGTTGTGAATGTGTTGGGAGTAGCTTTTCAGTGGCTTATTTAAAACTTTGTTTAAATAGACTACGCTACTGTTGACTGCTCGCTGCAGCTGAAGGAGTTGCCTTTCAAGCTAGAAAAAAAGCGCTAACTTCCTGTTCTTACCGGCTTCAAAATAAAAGTCAACTGACTTTTGGCTACTAACAGGCTTTTAATGTGAAGGCGCACAGGAAATGTTCTGTTTGTACACGCGCTAACTTAGCTGTGGTAATGTGCCCGCTCTCCTTCCGGTAATTACCGTTGGTGAAGTTTTTATACCTAGAATCGCTGCACAGAGCCCGAGGACACTTATCTTTCACCAGCCAAAGTAGAGGGTGGACTCAATAACTTACTTGCCTAAGTCTACATTTACCCCCATTTGGAGTGTTAATGTAGAGCACTCTAAGCAGTGTTGTGCATCTCTCCTCTGTGTTTCAAAGACAGCCTCTCCTCATTAGCAGCCTGTCGCACGAGTGCGAATGGACTTGTATTAATCATCGCACGTGATCAATTTCAGTAGCAAATGCGATCAAAACTGTCGCACTATACAGCCCTGGATTACATTAAGCCTCGGACTACACGTATTACCTCAATAAATTATTCAGGCTGAGACACGGCTTGCATTTGAAAACATGTATCCTGAAACAAGCACAAAACAGTCAACTTTATGATGCCCGTGTTAACGTATGCAGTCACACATCGGGACACCAATCCTTCCTTTTAATGGCCTGTCGCAATATTCTTGTACTTCTTTTAGCAAACAGATACAATGGGGGTATTTCTTAAACATTTTGACGACCCCGCCCACGTTCAGGAGGTACTATTAGCAGTGGAAAACGACCCATGCTGACCCATTTTTAAACTAAATACAAAGCATATTAAAACCGCATTCATTAAAAAAGAACCATAGAAACTGTTTTCAACTTCAATATTTCATGTAAATGTATTGAATAACAATGAAATTGTTACAATTTCATCTTGATGAAGTATTGTGTTTGTCATTAAAATATTAAACTATAAAAGCTGAGTTCCAGTCCTAGCTTGCAATACAGCATTATGAGAATGTCCACATTAAAATGTAACCGTTAAGCTTAGTTTTTTTATTGTTTGCATTGCTATTTTCTTTCAAATAAAATTAAAGTGTTGCCTATTGATTTCATTGTTGTTGATCATTTAAAAAAACACAAGCAATTGAAAAGTATAATCTTAGAATGATGATATTTATTCTCTTTAAGTGACTGTCCTTGCTGGATTTCCTCACTTTCTCCCTCGTTGGTAAAATGCCACAAATAAAAAAAATTATAGGCAATAAGTAGTGCTTCAGACCCAAACCTACCACACTTCTGCTGTCTATGTTAATATCTCAGTAATCATGGACAATGTGCTCTGACAGAGCAACAGAGGCCTCTTTTATGAGGCCTAAGTTATGGAATCCTTGCAAGTACTGAACTTCGGACCTCTAAAGTGATACTGCTTCTGTGACCCGTGTCTTACTTTTCTATCAAAGTCCTCAACTGAAAATCAGGAAGTGTGAAGGATGCACATTGTTGTCAGTTGTTTGGTTTTGTCCTGGCCAGCAGGATTGCATTATCTGGTCTTGTATTATGTGATGTACTTCCTGATTATATTTATATCAACAGCATCCTGCCAGGTACATTCATATTGCATCTTACCACAGGGAACAGGAAGGTTAGTCACTATGAAGAGGTGTATCCACAAAGTGGTGAACAGGACGTTGCGGTAGATCCTCAGTTAATCAGTCAATCAGTCATCAGTAGTAAATCAACTGATGTGTGCAGGTCTGCCCCATGGGAATTTGGCGGCTCCTTGAAGAGGTGATACACCGTACTATTGACACGTTCAGGGTGTAGGGTAAATCCCTGAGGGTTTAAGTTCTATCTCAATTATGGTTTCAGGTGAGATGCAGTTTTGACTACAACAGGTTTCAGCAAAATGGAGGCAGGTTGCATGCTGTTGCATATAGAACAATTGAAGATCTGCTATCTACATTAAAGATGCTTGTTGTTGATCATGGACTGTGAATCTTTTTTATATTCCTTTTGAAATTAATTCTGAAAATGAACACTTGGAGTTAATCGGTTTGATTTCTCACCATGATGAAAATCCATTCCATTGAATTCACGACCTGGCTGCTCATTTTCTGGATAAACCTTGTCAATTTAGGTGAATTTAAAAAATGCTCATCTAGCGTTGGTCCTGCAAAAGCATATTTGTTATACTCTCATTACCTGACTGACTGCTGAGTTTCTGATTAAATCTGAGTAAAACATTTTTCATCAACTCAGAATACTCATAACTGCAATGATATTTTTTGTTTTATTTAAAGCAATTGTCATTGTGGGAGTCCTGTAATTTTATTTTCTAACTTACAACCCTATAATTAACTCACATATAGCTTCCAAATCAAAGCGGCAGCCTTCTGGTTCAAAACTAATTCCTTGTAGATGGGATGAGGCTTTTGCACTTTGTTTTCATAGAAAGTCAGACCCAATAAATATATGAGGAGCTGCAGACAGATGGACATCAGGTCTGCTGTGTTTTAGTTTATCATGGAATATTTTCTTGGAAACAGGTTAAAAATATAGGAAAACGTATACTGCAGTATTGCCTCAGATTTGATATTTCAAACTGTTCTAACAATCTAGCTAAACATACTGAGCAGTCACACACAACTGAAACCCCTTTGCATACTGATGCAGTAAAGTAATGTTGTTTTACTTTCCAAGCATTGTTTCAAATTGAAAATGCACTACCTTCTTTATTACAGTACATGTAATGCACAGGACTATCTGTGTGGTAAGACAGATTTTTGTTCTGCAGGTTTGATGCTAAAGCTTCTGCATGATGACACATTTCTGCTTTTTGTGGCCGGGTGCAACTTAACACAAACTCTATTGTAATTCCAAACACATATGCCAAGCCCTGCATGCTTTTTTTGGCCAGGCTGCACTTTTATGAACCAAAATAAAATACATAATTAAGACATAAAGAGATAGACCCCTGCTTTGACCTCTGGCTAATAGAGGTCTCTAATTCAAAATTCGTTATGAGATTTCAGGTAAAACAGAAAAATGTAAACAGATATGGCAGCCTTTCCTTGCCTATACAACAGTACTGAAGTGACCCTTGTGAGGAGAAAAATTTGATCTTAAGGCTTTATTAATCAAGCAGAGTATTTAGTCAAAGAATAGAGGCTTCAAGTTCCTGGGTCCTTAGAAATGAAGGTCCATTCTGACCCCAGCAGCACGTATGCAGTCAGGGTGAAGGATGGCAAAGATCAGACACCAATTACATACTTTATACTTATACAACAATGTGCTTCAGTTCATCAAAACAACAATGCAGTGTGTTTCGATTGGCCAGTCATGTGAGGGATGGAGGCTCTGAGGCAGTCTGATCAACACAGCAGGGGGGTCTGTGCATAAGACAATAGAAGAGATGTAACCTGTGTAAGAAGTTGTGGAATAAGCATTTGAGGAATCTAACATTTCATTTAGGAGACATACAATATGCAATATTTTTCATTACACCCTCATGACACCTTATTGACTTTTTGACTTTGTATTTTTTTGCTTAACATTTACCTGTTTACAATGTTCTTAGAAACCTTTAAAGTAGAGTATGCAATGTTAGTAGTTTATTTTATTTTGTCTTTTGCTTTTGTGTTCACCTTTTCAGTTGTGTGTGTATGTGTTCCTAAAAAAATCCAAAAATAAAGTATTTAAAAATATATAGGGGAAGGTGGGGTGATTTGTGCAACTTTTTACTCAAAGTGATTTTAAAGTGAGGCCTTGACAGTTATGTCTCCAACTCAAATATGTACATATATTTCAGGATGTTGTGCATCCCTGGCAATAAAAACTTTGGATCTGGAATAAACTGTTTAAGAAATATAGCTTTGGAAAAAAAGTTGTCTTGTCGCACAAATCACCCCACGAGTGGGTGATTTGTGCGTCATTGTGTCACAATGACAAAGTCACCATCATCATCTTTCTGGCCATCTGAACTCTCATCAGTGGTGTCGTTAAGTGGAATTGAGATGTCACTCTCTCCTGAGCTACTGTAGACTATCACTTTCTTTTGGTGACCAGCGATACAGCCATGCCACTGGCACAACTCTCAGAAATGTACTTTGCACTAGTTGCTCCGTGCTTGTGGAACCAACTGCCACCTGACAAATGTGATTCCCTCTACATTTCTGCCTTTAAATCAAGGCTCAAAACCCATATGTACACCCTGGTGTTTCCTCCCCATTAACCTCTGCACTACTTACTTACCTCTGCACTACTATCTGTGTTTATGTGGATGTATGGGCTTTACGTCTTTTTATTTTGGTTATTGTTATTTTACCTTCATTGTTTACCTACTGAATGCACTATGTACAGCACTTTGGACAGTGCAAACTGTCATAAATGTGCTTTTATAAATACATTTTACTTACTTACTTACTTATAACTCACCCAGGCCCTTGCGCACAAATCACCCCATCCCCAGAATTTTGGATAATAGGCATGATGCAGCAATTTAGGGTTGACATTGTGCTAACTATATAGACTCAAAGTGTAGCATACCAAAGCACTAAAACATGTGTCAAATGTTTTCAAACGTGTCTATAATTGTTCAGACACAATAATCAAAAAACCTTGATCATGGAAATTTTACTTTGAAAGGCAAAACACAGTTTTTTGAGCTTAAATGTGCTTATATCTTATTCCTTGTGTCTCCCTTCTTTACAGGATGAGTCAAATGGATGGCTCTTCTTAAATATGTGGTCACATTTCCAATTTCTTCCACGGTTTTCTAGAAACAAGGGGTTTTGCAACTTCCAAAATGCACAAATCACCCCACCTTCCCCTACTGTATATATAATTAGACTGTAAAACTAGCTACTTACTATGTTCTCACTCTAAAGGCAATGAAACTGCGGACACGCACGTATGCACACACATGCGCACACACACACACACACACACACACACACACACACACAGTAAGATAAGTAACAAGACTGGGCTGTTCAAAAACATAAAAGTGTGGACCGAAGCCAAGACCGATATAGAACAATGACAGTGATGCAAGGGCTGTTTGAGCTATGTCAGCATGGGCAGGACAATAACAGTGATGTAACAGGCAGTTTCTCTCTGGAGGAGTTTCCTGCTAAATGGGTCAAAGAAAGCGGTTGGACTGAAACACAGAAAGTGAGAGTGTACATTGCGTTTCAGTGTTTTGACGCATCTGCATTTTAATGCAACAGGTTACACAAATAAAATAAGTCGGGTATGTGAAAGCACCACATGCTTCATGCGAGCATAGTCTTGTCGTAAAGAGTTTGTGCAACATTACTTATCCACACTATTTCTGAAATTTCTTCAGGCTGTGCAGCGGATATAGTGGGGATGTTTGTGATAGTAGATGTCGGTGTGTGTGGATAAAATATGCATGACTGAGTAAACACCAATCCAGCTGCCATGCTCCTCTTCTGGAGTGTGTATGATTGAGACTTAATGACCTGGTAATACCAGCCATGTGAGTTTTTCAGATTCAGAGGGAAAGTCACACTAATTACACAAACAAGCATGACTGCTTGTCTTATACATGAGATGAAATGCATTTGTATTTCAAAGTCCAACCAGCTTTTATAGAGACCAGAAAAATAAATAAATAGGGTAGCTAGTATTGCTGCGTGGGCGGCGAGTGATTCCCTCTGCACTCGCTGCTTTTTATTATCGAGGGGCGGAGTTTAACCGGCATTCCCATATTGCTTTTTAAGTGTGTGGGAAGACATGGACTATATTAAAGGAACAAAGTTTCATTCTCCACTACAAGTTTTACAGTCTGCAGTATGGAGAGACATCAGACAGGACAAGAGGATACACTGATGGAGGTCAGGGTGGACTCGCACAGGGGTTCACCTGCAGGCCACCGCTGCTGCTTCAAGTGTGCGGTTGCTTCGGCATCATTGATCGGATTGGTCATCATGGCACTGGTGGTGGCCGGTTTTATTCAACATTTTTTCATTTTCATGCCATCATGCAACCAGGTGAGATCAACCTCATAGCACTGATATAACGCAAATAGTATCACTCTGTGTATGCATGTCTGTCTATAACCAGTCTGTCTGTCCACAGGAAGCTCCACCGTTGAGTGGCACAGAAAAAATCAACATAGCCTGTCGACTGAAAAGTAAGAACGTCACATATATTTTAATTTGGTAAAGAAAAGGTAGCACATCCTAAGTTCTAAAGGTATGGAGGACTCTCTCCCATAACTTTACATGTGCTACCTTTTCTTTACTTTTTGGAGCATGCCTTTTTGTATTTTGGGTGTAGCACTCCGCAGAGAATCTTTATAGTTGAAGCGCAACCTCCTTTTTTTAAAACAGATATTTCAATTGCTTTCAACACTCCATGCCATTTTTTTCTCAGCGTGCTTATGAAAAACTTTTCTGTTATCTTCGTAGAGAGTGCTGATCGGGAAAGCTACTACATCTTTACTGCGGAAAAAACTGCCACCTACTTAATCTACGGCTGGGTGAAGCTCTCTGATGCCACCGGAGAAGAGGTCGTTCTCAAGCAAACATTGGATAAAGACACGAGGAGCATCCGAAAGAAGAAGGCAGAAGAGACGGAGATCTTCTTTTTCGAGAGGGTCAAACTTGTCAGTGGCATGAGAATAATCATAAACTTCAAATCTAACTGCAAAGACAACTTGTTCCACGTCTATGAACTGTGACATGAGCGGCTGTATGTATTGTGAGTAGCTGTATGTATTGCTGTTAAAGTCTATTGCTCAAGATGCTAAGCAGTTTCTCTGGATTCACACGTGGTAGCTTTTCAGATCAAATCAAATCAGTTGTATTTGTATAGCCCAATATCACAAATAGACATGTGCCTCAGTGGGCTTCAAATTCCATACAGTTTGACACTCTGAAAAAACTCGCAGTGAAAAACCCTTTAAGGGAAAAAATAGAAATCCCAGTGAGAGTGACAGAGGAAGGGATCCTTCTCCCAGGACGAACACCATGCAATAGATGTCACATGTACATAAAAGAAGAGTAGAAAATCAAAAAGGAATACAGTAATTGACTAAATGTTTACCTGCCGATACTAAAATAAAATATGAATAGTGTGGATGCAGGAGGACTTCAGATGCTGCCAGAGGAAGGACCTGATCCACACCGTCTCGTCCTCACAAGGGAAACCTGGAAGAGGAAAGACAGACAACCAATGAGCAAAGCAAAGTGAAAATAAAGTGTGAACAGGCATGAGAGTAAAAAAAGTACTATCCTGCTGAGCGATGAATCAATGCTGATGTGAGGCACTAGCAGCAGAAGTATAGTTTCATGAAAAATGTAGCGGTTTCTTGGCTGTGGTCGCTCTGAAGGGTCACAAGGAAAGACATGATGTTTTCCTCTGGAATGGAGCAGTAAACTAAAGGTGCAGTTGATTCAACTCATCGTGGATGAGTGCCAACAGAGGGACCAGTCAGTTGAAAAAGAGAGTCACATTAAGCTGAGCTGCTGGTTAAATTTGAAATGGCTACCAAATCCCAAAGGCGTTTCATAACATGCAAACTCATAACATGCTTTCCATTCTTGCTATCCATCATTCTGTAACAACACACACCACTCTGATAGTGTTCATTAGTAATTTTTTTCCTCTCTGGTTGACTTTTACCTGCGAGGATGACAGAACATGTTTCATTTGCATTTACACAAGCCGACTATCTCACAGTACACCATATTGAAATTAGGGAGACCTTAAAACTGAGCTTCTTATTTTATTTATTGGGTTCAGCATTGTATTTTATCCAAATAAAGTGTGGTATGTGTGTGTAACGCACTCTGAAACAAATGTGACTTTTTGCCTTGTACTGTAAATAAAACCGACTGGAGAAGTATGGTTGAAATCTTTTTCTAATGTGGTTCTCTATTTTCTTTTTCAATGCTTTAAAATGGTTTATTTGGGACAAGTAAATAATCACATTTTAATACACCACAACCCCATATGTAGACTTACAGAGTTGATGCGGGCCTTAAACTAACTCCCTCGGTTAATATTTGCTCCTAATTCTGAACCAAATCAATCTTTTAAAGTGGCTGTTCTAAGTAAAAATGTCTATCTTTTGAGCCAAGGCAGAGGAAGTGTAACCCATAGAGGGAAGGTTGGTTAGACTGTGACTTTACCCAATTCACAGACTGTGTACATATATTAATATACAGATGGTGACAAATGAAAGGAAATTCCGGCCAGGATAGAGATATGTCATCATAGGACAAAGGGGATCACTCAAAGCATATTTGCCTTGATTTGCAGTGACTCTTCTAGAGTGGAGAATTGGACTCAAACCATGTCAGCAAAAGGTGTGGGCAATATTGAATGTCGGGCTGTCTGCAATGCAAAGGTGTCGGTATGGTTAAATAAACAAATGAGTTTTTGGTGTGTTGTTTTCTTCTTAATTCTGTATTATATTGACATTTAGAACAGCATTTTTTTCTTTTTTTTCTCATATTACATTAAATGTCTATAAAGAGAGCCAGAAAGCCCTTCAACCTGCCTGATAATATGTACAAATATAGAAATTCTTTAATCTTAATAAGAATTTAGTTGAACAGGTAATCTGCTTACCTATTTTTATTTGAAACCTGATTCTTTCACACCCACAAACGTAGTAAGCCCCTTCCACACTGCTTTTGTGCACTGTAAATGTTTATTTTTTTCAAAGGGGAAGTGAAACTACCGGTTAGCTCTGAGACAGGCGTGTAATCATCCCGATGCAATGCCAGAAGGAGCGCCTCTGCTGCCCCGAGCATTCACCCACACATTCAGTCTGCATCCTGCCAAAGTGTATGATTAATGAATTACCCTCCAAACATCCTTTAGTAATCTTATACCTTTTATTTCAGTTATTCAGCACTCTGATATTATATAGCCTACCGTAATTTTCGGACTATAAGCCGCGCCTTTTTCCCCATTTTTCGACCCTGCGGCTTATATAACGGTGCGGTTAATAATATAATAATTACGCAGCACAGTATATGTTCCGTAGCTACTATTGCACTAAATGGTAACACTTGAATACGTTATGCAAATATGCAACTTGTTTGTTGAAATGTTAATAAATGGGAGCTTCCTCAAGCAGCCATCTCTTTCCCGACAATCCCCTCTGTGCACAAACTCTTCCATTTGGTAATTAAACATTAACCCATTGATGACGGCTGCTGCGTGATGCCACATTGGCTCTCCTGCCTGATGCTGCATCGCGCAGCATTATTACTTTATCTAATTTTCATGGCATTCCCAGCATAGAATGCACTGTCATTGGTTCAAATACACATGAGGTGGGTTTTGTTGATTTTTTTAAGACCACGTGACCACCCAAAAGTTGTGTGGTTTGCCGAAAATCACGTCAATCAAAAAAATAAAAAAATAAAACAAAATAATAAAAAAAAATACGCCGGCTATGTCGGCGACGGAACAGTTAGTGGCGTTTGGTGCGCAGAATCAAGGTCTACTATAGACTACTGACGAAAATCACACAACACATTGCATCTATTTATTAACAATATTTAATAATTTTCTAATTCATCTAATTTTGACAATTTTTAGAAATATTTGTTGGTTTGTAAGCGCTACGGGAGCATGTTTAAATAAAACCTGTGAACCTTAACTTTTAAATGTATTTTATTTCATGTTTCTATGTGCTACACAGGCTTAGATATTAAGGTTTTGGTAGACTTGACAATTCGTACAATTTTTTCAGAAAACCCTCAGGCATTAAGGACATGCATCCTAGATTGCCATAGTCATCAATGGGTTAAAACACCTGCGGCTTATAGTCCAGTGCGGCTTATAGTGCGGAAAATACGGTACTTATATTGAACAATCTTATATGCAATATGTACTGTATCTGTATTGTATAAATATATTAATTGTAAATATAGTATACCAAATTGTAAAGATTCTATATTTAAAGTATATATATTATATATTTAACATGACAAAGGGAAGGGAGTTAAATTGATTTATTGAAACGGTTGAGGAAATATTTCGACATATAAGAAAAAACAGGGACGCCCTTAGCTCAGTTGGTAGGGCGTCCCCCCCTCAATTCCCGCCCGCGGTCGTTCTCTGCATGTCACTCCCCTCTCTGCCCCATTTCACCTCTGTCTCTCTGCACTATCAATAAAGCATAAAAATGCCCCAAAAATACTTAAAAAAAACAAAAAAAAACAGAGTTTTAAGAATTTAATTACATAACACAAAATAGACCAAACAACAGAGTACAGAGTGTAAAGATTCAGATTGGAGATGGGGTAGGATTATATAAGTATATACTTCTTCCTACTTCTTTTCAGGTCAATGCTGGTTTATCGTATATACATATGTTGTCATATGCTTTTTATTTTTCTTATTGCAAACTCATTGAAAAAAATAGTTTCGCTTTTCTTGTTTGTTTTGTATTATTTTGATATGTCTGAAATAAATGTATTAATAAATTAATCCATTCGGTGGCCTTGAAGTGCAAAACACAACAGCAATGTACACATTGGACACTGATCCTCACCCTGATTGGATCCACCCTCTCTCATTAACAATGCTGAAGTTATCCTTCAGTTTCTACATCAGCTGCAAGAGAAACTTATTCAAAGAAAGGAGCTCAACAATATGTATTGCTCTCACTGTCGGAAATAATTGTTTTCAAAGTTACGGCCAAGATGTTGCAGTGGCTGTGGCCACCATACATGAAGAAGGTCTGAGACTGTGGCGAAGTTAGTTTTAAGTTGGATATTCGTCAGACATTATTCAGCAACATCTTCTTACTTGGTTTCACCGCAATCAGTAGGGAACAATTGACCCATTGTTATCCGCTTTCCCAGGGCAGAGTCGCAGCAATTGATATTGGTATAGTATTAGAAGAGTACCAAATGATGGGAAAGAAATGTGAGACGGTTGATGTCATATCTGCGAATCATCAGCCAAATCTTTATTGTGTCTTTCCCAGTATCTTGCTTAGAGAACAAGCTGTAAAGAGAGGGATATTTCCCTCAGGATGTGGTTACACAAAGAGAAATAATTGGCATAGAAATAATTAACAACATGATACACCTTTGATACCGATATAGGAGCGGGTTACCCTACACAGAGGCCGCCATGTTGCAACACCATGTTTCTACAGTAGCACAGAATGGACAAACTTAACGGCCATTTGCGTCTTTTATAATTGGTGTCCTGGGGAAAATCTGTGTTCCGTCAAGCAAAATGTGGACTGTAGTTCGGGCAAGTGAGAAAAAAAAAGTGATAATACACTTAGTACAAAGTAAACTGCTTCTTACCACTGTAGCTTTTATAATTATTTGAAAGGGAGGAGTTACCAAGGGTGCGTTGCAATCTAGGACTTTCTCTACTAGCTGCCACTAAATATTCCAATATTACATACTGCACCTTTAACTTACTCACTGACTCCCCGTCGGCCCACACTGTCGACCTGCCGCACTGAGCCTGCCAATGTACCAGACCTCCAGTCATCTGTACTCCATTCCAGAGGGTGGACTCTAATTTGCATTGTTTGTCCATGTGTGGATGCAACTGCAAACCATGTGAAATGTTTCATATGTCATCATCAATAATGTGATTTTGTATTTTGTCACAAAAGCTTGTTCATACTGCGTTGACCTGTTCTGTTCACACAACATGGGGGAAATCCCCCTCTTCCTGATTTTCCCCCCACTTTTGTGACAAAAGTGTGAAGACGACATCAGAAGTGTCAAAATGTGTTTGTGGTGGTAGAGGCCTTACCAGTTAATTTGACATCAACCGTTCGACACGTCAGTTCATAAAAAAGGAAACCGTTTGTTTGACCGTAGGATTTGTGTTCACTAGGAAAACGTTGGCATTGATTCATTGTCTGAGGATCTCTGATGGCTGCGGCAATAGTTACCACCCTTTGTCTGTTAGTGAGGTGGCAGTAGCAGGATGTGAAGGATGGTTATGCACAACAGGTGACTTTGACCACAGAGAGCAAAGTACATCCCTTACAAACATAAAACCTTAACCACCTGGAAGTTTTTTGCTGCCTTAATTAATCTATTTGCTAAAGTGATTGCAGAACTCTCTGGAAAACTCATTCTGCAATTTGTTGCTGTTGTTGAGGTATAGTTGTTTTGTTTAAAAAACGTCAGGACTTTCTTTTCCTCAGAATAAAAACACAGCAAAAACTTGGGGCACGAAATGAAGACAAGAGTGTGACAGAGATGTGACAGAAACCACAAATTCTGACTTTCCTGAGTCCGGTCACATAAAAACTTTAAAGAGTTGAAGACAGTTGTTGTGTGGTTTATGATAAACCACACAACAACTGTCTTCAACTCTTTATTAGATTTCCAATAATGTGTTTGATTCAAAGAAAAGGGGCTTCTTTGTCTTGCATTTTTTTATTTGATAGAGGGCTGATATGGATGTTTTGTAAGGAGGACATTACAGTATTGTGAAAAGCTGAGTGAAGTTTAGCATCTGTAAATCCAATGGAACTTGGCTTCACTGTTTTACAACAAGATGAGGGTGCAATTGTGTACCTAATAGACCCTTGGTGTGATTAGATTATACCTCAGATGACTTTTAAAGTATGCTGCATGCACACATTAACCACTTCTTGTGAAAATAATCACTCGCACAATCGGAGAGACGTAGTAGGAGTAAGGAGTTGATTTTTCCCTTAGTGTGTATTTGGGGAGGTCTGTGGTGTGCTGCTGCACGTCACCAAACCATTTATTTTCCATCCTTATCACAGTCCACCAGGTTGCCCATCTGATCAGCTTTCCCCCACTGTGCCTGTGTCTGCGTGTGTGTTGTACATCTAAAGCTCGCCTACAGTCTCTCCACCATCATCCATTTCCTTTTTACTTTTGATCTGCCGGGGGAGGTGAAGTTGGAACACAGTGCTTGTATCAATATCAATGGTCTGTCTTTTTCCGCTGTGACACATAAACATCCCCTTCATGACTGCAGAGCTCACACCACACAGGTCAGCTGACTTCCTGTGTAACTTCCTGGTGCTTAGGGCAGGTAATCACAGGTAAGTAAACGTCTCTATTTCCGCGGAACAAGAAGATATTCTTCATTACTACGCATAGGTTTTAGGCCTCGAAATGCCACCATGTCAGTTTCGTCTCTCATGGTAACTCCGCCATCTACACACACACACACACACACACACACCGGAAGACTACCGTCTCATTAAGACCTGATATACTACGTATTTACAGTAGGTAGCAGCAATCATGATCCCACTCCAGAAGCACTTTCTCCGCTGTGGCTGCGTAACTGGCTAGTGTCCTGAAAAGAATGTTTAAGAGTAGAGTTATTTTAACCTGGAACACTTTTAAGAATTGTATTGATTTGTTTTACCTCTTTATAACAGGCATTGTATTTTAAAATCCCTGTTTTGAGTTTGGGGTATTTTGCTTTCATAAAATGTCTTATTTCATACTTTCAAAAACGTACATTAAAGGTACTTATTTTACTAAACCTTTTCTGTTTGTGTCTGTATATTTCTCCTATACAACCATCTTGGCCTCCACCGTCTCTTTTTTGGAACATCCACCACCCCCTCCTGAAATCACCCCAGCGGACCAATCTGCCATACTCACTGGCATGAAAACTCTACCTGCATCCTTGCCCCTGATCACCTCAGTTGCAGAATTATTTATAGCCCTGGCTAATTTTGACTTAAAGTTACTTTTATGAAACCAAACCAGCAAGCTTTTTCTTGATTGGAAATGACACAGGCTTCTCCCAAAAGATAATAAGATTTTGTACAAGAGGCATCATTGTGGAAAAAATATATTTTTCAGCTTTTATTAGCATTTGAACAAAAATTGGCATGTCCAAAATTATTCATACCCTTCTCAATAGTCAATAGATAAGCCTTTATTGGCTATTACAGCAATCAAACGCTTCCTATAATTGCTTGCCAGCTTTTTGCATCTCTCCACTGGTATTTTTGCCCATTCATCTTTGGCAATGAGCTCCAACTCTTTCAGGTTGGAGGTTCTTCTTGCCATCACCTTGATCTTTAGCTCCCTCCACATATTCTTAATTGGACTCAAGTCAGGACTCTGGCTTGGCCACTTTAGAACGTTAATGTGGTTGTCTGTTAACCATTTCTTCACAATTTTTGCTGTGTGTTTTGGGTCGTTGTCCTGCTGAAATGTCCAATGGTGCCCAAGGCAAAGTTTCTCTGCAGACTGCCTGATGTTGTTGTTGAGAATCTTGATGTATTGCTCTTTTTTCATGATGCCATTTACTGTGATTAGGTTCCCTGGTCCATTGGCTGAAAAAAAAACCCAAAGCATTAGGGTCCCACCATGTTTGACAGTGGGCATGGTGTTCTTAGGGATGAAGGCTTCTCCTTTTTCGGGCCAAATGAAGGATACATCATTGTGTGGCCAACCAATTAAATTTTTTTTTTTCATCTGACCATAAAACAGAAGACCAGAAGTCTTCTTCTTTGTCCAGGTGAGCATTTGCAAAGTCCAAGTGGGCTTTTGTGTGCCTTATCTGGAGAAGTGGCATCCTCCTTGTTCTGCGTCCAAGGAACCCAGCAGTGTGCAGTATCCGTTGGATTGTCTACCATGAAACTTTGCCTGCAGCAGAGCCAAGATTAACCAGGATGGCCTTGGTGGTGATCTCTCAATATCCACCTGGCCAGTACAGGTGTAACTTTTGGCTTCCAACCACGTCCTCATACGTTTCCCACCATGCGGAACTTCTAGTATTTTTTTAATAATACGACAACGACCCAAAACACAAAGTAAAAGTGGTGAAGAAATGGTTAGCGGAAAAAACACATTAACGTTTTTACAGTGGCCCTGCCCTCTTTTAACCAGTAAAAAAGACACAACATTCAGCACAGCTAAACAGGTAAACAAAACCATCTGATCATCACACTGTTATCTTGAAATTCAGCTTGTTTACCTGTTCTGGCACACACACACTCACACTTTCTCTCTTTCTCACACAAACACACACACACACACCAAGTCCAGCAGGAGAACACAGTGGGGCAGAGAATACTGGACTGATATTCCACCCTCCAGATGAAGAATGTTTTGCTCCATCACTGCTGAATAGGCAAATAAGAAGCAGTTTGTGAACCCATTCGCCCAAGTGGCCAAAAAAAGCAGTTACTGATGGATTAAACATTCAATTTGCTATCTCATGCAACTAACCCTGTTGTGTCTTGCAGAGAAAACAGTTGCTTCTTATCCAACGCTCCACTTTCTGCCATCACTTTGCTTTCCCCAACACTCCTTGTGCACCTGAATAGCAGTATCCTCTTCCTGTCCCTTCCTTTTGCAGAACCTTTTCAAAACAAATACAACAGTTAGGGCTTGATGTGAGTTTATCCCTGCTCTCAACATTGTGTGGTTTATGTGTTTTGATGCTGAAATGTTGCCTGTAACAACTTTGATTGTAAAAACAACTGGAAATCTATAACGGGAAAGTGATCAAAAAGTGAAAACCACTAAGTTATTTATAGAACTGTATGTTTTATATAATCGATTAATCTGCAACCTCCATTTCTGGTAAATTAATACTTTCCATTTCATTCACACAGGAAGAAGATGGGCACATTTCTTGGACAATACACCCACATTTTTTAGTACTGTGCTCCCAAAACAGTTAGTTTGATGGCTTTGGGGAAGGGAGAGCTGTGTGGAACAGGTTTCTGCTGCTGCATGAGTCATTGTGAGCCTGTGTATGCATCAGAGAGGACAGTGTCAGGGGACACTGGAGGAGAGAGAGAGAGAGAGACCTAGATAAACATCACACCTTTCTATGGAAAATCAAAAAGTGTTTGTGTGTACATGTTGCAGGGGTGCAAAGAGACTGCAAAGGGGATGCTGCCATAAGCCGGCATCAAAATTAAATTGAGAGAGAAACAAAGATAAGAAGAAACGACTCAGTGAAAAAAATCATAGACACATAGAGAGATAGATTTCCCAAAATATGGACAGGGGAGCCCCCCAGGCCTATTCGTCCCTCCTCCACCCTGGGCGATAGACTTTATCTCGCATCATGAGTGGGCTTCTGTCAAAGCTGTGCCGCTGGCTGTGTTCGCCTTTCCTAGAGTCTAAATGGGGGAACCCCCTCTGCAGCTCTCTGCCAGTATCTGTGAACTTCTCCAGCGGCATTACTCTTCATACACATCTTATTTGTGAGCAATTTATAGAGATTTAATGCATACTGTACTATTCCAGGAACCCTTCTGGTGACTAAAATAATAAATACTGGTGGACCCCCTTAGTGTTGTTGGTGGTGCACTGTCATAAAATAGGTGCAGTCCCTGCAAGAATTGGATGCTGCTCTGTGCCTTTTGTTTGGGAGAAAGTTTTTCTCTCAGTTTCTCAGAGTGTAATCTCGATAATAAATTAAATATATTTAGAGGATATCAGATTAAATCACACTCACATTAACACATAGAGGTCCAGTGACTACACTACTGTTAAATGAATAAATAGGTGTTTAATACTTTTAAACTGTATAGTATATTCCAAACATACACTTTCTAAACTCTAAAAAATCTACTATATACTGAGGCTCATCAGTTTTCCTGTTTAGTCTTTCAGGTATCAAAGTGCCACATCAGAATGATCTACTGTGAATGGATTTTTTCAACTTCATCTGGAGGGAACTCTTCTATACTCAGAATCAATATTTAATTGTTACGTTTGTTAGAAGCAGGGTGACGGGGATTGAATGCAAAGTGCAGACAGGATAGTCAGTAGGTCAGCTGTCAGTGATTTATTGAGAAAGATGGCTTAAAGTTGGAGTACAGGATTCTGGAAAATGCCTGTTGTCAAATTATCTTTTTGTCAAAATCAGTGAATACCTTCTAACCATCTTCTACCTGTCCATACTGTGTTTGCGCTGGGAAATTCCTGTGTTAATACACAGCTTTGGATCTGTAAACGGGCAAATTGCTAGCTACAGTGGGCCCCCCTTTTTTTAATACCCTTTGTTTACATACCTGTTTACACAGCCTAAACTGTATATTAACACCACATTTTTTCCAGCACACACATACAGACTGGTTGCAGATCAAAAGGGGATTTAACTGATTTTGAAATAAGGTGATTTTGACAACAAACGTTCTCCAGAATTGTTTAATCCACCTTCAATGGCAGGTACTTGTAGAAAGAAAGGGACAGATACACATGGATTGGCGGGTAGACAGGTAATTAACAATCCTGAAAAACCAATATCTGACCAATGGAATGAGTCAGGAATGAGTGTTGCTGGAAAAGGAGTTCCGTCTGAGGGCCTGTTAGTGAACGGATGAAAAAGGCCAAAAAAAAGGCGACAGAGAGCGACAATGTGACAGAATTCCTGGTGGTGTCCTGACATCAAAACCGTCTAACTTACCGGTACATAAACCCATGTTTCTAAATTGTGTCCCAACAATACTTTACGCTAACAAAGCTAAACCTATAAATATAATAAGCCACGTGGCTGACACACGGTAAACACACTGATTATGTTCACACTCTGATCAGTTGTCATATTGCTTTAGGCCTATATATGTTCTACAACTACAATACAATTTAACTGTGTCATATGTTGGAATTGTTTAATGTTGATTATTATTTTTTCTATGGTGAGAATAATTAAGAAGAAAAAGTTAAATGGCATAAAATGTGAGGGAAAGTTAGATCGTAAAATAGTTCATAGTTGAAGAGATTTGACTGTTTTTACATAAATAAACGTTTTTGTTGCTTTTCTATTTTGAGGGAATGTTTTCTATACTTGTGGAATAATACTGTATAAGCTTTCAGTATCCTCTGCTCTCCTCCATCTAGATTAGAGATTAGCCTACACATTGGTGCCCTCTGGTGGCGTACAGACATAAATCCCCAGGAATGTTTGAATTGATAAGCAGTAAATACACGCACAGTTTCAAAGTTAAAGCTATTTAAATAATTGGGTTATTCAACTTTAATGAATCAACATAGGGTTATTAACCTCTGCTATCAGTACTGGATCAGATGTGTGTCGGGTGTGTCTGTTGAGGGAATAAAACAGGGATGTCAAACATACGGCCCCGGCCCGCGAGATGATTTGATCAGGCCCGCGACCTGTAGAGCATAAATTTCTGAGTATGTCACAAAAAAGTAAGTCTCTAGCCCATTCCTGTGAGGAGTTATGAATTTTCAAAGAAATAACCGAAATGCTCACTCCTGCCGCTAGGGGGCAGCCTAAATAAAAAAGCACATTTTAGCAACGTGGGAAATGGTAAATGGCAATCCTGCTTCACCGCTATTAATGTTTCCTCCAGTGCTTTATGGCAAAGTAAAAACCAAAAAAAAAAAACATTTTTATTTTTAGTACATTTTATTTTATTACTTTTTAATAAAAATAAAACTATTTTTATTTTTAGTGCTGAACAATTAATGTACTAGCAAGCGCGGTGTGTCTGCGGCTCTGTGCGCGCAAAACGAGCAGGAGCATGCTAGTGTAGGCCTACAAGATTTATTTCCTAATTTTCAATGCTGCTTTATTTTTATGTTTTAAATTGGGAAAAACGAATTCCAAAACAACCAATAACCTCTGTATTTAAAAATAAATCAAAACAGTAGAAGTTGCACTTTTATTTAATTGTATTTTGTACAGTCTGCATGTTTGCACAAAATGTGTCCCTGTACATATAGCAAACCAAATTGGACAACTGTAAGGTCAGTGCCTGTTGTATTTGTGTATTCAAATAAACAGTTGTTTATTTCATTAGTGCACATTTCATTTACATTGGGCTACAGAGATCCCTTGTGATCCGTGATAATGTAGGTTAAACATGTAGGCTGAGTGATAAAGCATATTAATGAAAAACAAAGTTAGGGATTTGGAGTTATTTTGCCATTATTTTACTGGTCCGGCCCACCTCAGATCAGAGAGGCTGTATGTGGCCCTCGAACCAAAATGAGTTTGACACCCCTGGAATAAAACATTCACTTTTTCTTACTCAAATGAAGCTCCTTGATTTCACATAGGGCGAAAGAAAAGGTTGGAGCTGAGAGTGCTGACTGTAGAGGTTAATATTTGCAATCATGAAACATCAGTGTTTTCTGAATAAACAGGGTCTGTTTAGTCTCGCAAAGCCAGACCAAACTACAGCACGTAGGGTCTGTTTGCTGGACAGAGCCGTTTTTTTCATGTTGTTGCCTTCCTTTATTTCTTGCTGCTGACGCCTTGCAGCCATATTGAATGCAATACATTTAATATTTGACAGATGGCGCTAAAGACAAAGTAAAGATGATACTGAACATTTAATTTTAGCTGATTCTCTGCCTCCTATAGGCCTACGTTTTTCCCTGTGGTGCTGGAAGTATTCAGATATTTTCCTTCAGTAAAAGTATGTATGCCACATTGTTTAAATACTCTGGTACAAGTAAAGGTACCAGGGCATAAAGTTGAAAAATATCTTTTTACTAATATAATTAGATCAGTATTACACATCATTAATGTAAAAGCAGGATTTTACTGTTGGAGTTGGTTAAGGTGGAGCTCATTCTGAACTATTTTGTATCTCACTGCACATCCTGATTATTTTCATTATTGATTAATCTGCTCAATATTTTCTCCTTGAATGGATTGATTGGTGGTTTGAAAAGTCCTACTATGGCAATGAACCAGACCCCTTCACAACTCTTGTTGTGTCCAACCAATAGCCCAAAGCTCAACATTATTACAAACACAATAAAGTAGCCTCAAACAGTCCTCCACTGTCCTGCCGGGAGCCGGCCACCCATTCAGGTTTCAGGAAGTCCTCGAACAGCAAAAGACCACCTCTGCTCCTCAGCACACTTGACCCACTGCAGTCTGCTTACAAACAGATCTACTGACAAAGCTCTTAGAAATTTGCACAACAGGAAGGAAAACCATGAGACAATGTTGTTTATTTATTGCAGCTCAGCGTTCACTAACAGTCCCCACCAGGCTCAATTTAAGCTCATCTAGCTCACTATTGTAATTACACATGGTCATATGTTTGGTTTATCCTTAGCCACAACTTCAACTGACTCTTGAAGGTTACAAAGCTGGAACACTCCCTAAATGAAAATGGTATGATGTTCCAGTGTGCACAACCTTAAAGGTGAAGTAAGCGGTTTATTTATGTTAATATAAGTGTTAAATCGCTTTATTCATAGAGTGATTACTTACATAATGTGCGCGTTTCATAAAGCCGATCTCTTAGTCAGCTGCTCTGCATGTAATCGGCAAATAAACTTTTCGGGGGATCCCGAAATTAATATCCAATCACAAGAGAGAACGCTACAAAACGGAACCCTTCTCACTCATGGTCTCACTGCCGGTGCACGCCAGAGCGACACATGGGTGAATGTTTATGCGCCTACAATGGCGGAGCAGGTAAAAATCCTTCCCAATGTCTGTTTTGATGGTTTTCATCATGTTTTATCACACTTATGGATCTGAGATGATGCTAGATAACTCGCTGCTTGAAGACCGCAGTGCATTAATGTGGTGACGTAGGGACGAGAGAAGGGACTGCTAACTGCATTAACTGACAGGAAGATAGCTAAAATAAACATTCCGCTTATCTTTAAAAGAAACAATATGTAGCATTTTAGTTTGGTGCACTTTGGTGCCAACTAAAGGGTCTAATAGCCCTTTCACACCGCCGCAAAATCGGTGCTAGTTCTGGGCTAGTTCGGAGTTAGAGCCAGTGTTTTGGTTTCACACCGCCAGAAAGCCTGCTCCGGGCCGTAAAAACCGGTTCAACTCAAACCCCAGGATTGAGCAGGGTTTGAAGTGAACCGCTTGCGCAAGCGGCCGGGGGAGGGATTATCCTGACCAACCAGACCAACTAAAACCTCATGCCCGCCATGTTTAAAAACACCGCTACTACGAGACGTAAACATAACATAATTACCGAACGTAGCGATCAAATTGACCGGCGAGAATACGCTGTATGGGTCCTGTTTGGTAAAGAAAGCAAAGCGAGAGCTAACACGTGAAAAAATAAGACGTATTCGCCGCTGTTGTTGTGCTTAAAGCTAGCGGTAGCTTTAGCGTTAGCCACAAGAGCAGCGGCGTCGGGCGACGTACACACACGTTTACAGTGACGTCATGACGTTGCTCTCTTGCCGGCTCCATGGCTGTCTCCGGTCGATGTGAAACCAACCGGTTCATAACTGGGATAAGGCTGTAACCAGTTTTGAACTGACCCCAGCACCAGCCTGGAACTGACTCTTGGTTCATTTTGGTGTGAAAGGCCTATAAGTGCAACTGCACTGTCCTACAATACACATGTGTCTTGTTACCACTAAGCAACACAGTTATGGGTATGGGTTACAGTCTATGGGTCAGAGCCATTTAACGGTGGCAGCTACGTGATTACAGTGACAGTAGCAGTGAGAAGCAGTGATTAATTCAATTAAGAGAAAAAACACCACACAATAAACAAAGAGCTGTGTGCCGACATTTTCTCTCAACTCTTTATGTAAGTGTTTGGAAAATGTTTGCATGTGGATTAACTTATGTATATACAGTATGTGTAACAGTATTTAACTTCCATGAGGTCTATAGGCTGTGGATAAGCGGCTAACATTACATTGGAGAGAATAATTCTTTACATACTAACGTATATTGAGGTTTGTAAGGTTCCAAACTTATAGCCACTATAGTCTGGCCTGTAGTCTCGCATTCTCAAAGCAGGCGACCACCAGTCTCCCTGCTTAAAGTTATGCCGCGTTTCCACCCCAGGGACTAGTTCCCGGAACTAGGAACCTTTGCAGGAACTATGCATGTTTCCATCGCAAGAGCTAGAGTCTAAATTGTAGTTCCCGGAACTTTTCTTACCCCAGTTACTGGGGTTACCTGCTCGGGGGGTAATTAGGAACTTTCACTTAGGGATGCACAAGGGTTAAAACATTTTTCCAGAAAATGTTTACTCTGCCGAGATGAGTGTTTGGTGTTGCGATGCTTAATGCAATTGCTGTGAACAATATGTTACCCCCCATCTGGTGCTATAGAAAGCCTCAGCACATATCTTGCAGACTTTCCACACAGTCGTGTCTGACTTGCTATCTTACTGTGGTTTTAAACTTGAGCAGTAAACATTGCAACGTGTGCTCATGCTTTCAAATAAGATGATATCTGACAGTCCAGTGAACTGCTTCATCAACTGATTATTAGTGCGGTATCAAAGTAGTCTCAGAGTATTATCGTCTCTGTCTCTGCTCAACATGGAAACAGGCCTCCCTGTGTACAGAGCGTGAGGGTTCAAGTGGAAAGAGAGATTTTCGGGCAAGGTGTCACTTAGAACCAGTATTGTGATGAGTAAACAGTGAATATTGAAACATGAAGAAACCACAAGTGGGTCATTTTATGGAGTAAAACCCTCCATGGTCTATAAGCTCTAGAGAGTCCGTACACATTCAAGGAAACATAACCATTTTAACTCAGCAAATGCACTAGTGATTTTTTTTGGTGGTGTATCTACAGATCGGAATCAACTCCTATATCCCTTGTGAATTCACTGGTTGCACCAACATGCTACACGTCTATTATTTTTTGCATAGTTTGTGGTTTAGCCTGATAGAAAAACATGCGGGTTCAAGTCAAAGAGGATTATATAGGAGCACGGCCAGTCATACCGTATCATGTGGTTTAAAAGAAGCACAAACTCTTTTACAAAGCTCAGCATGCACAAGAGTGTGCGACCCTCGAGATATTCACACAGGAAGGAAACGCACGTCAAACCTGCCCCTGTTCTGTCCCCTCAGCTGTACCCAGCCTGCACATGTGCACTGCTCTAACATGTCTGCGGTATACTGACAGAGAACAGCGCAACCAGGGTGTTAAACTGCAAAAAGAAAAACACTGCAATCCAAGTGCAGTGCGCTGTTGTCTGTCAGATACATATTTAACTTTACCAGGACAAGTCTTTTTCATGAAGTTTAGCTACTTTGGAGAGTTTAACCTTAAAAATACAGATCTGCTTCTGATTTAGACTTCTGCTGTGACTCGATGGAATCTATGGAAATCAAGTTCCTCATCAGGAGCAGAAGCACATATGAGTTGGTGTCTTTATCTAAATATTTTCCAGTGGTCGTGACCAAAACTCCTGTGGGTGTCGCGCCAGGCAGACTGCTCCAAGATGAAACAAATTAATTAACAAAACATTCAGATCTACTTAAATAATTTCTTTATTTACTACAAAACCATCATCAAAAAAACAGTTTTAATCCCATGAGCCCACAGTTAGACATTTATCAAAAGATCCACACTAAAATAAATATTTCAAATATGCTACAACTAAATCAGCACGTTAGTGTTCAATGACTCTCTCAACATTTATAAAATGCCCAATATTTGTTTCTGCTTACTGAATGTGTGGAGAATTTCACCAACACTTCTCAAACTGGCAATAAAGAGAAAGTGCAACTTCTCCATAAATCCTTCCCTGATATGCTACTTTATGCAGGTATAATATGTCATAACATTCAACATAGGAATCATAGGGGAAGTGATGAGTAAGATTCAACTCGACCTGAGACATTCAGAGCACTTTACACTCTTTCATTTGCAGAAAATGACCACAATGAAACAGCCCATCAACCCTGAACCCTCAGATCTTGTGGAGACCAAAGAAATTGGCGTAGGGATCGTGTCTAAGATAAGTGGGGTGCGATACATTCACAAAAACTCTGTCGTATTCCTGCAGCTGCAGGGTGGAGCCCAGGTAGCTCTCTGTGGTCCAAGGGTGTCCCGGCCTCTGGGAGCAGAAACCTGCCCTATGGGCCTCCATCAAGGTCAAGGGTGTGGGGCGTCCCGTTCGCCTCAAGAACACTGTGTGAAGGAACGAAGATGTAGGGGAACAGTCCTTAAATGTCAACTCCACCCGTGTGTAAATGTGGTACAGTCCGCTTTCGTTGACTTGCAGGGCACCATCCTCAAACCTGTAAGCCACTCCTCCGGACGTGAAGGCCTGCCCTGCCAGCGGCTCCCAGCGCAGAGTCCTAGAGATGGGGAAGGCTGATTTTTCAATCCGCCCTGCAAAGGAGAAAGAGAGTGTTACTTCTTTGTGCCATAGAGAATCGCAGATAGTAGCTTTTATTAGTATTATAATTATTAATATAAATGTTACCCATCACATGTGCTGCAGTTTTTTTGTCTTTGGTTCGTCCATTCCGAGCAGGATCATAGAGACCTGAAACAACCATCACATATAGTCACATAACAGTCACAGCACCTTTGTTTTTCCTTTACTGGGAACATATTCACTCTTTTGTTTACACTTACCAACTTGCTTCTCAGCTGCTTTAAACTCAATCACAGGTTTAACCTTCAAGACAAAAGAGAAACAGAGGAATGTCATCACCACATCACACAGGCGCCTGCATCAGAATGCTCTCACACACACAGACAGGATATCCTGTCTCACTTGACCGGTGACCACAGATGGAACCTATAAGTTCACAATTGCATTTTTAAATGTCACAGCAGCATTAACATTAACTCTTCAAATGAAGGCGCCAAAGTAAATTAACTTGTAAACTTTCCAGGTTTCCAGACTCCCACCTAACACCTCCCATCAGTAAAGGTGAGAAGTCACACCTTTTATTTTTGCAGCTTTGCCCACATTAAAACTGCACAAGAAGCAATATTCCACACTATTAATATTAATTATTGGATGGCAACCATTGCTCACGTATTACTTTATTACTTCTTGACTTGCTTTTAATACTCTACACACTCCTGCAGTCCAAATGATCAAATCTTCAGCAAACTCCTCTCTTATGTTAACTACCATTTTGGCGCAGCCAAGTGGATCCTTACCTGTGTCATTTCTTTCAGCTCTCTCTGCATGTTGTATATCTGGTAGGCCTCGAAGCCCAGAGCTGCAAACACAAGCAGGAACAGCATCAGCACGATGAGGGCCAACCCGGGGCTGACTCCCATGCAGCCTCCTCGACTCTTCCCCCGGCTCCTGGTCCTCTCCTGGGCCGCCGGCGGGAAGGACCAGCAGGGTACTAGACTGGGCGGCTGGCCGGGGTTCTGCAAACCCCCACCTCCACCTCCATCCACCAGGAACACCTGTGGGAAGGGATAGCTCTGGTCACAGCTCATGGTGCACGTCCTTTCGTGAGACAAACTGAGTGCATCAAAGGAGGTGTGCCCTTTTGTCTGAACACCTCAGGGCTGTCAAGACACTCACCACCCACAAACCCCTCCCACACACATACGTGGACTGGAGATATGGTTCAAAAGGAAACCAAGAAAGTCAAAATCTACCCTTTATCTATTAATGCTTTCATCTCTTCATGTTTACATTGATCCATCCATCCATCTAATCACACTTCCATTCATCCCTATCCTCTTGTCTGTAATGCTGCAGCACATTTATAAGTGTGATATTTATTTATAACTAGGGGTAACTTCATTTAAAAATAGTGTTAACCTTGTTGACCAAGCATTGCTACAGGGGTGAAGGCTGTCTTTGCTATGCAGTTTGTGCATAAACGTGTAGTCCGGAGTGAAATGAAACTTGAGGTTGCAGCTGACCTCCACCTCACTAACCACAGTCATCCTCAGAAAGAAACCTTCTCATAAATTCCACGAATTACACCACCGTCTGATGTAACCTGACAGGTCTAGTTGTCCAACATACTTTTCTCTCACATGTCCTGAATATGAGTTTAACCCTTGTGCCACCCTAACTTTTTTGTTACACAGGAGGACCTGGCGGCCACAAGAAGCCACTCCCAATTAACTGCCATATAAACCTTATACAATAATGTTTTTTTTTACTTTTTTTTTTATAAACCATTCACCCCACTTGTGCTCTGTACATACATATTTAATATTAGTTGATTTTCATTTGCTTTTAATGCTTAAAATGATTGTTTTTGTGTCAAAGTCAGTATTTTTTTCCCCCTAAAAACTAAGAAAATGATTTTTTTTTATATAATAGATGCAGAGTTGATTTTTTTAGGTGGAATAACTAGAGTCTAGGGCATATGAATGATTTACACACAAAAAAAATTTGAGGCATATTTAGTTTTTGCGCATGCTCAGATGCAAATAAATTGTTACACAGGAGGACCTGGCGGCCACAAGAAGCCACTCCCAATTAACTGCCATATAAACCTTATACAATAATGTTTTTTTTTACTTTTTTTTTTATGAACCATTTACCCCACTTGTGCTCTGTACATACATATTTGATATTCGTTTATTATTCATTGTTTTTAACCCTTTTCAGGCTAGTTTTTGTGATGAAATTACACTTTTTTATATACAAAAATAATAATAACTGAAACACTTTTCATACGATAGATGCACGGTGGATTTTTTTGTGTGGCTGTTTACGAGATAGGATCTATTAATGATCAACGAAAAGATTGAAATTCAAGCATTTTTAGTTTTTGAGAAACAACAACATTTATATCACAAAAAACATAAATCGAACAGTAGAACAGGCTAGAATAGATATATATATATATATATATATATATGCAGCTAAAAGGTGCTATTTTGGGGCTTTCAGGTGGCTGCTCACCCAAAAGTTCACTGACACTCCCAAAATGTGTGTGTGTGTGTGTGTGTGTGTGTGTGTGAGAGAGAGTGAGTGGGTGAGTGTGTGAGTGAGTGGGTGGGTGTATGTGCGCGTTTGTGTGTGAGCATGAGTGAGTGTGTGTGTGTTTGAGAGAGAGAGAGAGCGAGAGAGAGAAAAAGACATTCAATGGAAGAGGAACACACTTCACTGGCAATTTTTGAAAATGTGTCTGTGACATTGGTAATGCTTGGCCATGCTGTAAATGAGCAGTGTGCCCTACACCCATACTTAAAACATTGGTCAACCGAACATAAGAACAGGCTAACAATTTATATTGATTGTGTGTGTGTTTGTGTGTGTGTGTGTGTGTGTGTGTGTGTGTGTGTGTGTGTGTGTGTGTGTGTGTGTGTGTGTGTGTGTGTGTGTGTGTGTGTGTGTGTGTGTGTGTGTGTGTGTGTGTGTGTGTGTTTTGGGAGTGTAAGTTTTGGGAGTGTAAGTGAGCTTTTGTGCATGCTGGGTGAGCAGCCACCTGAAAGCCCCAAAATAGCACCTTTTAGCTGCATATATATGGAAGCACACAAAGACACACACATACGCACACACAATAATTTCACAACAAACACAGACACAACCCTTAGGTATCCATATGGACCCTAACCTTTCATGAGTTGCTCATTTTTTTTATGTTTAGATCTGCAACTCTAAAAAATTACAAACTTTTAAAAAATCATGTGTTTTTCTTGTTTTGTTTTAGGGAGCATTTTGACTTATCAGTAAAAGGTGAAGTAAATGAATAATTCAGCTAAGTGGGGGTAAAAAGTGTAATTTTGGTGTCTTAAGTTTGGGATGCATGCCTAATATCATTACATTTACATATGTCTGTCAACATGGCTATGGTTTGAAAAAGATAAGTTTTTACAGATTTTAATGCTTTCAAATTGAGCCATTTTTTACATACAAGTTTGGGTGTTTTAAGTTTGGCTGTCTGTACACACACACACACAAACCATAATTTCTCAATATCTACATATACACCACACACTGGTATCCCTACCAACACATCAACACCATTTAGGTTGAAATATTTTTTTAAATTGACCTTTGGGGGGCAACACTATTGCAGGACTGACAACCAGGAAAATAGCCTGTCATTCAAGCCCATGTAAAATATACCTAAAGGGCACCAACTAGTAGTTGGGGTGAAAATCACAAATTTTGATGCCTTTTGTCAAGGATGAAAGCACAAAATAATAGAAACATATATTTTATGCTGGTTTGTCAGCAGGATCAAATTTGGAAAAATAGGCCGTTTTGAATGGAAGTGAATGACGGCAGAAAATGGTCCCAGGTCCTCCTGTGTAACAAAAAAATGTCTTGCCTTTATTATAGGTGCTATGAAGTTGCTGAGTAGAAATTCAGAAAGTATCTTCATAAAAATTAACCCTGGCCAAATTGTATTAGGCTAACATAAGCACAGCCAAAGTTATTCAAAAAACAAACCAAAAAAAAGGCCAAAAGGCAGAAAATGGTCCCAGGGTGGCATTAGGGTTAAATATTTTCTTTGGTTTAATGCATGATGTGTGCATCAGTGTGTGTTAGTAAACAGTGAGGCAGCAGTTTCACACAAAGCCTATCTTGGTTGGAATCGGATGCTGCCACATGAAAAGGATTTTGTGCAGGAGGTTCATGAAAGCTGGTAGCGAGAGACAGCGATACTCTTCTTTATGATTAACCCCAGCCTACACCTCTGAGATGAGCTTACAGGAAAGCTTAGCTAATATGGCTGTGGTCTTTCTGACACTTTGTTTCCTGGGATACTGGGCCGTTGTGCTGCTCCTTCATTGTGGTTGACAAATATAATTAGGCACCATGGGCTTTTGTGACCTCAAGGACGGAAACCCAGCTTTGCAGACATGCAGCCCTTCATGTGATACTATGTATTTGGTCTGTATATCGTGTAAAAGTTCATTCTTGTGTGTCGTTTGGGAAACTGCAAAGGGAGCTCCTGCATTCACGGCTCCGTCCACTGATGCAAAAGTTTAGTTTTGATTCTCCAGGCTCTGCAGAGACAAAGGGAAACCCAGCTTTCACACAGAGCTCTAGCTAAAAGGGCAACTACGTCAAAACCTTACCATAAACTGCACA
Source organism: Hyperoplus lanceolatus (assembly GCA_026929865.2). Taxonomy (NCBI): domain Eukaryota; kingdom Metazoa; phylum Chordata; class Actinopteri; order Uranoscopiformes; family Ammodytidae; genus Hyperoplus; species Hyperoplus lanceolatus. The sequence goes on from CM049403.1 coordinate 8,336,787, forward strand.
GGGTGTCTGCATGAGTCTGTTTCCCAGAAGTGTCAGGCAGAGAGCGTCCTCGCAGCATCTGCAGCAGCACAGAGTGGATGAGGTGGGAGGGTGGGGTTTGGGGTCTAACCAGGCCGTGTTAAGGGCTGACGCTACACTTACTTCAACCAAAAAAAAGGAGACTTAAATGAATCACTGAATCAGCAAGTATCTCCAGCAATAACCGTCTGTTTCTCACAGCCTTCCTCCTTCTGTGCATGACAGAGTTAAATGCGGTCATGATGACTGATTACACAAATGGAATAGAGCCCTGACATTTACAATGAATTTCTGTACCTGACATGAATCAGCGACTTTACTTATGGCAAACATACCTTTTCCCCCTTACTCAGCAGGTCTGTGAGTGGGGCTTTGTTTCAACATCAATATTAATTTTGAAATGCTCTAAGATTTTCTGTGGAACATTTTCACATCCAGATATCGTTATTCACAGTCCCTGTGTTTAAAGGTTTCATTGTACTCAAACGCATTTTCTTTTACGTAAAATCAAGTAACTATCATGATATTAAATGGATTAACACAAGAGCATTTTAATCTATCTTTTTTAAGTCGTATCCTATTACATATTTATTATGGTTTATACTTGCTTCATCAGTTTTTATCTTCTTATACATTTTAGCTATATTTTATTAATATAACATTTTATTATTTATATTATTATTAGATTTGATCATTTTTAAACTGTTTTAAGTAAAGTTTGATTTTGGGTTTTTTATTATTATAAGTCATTATTTTATTGAACTTCTTATTCTTTTATCAATTCAACTACTCACATTTTATGGCTTACCGTGCATTTGTTTCTGCATCTGTTTTTGCTTTCTTCCTATGTTGCAATCAATGTAAGACACTTTAAACTACATGTGCATCTGATTTTTATTTAAAGGTACTATATAAATACATTTTGATTGATTGAAGTGGTTCCCTAAAACACTATGAAAAATGTAAAAAATGCTGGAGCATTTTATATCAGGATCACATATATCAGCTGTTGCCTTCTTCATCAGAAGAAGAGTAACAGTCTAGTCCCAGGACGTGGCCCATTGTCTGTTCTGCTGTCCCAGGTTTCTTTTCTGCTGTTTCACAGTCCGACTGTCGGCCTTGGACTGCGCTTTCCTGGCCAACAACAGAGACAGTCAATGCCCTATCTACATCCTCCATGTCTTTGCTCTGTGTTGAATATGTGAATGAAGCGTTAACAATGTTTGGCAGGCCAGACTGCAGCACCCTGGCTAGGCTCAGTGTCTGGGAGCAACCCTGCTGAGCTAGCGGCCCCCTGCACGCTGCAGCAGCCACCGCCAGCCTGGTATGGTCGAAGGAGAGGGGCCGGTCCTGGTCTGCACAGGCTGCCTCAGAGGTTTTGGAGATGGGGTTGGAGGGGACCGGGGTTTGACACCCAGATACCGAATGGCTAAGAGGTCCCCGGCTGCCAGGGATGCAGCCCAAGTCTTTCTCAGCTCCAGTCCACTGACCCCTGCCACCAAGTGACTCACAGGGCTGGGGGGCTTTACCTGAAAACAGAGGGGTGAAAGGTCAGCTCTAGAAGAATAATTCAGTCAGAAACGTGTCAAAGGAGATTAGACAAGTCACAGCAAAAACATTATATTTTGTCTGCATCTCTGAGGGGGTTGAGATATGCACTGCACATAATGCACATGTGCTCGTAGACATGAAGTTATACAGAGCTCTAATGAGTCTAATGATAACCCAAGTCCAAAGTCCAGCCCTAATTAAAGGTGTCCTTGTCTCACAGAAATCTGAAGTCTGCTGCCATCATCTGAGTCCTGATTCATTAACTCGTCTCGTTTGCTCGGGTCACAGGTCATTTATGATCATCAAAGGAACAATTTGGACTATTTCATAAACATTTGAAAGTTCCTCTGAGGAGATTTAAATATTTTGTCTTTTGGAAATTCTTTAACCCAATTATTTGAACAGCTGCCATGTGCTGTTGGCAGAATGGAGAGGGGGTTTCAATACAGGTTGTATTTAAAAAATAATCTGGGTTAATTGAATCAAGAGTGATTTGCATTACATGTGTGACTATACTGTATCACTAATACAGGTGCATCTACAGTAAAAACATTTTTTAATATCAATGCAAAGTTAATTTTTTTTCTATAATTTAATTCAAAAAGGGAAACGTTCATATATATTCTGGATTCATTAAACATACAATTTAATTAATCTAGAAAAAACATACTTTATAGAAGGTCGACATTTCTGGATTATAAATCCTTTTTTTGATTGGTTTTATGTAGTATATTCTAATATTTTGAGATACTGGATTTTTTTATTCCATGAGCTGTTAGCCGTAAAAAACACGGACGGAGCACCAGACAACACTGACGTGGATCTTTCCTAACACAAGCCTGTACTTTAACAGTTCTGTAGGTTAGTTATTAACTATTCAGTTGTGGGAGATAACACACTGTCCCATACTTGGAGTGTCTTGAGTGTCTGCTCTCCTCTTGCAGTACGCTCGTGGGGCCCCCGGCTTGTGTTTGCAGGATGGGTCCAGGAGTCGTAGCTTGGTGATGAAGCTTTTATACTGTTTCTCCAAAGCTTGGATTTGCAGCTGGAACTCTGCTATCTTCCTCTCTGGGTAGTGGGACAGCTGGGACTGCTGAGAAGGAGACACTCAACATTCAGCCATCTCTGCAGGACCATGTTGCACAGACACAGTCCACTAACCTGCAGGTAATACTCCATTTCCTTCGTGATGCTGGGGATCCACTTCTTCACTGAGGCCGCCGAGGTGAGAGAGGACTAGTGGAGGAAGGAGAGGGTGAATTGGGACAAGCTGCTGCTCGTAAGAAAGTGCATTATTTAATTATGGACTTAATCCTTACCAGCCTGGGTCTGCGGTCATGGACTTTGATGCGGCCCTCTGTCAAGGAAATGTGAGAAAAACGTTAAGGCGAAACATGATTCATGCTAACTAATAGTTAGGAGACGAGGCAGCCTTCAAGGAAACATGACTGGTCTTAAAGGTGGCTCTGCTCAGACAGGCAGCAACTTAACTGTGTCTCATCTATGTTAGCATCTATGTAGCCAGCAGCGGAAGCTAGCTATCCGTGACATGTGTGTGTAAATAAAAGGTAAAACTCTTGAGTCGAGACGATACAGTGGTTCGGCTGCTCACCTTCCCTCTCTTTCTGGAGCCACAATCTGTTCAGTTTTCCCTGTTGTTTCTCCTCGTTTCTCGCCATGTCTAACAGTAACAAGCCTCGTTTGAGATGTCGCCGTCTTGCTAAGACCTGCGCAACTATGACGCTCGGTTGGTTAGCGCAAAACAATGTTGCAGCTTTTGTGTGACACGCTCAGTAAGAGCGCGTCATACGTGACTTGCTCAGACCTGGGTAAGTCGAACGAGGCTACAGTCTCAGGCAAAACAATGTCACGTGACACGTAGTAGCCGTCACGTGACTTTACCGCTAGTGCCCCTAGCCCCCCTTCTCCCCGCCGTTAAAGCTCGTTAGGTCTATGGTTAGAGGTGCTCCCTACTACTATGATTAGACTGGAAATTGATAACATAAAAAAGTCAAATACAGACTTGAGTTTATTTTAACTTCAGTCATTCACACACAGTTTGATATGAAATGGAACAACTGTAGAACAGAGATCCGGTCTATGTTCAATGATCTAGTCAAAGGATGATCGATCATGACTAATATGGTCTGACTAAGTAGGCTATAAAAATAATAATGTACTGTATATAGGCTATATATATATATATTTATATACGTAGCCTATATGTTAAACCAAGTAGGCTATCCTAGCCTATCAGCAAAGATCTGGTCTCAGTATTCCCTTAGCCTATAGGCGTAACTGGATTTTATCTGGAAATAAAATCACCGAAGGTCTAGGAATGAGTCTAGGTTTGTTCAACATAATGTTTAATTAATTTTAAACAGTCTCAATAACGAAGGCTACTAAACCTAAAATCGAAAAGAATAAACCGATTATTTACGAATGATGAGTATCTATCATTATTCTGTCTGTAATTAGGGTATAAATGGATTTAGATTTGTCCTAAGCCTATTTTCAGAATAATTTGTAACAACTTGTGTTGTATTAAGATGTATATCTGACCAAATATACGTATTTTCTTTTACGTGTTTTAAAAAAAATATACAGTAGTATCATTTCTTTATCTCATAATAGATGAATCGTCATTATTGTGAAATGCTCTGATTGCAGTGACATGGAAAATGGTGTAGTGGGGAAATGCAAAAGAACTGTGAACTACAAATGTTGCTAATATGAGGAAACAAAACTAGAAGAAAAAAAAAATCCCACCATGACCTTATTGGGTCTCCAGTCAGTGGTTTTGGTTTTTTCGTGTCAGCTACTCGCCGTTTCTGACTTTTTCTCAACAATCACACAGGAAGAAATGCATCAGAGGGGCATCAGCTGCAAATCACATTACCATCACCACAGTTTTTTCCTACCCATCACAACCTTAAATGATATAAAGAACTGTTAAAGGGTAATTAACCAAACACTGGCACTAATAACATGATGCATGATCACCATTCTCAATGTAGTATTTATTTTAGCTTGCTGATATTAGACATTGTGAAACAAGTTGACTCTGTTGCATCACTTAAGTTATCAGAATCCATAAGCTGGGGATGCGGATTGTCTTGAGAGAAATTAATGGAAAGTATATGACCGGTCCATAGAGCTGAACTTATTTTCTGAATGAAACTTGTGTGGGAACAGATTATTTGTTCTTGCTTTGACTCAACACTGTCACATTTCAGAACAGGGTTTTAGTTTGGTTCAGAGTTCCCATACGCCTCATTGGCAGAGATATTTGTGCATGTGACATTTCATCACTATATTCTTGTTTCATTACCGAAGATAAATGCTCTCAACCAACCTTTTTGTCATTTCAGTCTATTCTAATGTCCAGGATTCCAGTATTTCATGCTCCTGTTTCTGAACTACACTCAACAAAAATAGAAACGCAACACTTTTGTTTTTGCTCCCATTTTTCATGAGATGGACTTAAAGATCTAAAAATTCATTACAGATACACAATTGTACCATTTCTCTCAAACATTGTTCACAAATCTGTCTAAATGTGTGATAGTGAGCACTTCTGCTTTGCTGAGATAATCCATCCCACCTCACAGGTGTGCCACATCAAGATGCTGATCTGACATCGTGATTAGTGCACAGGTGTGCCTTAGACTGTCCACAATAAAAGGCCACTCTGAAATGTGCATTTTTTTGCTTTATTGGGGGTCTGGGGACTCAGAACCAATCAGTATCTGGTGTGACCACCATTTGCCTCATGCAGTGCAACACATCTTCTTCGCATAGAGTTTATCAGATTGTCAATTGTGGCCTGTGGAATGTTGTTCCACTCCTCTTCAATGGCTGTGCGAAGTTGCTGGAGACGGCTTATGGTGGAGAAATGAACATTCAATGCACGAGCAACAGATCTGGTTGACATTCCTGCTGTCAGCATGCCAATTGCACGCTCCCTCAATGAGACAAAACTGCACATATCAGGGTGGCCTTTTATTGTGGACAGTCTAAGGCACACCTGTGCACTAATCATGATGTCAGATCAGCATCTTGATGTGGCACACCTGTGAGGTGGGATGGATTATCTCAGCAAAGCAGAAGTGCTCACTATCACACATTTAGACAGATTTGTGAACAATGTTTGAGAGAAATGGTAATATTGTGTATCTGGAATGAATTTTAGATCTTTAAGTCCATCTCATGAAAAATGGGAGCAAAAACAAAAGTGTTGCGTTTATATTTTTGTTGAGTGTAAATGTGTTGTTTCTGTCCTAGTCTTTATATCTACATATATTTTTGCTTGTAAATGCAAATTAACACATCCCCAACCACCTTTGCCTCATTTTAGATGTGATTCTTGAACATCTGGACAAATAAAAGGTATATTCGTTGACTTAACATGCTCCCTTACTGTAACTTCTCTCCCTTTATTTGATAAGAAACATCTTTCTCTCGAGTAAAGTTGCATTGTCCTTATGTTCATGTGTGTCTCCAATGTCTTCCCCAAATTTCTCAGTTGCAATTTCACCATCAGTCCCAAGCGCCCAGCAGTGATGGTTCCAGTTTACAAACCTCTTTACCGCCTCCTGGTGTCTGCCTTGTGCAGCACAGTGCAGAGGAGTGTCATTGCTGTGATCCGTAGGCTACTGTTGATCTTTGCTCCTGTGTAGCCTTTTTTGGCTGCTGCCTTATGGAATGGCATGGAGTTAGTGTCAGAATTGTTAGGCTGGCTTTGTCAGACAGCAGCATGTTTACCACTCAGCTTTCTCCCTGAGAAAACACTGCCCAGGGCCGTCGCCCCCACTCTTGGATTCAGGGGCCTGCCTTGCCTTGAAGAATCGCTTGGTCAGTGTGGCCCTGTTGACTGGCTATATGCAGAGGGGTCAACCCATCCTGGGTTTACTGTATTTACCTGTTGAAAGGACATTCCTCATATTTAAATGTCTGCCAAGTGCACAATAATGCCCAACTGGTTTGCCAGTTTACCTGTGCTCCAGCCCTTGCAAACTAACGCTGTTGCACTGGGCTGCCAGGTACAGAGGGGTTTGGGCTTTTGGGTCTAATCCATTTTCACTGTCTGCACCATGGGCATGCTGCCACTGTGGACAGGCAGGTGCAGTGCTGAGAAGAAGTCAGACAAAGTAGCAAACAGTTTGGCATGTTGTTCCAGAGGTTCTGAAATAAAAAATAATGTCTTTATCTAAGTCTCAAATATACACTTAAAACAAATATAACAAAATAAACACTTTAAAACAAAAATGTAACAATGGTGCCCCCTGGGGTCTGACTCATGGAAAACTGAGATGAATGCAGTTTTCCCTTTGACTCCCACCATATTGTCATGAATACAACCAAAACATGTCAAACAACACTAATGATTATTGAACATCAAGTTTTACACATAAAAATAGTATTTACCAACAATCAGTGGGTTGTGAATTTTGAGATTCTTAAAATGTGAAACTGATACTGTGACACAAAATTACAAATATTGGTCCAGCAAAAAGGTTTTAAAAGGGGACAGCTGCAGACTTGACTTCTTCGTTGTGTTAAGTGATATTTTTATATTTTTAGTGTATTTTTCCTTACTTGGCCCGGTCCCAGCTTCATGAAACCTCTCCTTCTTGTGCGGAACAATGCCAGCTGTGATTGACAAGTGCATAGGCTACTACCCTTAATTTCTCCTGAATAAGACGTTTCTAATTGGAAAAACATGCACTCCCGATTAATATTTTTAAGTATTTAATCAATGTTGAGCCTCGATTATGGCATGTGTCTTATTCATTTGAGAGTGTATGTGTGTGTTACAGTGTGTTGCTAAGTTATACATGTCGTCCTAGCAACAAAACACAGACACTGGCTAGTCCTGTTCAACCTGCCCTTTGGCAGATAATGAGAACATCATCATTTTTAGTTTCAAGAGATGCAGCATGGCATGTTATGACTTCTTACTGTAATTATTATCATTATTATTCATATAATTGTAGTTTGGAATGATACTGTGTGAGGTCCAGAGGTGGTGCAGTCCCATCACCTAGTCAGACACAAGATCTTTATTTGTGTCGAATTGGTCCAAGCGAAAAATAATTAAACAAATAAAATGCATTTATACTGTTATAATATATAAAGTTACAATAATAATATATTATGAATGAATAACTGATGCTTTAAGTAGCATTTTATTATTAAGGCAGATAGGCTTTGTTTCTTAAATCTTTATACGGAAGTAGTAGGCTATTATCAATAACTGCATTATTTTTTACAAGATGGACGTTTTTGTTGTGACCCCCCCCTGGTAACTTCTCATAACCATGGACATATAACGCACACAGATCACACTGTCGATTCACTTCCCGTAACACACGCCTCCGCCGTCGTGACGTAGACCTCCCGAGCTTTCCCTGTCCTTATATGGTAGGGGAGGTCGCCGCTTCCGGAATGATGTCATGCTACCCGAGTTTGGGAAATCACAGGTTGGCCGAGACACTATAGGTCCCGTTATAATAAACATGTAGAAAACAATAGTTGGAGTGACATACCACCAAATGAATGTATTAAGATTATATCATTCTAAAGGTCAAAGCATGTTGAAACATATTTTATTCTAAATGTAGGCTATAAGAAAATATAAAGAAGATAGTAGGCTATTGCTTCGTATACTAACATAGATGTTGGCGAGACTTAAAGCCTGATAGGTAATTAGCTTAAGTAATCAAATAACGATATAACTTCTGGTGGTGTGTATAAAAACTAAAGCATAAACAGAGGAGCTGCAGTGGTGGCATGGAGGCCCCTCTCAGGTAAGTCGGTCTGTGGCGCCCTCTAGTGTTCACCTATGAGCATGACGCTGCTGACTAATGAGTGACATGCTGCTGGGTCACCTGTCCCGCCAATTCACCTGCTGTAATCACTGTTAGAATGTTTACAGTTTCAGTACACTCGGCTGAATAAAGCCCCGAACTGCTTTTTCCTTTATTGTTTTTATTGTAAATCTGCCTTTTACAACTTGCACTGTGTTATTAGTAGTATGCTGTGTATCTCTGTGTTGTCTGTCTGACCATGCCTCGTTCTTTCTCTACTATGTTTCTGTTGTTTTGATCACTGTTTGACAACTGGTCTTATCTTGTTTTGTGAATAACTTTGTAACTATGTTTTAAAAAGGTGCTATACAAATACAAATTATTATTATTATTATTATACAATAATAACAAGTATTATTGTTTCTCCCTACTGAAAACACAGGGATGAGATTACTCTGGTAGCTTTAGAAAACAGTAACTTATATTTAGTAAATGTCTTTGCTTCGGTCTGTTAATTTACTGCATTCTGATTGTTGTTGGATCCTTTAAGATACTTTCCCTTATCATCGATATGACTGTGATAGGAGAGTACATGATGAGTGATGACTGAGAGGATCAAAGTGGTACCTAATATTATTAAAATTTGATTTATGAACAGTAATGTGTCATCTTTAATGAATCCTTATCTATTCAGCTTAAATATATAAGTCCCAAGACTTAATTGTTTCAACATTCTATATAGGGTTCTCTCTATTCATCAGATGCAGTGAAGGATGGACTGAGACTTCTACGGTATGTGCAAAGACTTATGTGTCCAATCAGTGATGTCGTAAACTGAGATTTTATTGTTTTTAATTTTAGAGTTTCAATGATTGTGTAAACACCAGAGGCCCTTTATATGATATCTAGCTGCTCAGGCAACTCTAAGACAGAGAGAAGGTCTGGAGCTTGGTCTGTCAGCTGAAACACAATCACTTAGCCGGGATCAATAGCAGCACTAATGGAATTTACCTTGAGGTAGTGAGAAGCAGCAGCTCCTGCAACATGTTGCAACATGTTTTATTGTTTGAGCTCCTGACATGGCACACCCACACACAAACACAAAGGCAAGTTGCTTCATTTCATCTGATTTATTTTCTTAAATATCAATTAGTTTCTGAAGTGCTCAGAAATCCAAACATAAAAAAAATACAAATGGTAAACACAAGTACTCAAGTTTGATCTTATATACATATACCAATGAGTGAAACCCCATTAAACAACTTTAGAAAAAAACAAGTAAATCTTGAAGCTTTTCTAACTGATTTCTTACAATAAAGAAAGAAGTACATTGTACTGTATTAAGAAGTCAGGCAGCTTTAGTTACAACTTCTCCAATTCGCCCAGGTTCAGGCCTCACGGCCACAACAACAAAGTCTATACTGCAGGTTCAGATCCTCTGCTGCTGGACGTGTCATCTGGTGGGCTAATACAGGTCCATGCAGAGCTGGGTGTAAATCAACAAAACTGTCTAGTTCTGTAAAAACAGCACAAATAAAGAAACAGAGGTATCCTGCATGTTGCCATGCCCCCTCCTGCTTCGTGGCTGCTGTCACTGTCCCAAGCCCCTCTCTGGGGCGCGCTTGGCTCTCGGGAACTTAAGTGCGTCCCGGTCCTGCCAGTGTGGCGCCACATCATCCCGGGAGATAAAGCCGCTCGCCATCACAGGCAGCATCTGTGTGTTCAACAAGTCTTTTCTCCAAAAGCTCAGAAGGTCTGGAGCTGCTGCGTCAACATGAGCTGACAACCGCTGTTCACGTGGTTCATCACCTTCTGCTTCAGCTGGGCCACCTGCTCGCGCAACATGTTGGCGGTGGACGCGAGGTCCGAGTTCTGGGACTTGAGGTTTTTAACTTTATCCTCCAGTCTCGAGATGCGCTCCAGCTTCCTCTTCCGGCATTTGGAGGCAGCGACGCGGTTCCTCATTCGCTTCCTCTCGGCCTTGATCCGCTCCTGGTTCTCCATGCAGATTGGGGAGAGAGGAGGGGTGTCCCCCGGCATCTCGGGCACGATCTGCGGCTCCTCTTTGAGCGCCGTGTACCGGGGGAGCTGGCCGGAGGATGACTGCCCGTATATGGGGAGCTGCGCAGGGGCATTGGGGAAGGACATGCTCGGCGCTGAGGTGGTGTAATTAGGTGCCGAGACGGTGCTGATGGCAGGGTTGAAAGTGTTCAGGTCCTCGTACACTGGCGAGTCGGAGCGAATGGCCGCGGCGGTGATGTTGTAGACTGCGGCACCGGCGACAGACGACACGCTGCTGCCGCTGGTCGGGGGGGTTGAGCTGACACTCGCTGTAGTTGTGGCCGGCATGTGCTGGTGGTGCAACTCGGCCAGTGCTCTGACAAACCCCTCTGCGAAGCCCTCCTGCTCGTCCGTGACATTCCTGGCGCACATAAACTGGGTCCCGGTCGGGGTCGGCGTGGTGGTGATGAGTCCGTTGCTGGACTGGATGATGAGCCGCTCCAGCTCCGGGGAAGCCAGCTTCAGTAGGTTCACATCGGGCGAGGTGAGGATGTCGCTTGCCTTGGCCCGGAGGTGAGGCTTCAGAGTGCCGCTTGGATCAGACAAGTTCAGCGTCATGCTGTGTTTCAGCGCTTTGGGGTTGCTGAACCCGTATCCGGAGCTCTCGTGCGCTGAGAAAGCGTTGAGCGAATCGTCATAGAAAGTAGTTTCCATCTTGGTATACATAAAGGGAAAGCGAAAACAATAAAGTCCCCCAAAGACTGTTCGTCCCTCTCTCGCTCCTGTCTCAAGACGTCCTGTACAGTGAGAGTGCGCGGAGTTGTGTGTACACTGCTCTGTCCCGCGTGCAGGTTATTCTCTCCAGCATGAGCCATGATGTCATGACGGGGCTCTCCCATTGGCTGGGGGGCGTGTCGCAAGGCGTGGCCAAGTGCGCAGATAAGGCGCGTTGCCTTGACGACCACCCAGAAGATTCTTAAACCCGCGGTGGATTGTGGGATGAGGTAATGCTTTAAGAAAGAGCATGCGCGCGGTGCATTGTGGGCTTACGTGTTGTTTTTGAATATCAGTTTCCCCGCTTGACTATTTCCTCAGTTATTTATCAGTGAAGGCTACATCTTTTGAACTTTTATTCATTTGTTAATCTGTGTAAACCGATATAAACTTTATTTAGGCCTATTTATTTTGTTAATTTATTCATCTGCGTTTTTTATTTCACAGTGAACATCTTTAAGCCTATCTTTAATTACTTGCAGCTCTTTACTTTGGCTTTCATTGAAGCCTTTTAGAGTAAACCATAATTTAAAATAAATATCAAAATCCTAACGCACTAACAATAACAGCAAATGAAAATGACTCTATTCTACCATTAACACTTTTAAAGTTTATCTGACCTAAAAATAAAATGTTCTGTCACAATTAAAAAATAAATTAAATAAATTCTGGTAAAGAAAAACTGCCTTTTATGAACCTTTATCCAGCTGAATAAATATCAAAATTATTATTTAATATGGCACAAATTAAAATCCCCCACAAATGTATACTCTATTTTACCCTGGTTACTATTGGTTAGAAAACATGTGGACAAGTAAAAGAGAATCATGAAAACAAACTGTATAACTGTGTGTGTGTGTGTGTGTGTGTGTGTGTGTAGGTGCGTGTGTTTGCACTTGTGCTTGTAGTGCGTGCCTGAGATATAATGGTGGTCTCTAGTTGTTGTTCCCCTCTAAATTGTCCCACATACGCAAACCTCTTCACATATTAGCTTTGACTGAGGGAGCTAAAACCCACAGGTGTACACATTAAAGAAATGTATGAAAGCACCATTTTTTGCCAGTGTGTCCAGCTCATTGAGACACTTCATAGCAGAATCTACAGTTAAGAGCTTTTATTTCCGCTACCCATTGTTACAGATGGATCTACAGATGTCTTTCTGCCTCGTATACAGAGTGAGTTCATTTCCTATGACCCATGTCAGGTTGTGTAATTATTGTAGTGCAGTCCATTGTCCCCTGAACCTTGGTCAGAAATCACGGCTAGTTTAATGGCAGGAGGTTAACCGGCTTGTCTTGCGTGTTCCCCTCTCGTCCTCCACACTCAAATCGTCTGGGTCATCTTCTGCCCTGCCAGCTTTACTGCTACTATCTCCAGCACACCACGTCTAAATATGTCCCCCTTGTGTGACAAGTAAATCAGTCCCCTGGCGCTGGCTGGCTCAGAGAGGCACCTCAAGAGGATGAACCGGATCATAAAACACCATCACAGTCTGACTTTTTATGGCTGCTAATGTTGTCTTTATGTAGTGTTGTATACATCAAACCATGACAGGCAATAAAGGCGGACATTATCTGACGGAGTCGGTCGACTTCACTGATCCTGTGCAGTTTGGTTTTGATTTAAATCCACTAGAGAGTTTGGCGTCATGCGCACACACAGGGAGGTTAAGATGAGACTGACGTGCATGTAACAAACCTCTTGTCTTTGCTTTGATCAGTTTTCAAGGTTAACAGATGAGCGTGACTCCAGATGTTGAGGACACAGGACAGTCTTTCTTTTTTTCATATTTTAGTTATTTTTCCGGGGATGAAATAAGACGAAACAGATGAGGACAAGTTGTTCAGTGGCTTGTTTACACTCAGTGTTCCACATTCTGAAATATGTATCCCCTTTGGCTAATTCATCTATTCATGACTTCCGAATTAAAGTGCATGAAAGGATCACAAGTAGGTGGTTCATGCCCACCACCTCACAGCAGGGACCCTTATGTCTGACTACGCCCATTGTCCCAAATTAAATCAGGGTTAAACATATGATGTCATTTAAAGTTATTATCTCATTTACATTAAATCGCTTTTCAGAGTCAATTCCCATGGCAAAATCCGACCCTGGTATATTCTGTTTTATATACTTAAATAGTGTTTAATATAAAAACCCTAAAATGTTTCAGTATGGCTGGATGAACCGGGTCTGCTTTTCTTCCCTTGCTGCCATGCCTACAGTTATAAAGCGGTAATCACAGCATGGTAGCTTGCCAAAGTAATTTTCTGTGTAGGAATGTATGGGACAGTTTGCACGGAGGAACACTGTTTAAGCGACCATTCAACATGAGGTTGGGATATCCTACTGCTGCTTGGTCCAGGGCCTGGAGTGTAGTCACATGCAGCAGGGGTCCTGGCTGTTGGAGAGATCGATGTACACATCACACTGGCAGCAGGACATATTTAACTGATTGTACCTTTGCCACTGCCAGTAAAACAGGGACTGCTGTGATTAACTAGAGAATAGGTTCTTATTGAATTATGTCTGGTTGGAGGAGCTGGATCTCAAGGACGTATACATGGAGAGGTAGCAGGAATTCTTATAACTATAATTTCCATCTATCTGTGGAAAATCCATAATCGGTAATAATAATATGGAAGACAGATAGACGGGGAATGAGGGACAGGGAGACAAATTTAGGTAAACAGATAGCAAAAAGTCACATATGATATGGAAACAATAACTTGTGTATAGGCCAAAATGTGTGCTTGTTTCTTTTATACAGTACATGTTACGTTGAGCCGACTCCTTTTTTTCTTTTCTCTGCATCTGTGTTTTTATTTTAGAGATTAATAGTGAGCTTAGACCTCCTTCACAAACATAAATGTGTTTTGACCTGAGGTGCTTCACTCGGGTCTTCTGAGTTGAAGTCTTTAGCCTGTCCTCCCATCAGACCCTTTTTTCTCCCTTCTCTGCTGACTCTCTGAACCTCTTTCACTCCCTCCATCTGCTCTGTGTTTCCCTCTGGGCTGGATCCCAAAAGCCCTCCACTTATACCCCCCACACTCTCTCTCCGCGTCTCTTATCTCTCTCTCTCTCTCTCTCTCTCTCTCTCACTCTCTCCATCACTCTCTCCATCCAGGCAGCAGGATTTCCCTCTGATGGAAACAGGCTGTGGCCCAGATGTATTGTTTCAGTAGTTCTTTTTCAATAAGATATCTAAGCACGCTCTGTGTTTATGAAAAGTTAAACCAGTACACTGGCCAAAGCACTGCATAGCACACACGCCACTGAAACATAAAAAAATATGTGTTTACGTCAAACCGATCATCCCTGGAGGTTTGCAGGCTGAGTGAGGGGCAAGAAGAGCGTGCACATTCACAATGGACTCGCCCTGGGAGAACCATAGTTGTTTCAGCTTGTATGTGAAGGGCCGTGTCTTACGCCTGTGTCTGCTATCACTATCACTAAGAGTATGTGTCGCTGTGTGAGGACACAGAGCAGTTAAAGTAGAATAATGAACCAACAACAAATCATGACTTGATTAAAAAAAAAGAAAACAGTTAAATAAAATCCATTTCTAAATGAAACCTTTGAAACATGACAGCCAAACTGAGAGGACTGTGGGAGGAGATCTGACAGAGGTTGGAGAAACACCTGATAGAGATGGAATGTGCAGCAGAAACTCCCCCACAGAGAGAGGTCAGGAGAGGATCAGCTGCAGGTGGACACACACACACACACACACACACACACACACACACACACACACACACACACACACACACACACACACACACACACACACACACACACACACACACACACACACACACACACACACACACACACACACATTATAAGAACCAGTGACGTAGCAAAATGACAAAACAAATGCCCCTGTTTTCCTATGGATTAACAATGTGCTGTAAAGGCAGGAATCACTGTGTTGATTACTACCACACACACACACACACACACACAAACACACACACACACACATACACACACACACACACACACACACACACACACACACACACACACACACACACACACACACACACACACACACACACACACACACACACACATACACACATAACGGTTGTTCAATGCACACAGTGAGTGTTTGAATGATGCCCGTCTTTTTTTTCAAGGTGCTGTTTTAATTAATTTGCCTATAAAATGATCCATGATTCCGGGCAGCCTTTCTGGCACCCTCAGCCACAAAGACTTTATTAGCCTTGACAATTAATCGTCGCTAACTACCCAGACTAATCACATCTAAGATTTACTGGTCAAATTCATATGGAATATCGATTGGCTCTCTCGTTTTGATCCTTTCAGCTCACCGTAACTCATTCCAGTGTACCATGACATCATTGGGTAAGGATGGGCACACTGCAGCTCCTAAGACTTTACTTTTTTAGATTACAGATGCTTTTTTATCATCGTTAGAGCACGTGTTAAAGGGTACATAGAGTGGGATTGGTATGTTTGAGGGGACGCTTGTCTTGATGCATTTTTATTTGTTGTTTCAAAGTAATTTAATCTGCGAGAGTGGGTCTGGACCTCATTATGTAAATTAAATAACCTCATCTAAAAAGAAAGGCAGAGTGAGCCACACAAACACACACACACACACACACACACACACACACACACACACACACACACTGGCTGCACATGTGCACACAACCTACTACACTGTATCAAAAAGGCCATTTACTTTGCCTGCCAGCCTGTGTTTGGGTGTGTGCACGGGCGTGCTTGAGTGCATGTGTGTATGTTTGTGGGTGTGTGAGGGGTCTATGAGTCCTCAGCTGGCTCTGTCAAGCCTGTAACAGCGAGGTGAGTGTGTGAGTGTGTCACTGGGGAAAATGATCGATAGCTATTAAAGCGAAGCAGAGCCTCAGTCCAGATGGAGGACTGTGTGTGTGCGTGTGTGTGTGTGTGTGTGTGTGTGTGTGTGTGTGTGTGTGTGTGTGTGTGTGTGTGTGTGTGCGTGCGTGTGTGTGTGTGTGTGTGTGTGTGTGTGTGTGTGTGTGTGTGACTCGGTCTGTGTGTGTATGTGTTTTTACAGGTGGGTCACTGTATGGCAGCATGCTTACCTGTTCCACTACATTTACCTCTACGAGCTGTGGGACCTCACCAACCGCACAAGGGGTGTGTGTTTTTGTTTTAATACGTCTCAGGCTGCGTTTGTGTGTGTGCTTTGGTTGTGGGTGTGTTGTGGAAGTGTGTGCACAACTGGGAGGTTGCCAGAGTCTGTTTGGGCTTGCTGGATATTATGCTTTTCAGAGGCAATAAAAAAGTAAAGGGAGCCGGAGAGGGGGAATGGAGGAGAATGAGGGGGGGGGGGGGGTGTGAGGTACGAAATAGGGCGGAGTGCGGAGGTAGTGAGGGGAGATCAAGACTAAGCATTGGTAAGCAAAAGTGGAGCAGCAGCTTCAGTTATTGGTTGAGAGACTATAGAAGCTTGAGAAGAAGAGAGAAGATTTGACGTGAATATCTAATGCACATTATATTGAGGCATTATCGAAGATATGATACGTTTAAGTTAACATGATCTGGCAGAATGCAATCCTATGAAACAGGAGACATTCAACTCTTTATATCTCTATCATGCACACATGTGTGTGTGTGTGTGTGTGATCTATGCACAAATCATCCTCACCACCCTCCTCTGAGACCGCTATGAAACCCAATCACAGATCAATACTGAGTGGTGTTACGGACTCTGACTCTGATGGACGAGGGATTTTAAAGCACTTTATGCTGCAAGAACCATGGATGATACTTCAGGTGTCAAGTAAAAGTACACAACAGAACATTTTGTTCAGAGTTTCATCTCTAACTTGGTGTATTTTAAGCCAAAATCAAAGGTCACATCTTTTGCTAATTTTCAGGTTGAGGATTGTAATATGGGTTTTTAAAAGCCCAGTCGGCTCTGATTGGCCCTGAAACTAACTGCCGGTTTATATTTAACTTCCAGTGAGATTCAAGTATATCTGAGTATACAAGTATATGGGGTGTGCTTATCACAGGTGGAGGAAGTGCTAAGTTAGGTTGGTAATGAGGGGCGTGGCTTCTCCCCTTATGAAGTCAGAAGGTATGAGAAATCTGACTGGGGTTTTTGAATGCAGGTTTTCAGAAAGGTGGAGAAAAAGAGAGAGTTGTTTTTTTTCTCATACTTTGGAAGTCTATAGACACACTGGAAACCAAAATTACTGTTGAAGAAAACATGAAAAAGAGCATATTAGGTGACCTTTAATTAAGTAAATACCCCAAAAGTGACTCGAGTAAACCTTTTAGAATGTGTGCATGTGTATGTGTGAGAAAGTGTGTGTGTGTGTGTGTGTGTGTGTGTGGGTGTGGGTGTGGGTGTGGGTGTGTGTGTACCATGTGTTCCACACCACCACAAAAGTCAACAATGAAACTCCTGTACAATCCTGTCATTCTCTGATTTCTTTCCCTTTAATTGTTCCATACTCTGGTATACTGTGTTCCAGGGTGTTTCCTCTTCCTGAGTCTCTGGTATCTTTGTCGAGATTGGCTAATAAATGTGTTGGTTGTCCTGTTGCCGTGCCAACCCAGCAACAAATATGCAGAGCTATGTGGCACCTTCAACCAACATTCCTGGATCTGCTGTTTTGGAAAGTTCTTCTGCCATCGGCCTCTCCTCCTTAATCCATCCAACTTTCAGCCCTCCCTTTCTCACCCTCCCTCCCTCTCTCTCTCTCTCTCTGCCTCACAGCCTGCCCCCTCTCACTCCTCCCTTCCCCCAGATAAATGTGCTCTTTGTCTGCTGGTTAAATGAGCATGAACAGTTGCAGAAACAGTGGGAACACAAACTATGACTGAAAAGTAACTTTGTCACTTTATGTTAACAAATATTACCACTACTCCACTAACACTATACACATTGTATAACTTGACGATGACAAAAGTACCAGCATCAGTAATGACTGGATGTGTCATAATCTGATGGAAGGTCATGCAAACAATATTACAGTGTCGATGTAAACGGTATAAACATATTAAGGTTCTCTGACAAATGGTGGAAAGTAACTTACATTCACTGAAGCACTGTAATGAATGCTACTGTTTATATATTGTCCTCGGTCCTGAACACTACCCAATGTTCAGACTTTATTGTGTTGTAGATGTATCTTTAATTCATTTTAAATCCATGTGTGTCTGTAATGATCCAGGGAAAACATGATGTTAGAAAAATCCAAATCTGAAATAGTATTCAGCCATTTTGCTGTGGCGAGGCGCATCCTGCTTCACCCCAAAGATGTGTTTAGTAGTTATCTAGAGTCCACCTGTGTCAGACTGAATTGATTCGACATAGTTTAGAAATTCCTTGTTTAGACGTGTTGTGCAGTAAAACAGTGCTGACTGACTGGAATGGAGTCCAACGTTTTTATGCCCCACCCCACCACACCACAACCCCACATCCACTCTGACTTTGAAACTTCAGTGATGTCCCCTAACTTCCTCCTTTGCTCCTCCCTGTCATTACCGAAACTTTGTGCAAAAGTATTTCACTGCTATAATGTACGTCAAAATATGAGATTAAACGGCATATAAATTAGTTTAAAATTAGCTCGATCTCGACCAAATCCGAGCTTGTTTATAAATGTATGACGATCATCCCATATGATGAGAAACAATGAGTATTTGTGATTTTTAAATTATTAAATGCTGGAGGGTTTTTACATGTGGTACTTTTATTTTTACTTGAGTTATGGATTTGAACACAGAAATCATGATCCTGTGTATTAAGAACTGTTTCCAAGGCTGCTTCGTATTTACTGCACTGTCATGAAAGCAGTGAGTTTCAGAAGACTGAGGTGACGGACAAGAACTTCCCCTACTTGATATGCCGCTTCAATTTCATGTGAAGTTTTCTTAACTGTTGGCGCTGGCGAGCCTGAATCAGTGAATCCTCAGTTAATCATCATACCAAGTTATGACTTGGCTGGGTTAGTGAGAGACGATCGATTCATTTTACTGTGAAATCTGAAACTATCTGATATACAAGCGGTGCCTGGGAGTGTGCCTGAGGGGTTTATGTACGGGTCTGCACACACATACTGCACACACACACACACACACACACACACACACACACACACACACACACACACACACACACACACACACACACACACAGTTGGATCAGCTGAAGCACGACTGTATGCTGATGGAGTGCAGGAGCTCTGTTAAGCATCCAGCTCATTGGGTCCGTCTTTACAGTTTATCTTACAAAGCCATGTGACAAAGGTGTAGGCAGATACTATACATTTCCACAACATAACGTGTGTGTGTGTGTTTGTGTGTGTGTGTGTGTGTGTGTATGCACAAACTGCTGCAAATTGTCAATAGAGATAGGGATCTCAAAGCATGCTGTATGTGTGTGTATGTACATACTTTGAGTTGGAGGTGGCTGCAATCAGTGGCTAACTCTGAGGAATGCACTTCCGCCCTCTCGACCAATCATTAATCTGTATTTACTCAGTGTGGCTCAGGGCGCTCCGGCCGTGAGAAATCTTTCCCAAATCACATATCTAATTCTGTGTGTGTGAGTTTGTGTGTGTTTGTGTGTTAGTGTGTCTGTGTGTGTGTGTGTGTGTGTGTGTGTGTGTGTGTGTGTGTGTGTGTGTGTGTGTGTGTGTGTGTGTGTGTGTGTGTGTGTGTGTGTGTGTGTGTGTGTGTGTGTGTGTGTGTGTGTGTGTGTGTGTGTGTGTGTGTGTGTGTGTGTGTGTGTGTGTGTGTGTGTGTGTGTGTGTGTGTGTGTGTGTGTGTGTGTGTGTGTGTGTGTGTGTGTGTGTGTGTGTGTGTGCGCAGTCAGACTGGTTTGTCAGAGAGGAATAGAAACAGTCTCAGTCGAAACTGAGTCCGGTGCATGCACAGATATACACATGCTGTTTCACATGCAAACACAACTACAGGCTGAAAGTCCTGTCTCTGTCTTAAAAGGTCGAGAGCAACAGCTCTTATCACAAAGTGAGACTGTGTGTGTGCGTGTGTGTGTGTGTGTATGTGTGTGTGTGCGTGTGTGCGTGTGTATGTGTGTGTGTGTGTGTGTCTGTGTGTGCGTGTGCATGTTTGAGAAAACACAGACTGGCTCTTGGGACGGCTCAGGCTGTGTGTTTTGGCTCTGTCAGGCAGACCATTACTGTGGTGTTGTATGTTTGAATTCGGTATGCTGGACTGATGTCCGCTTCCTTAGTTCCCAGTGTGGTTTGCGGGATTCTCAAGACACCTCTTCACATCTGTTTTTGGGGCTGGTGATGAGACAAAGTATCCTCACCTGTGTTGAAGAGATTCCACACAGGCTCTGCACTAAAACCTGAAGATGTGCCCCATGTTGAGCCAATCCTCCTCCTCTCCACCACCTGGGAGCTGGGAAACCATGTTGTCTGCTGTTCTGCAGCAAAACAATCACTTTTACCTGATATATGGACAAATGTTTGACATAATGTCACAATAATAATCTTGATGTACAGTAGCTGATAGCTGGACTATATTTGTCCACTTACAGACACTATATGGACAAAAATATTGAGCCACACCTCTTAATCATTGTATTCAGATGTTTCTTTATGTTCAATTGCCAAAAGTGTAAACAATCAAAGGACCTAGCCATGCAGTCTGCCTTTACAAACATTTATGAAAGAAAGGGTTTTTCTGAAGAACTCACCGAATTCGAGCGTCATACTCTAATAGGATGCCACTGTTACAACAAGTTAGTTGGTGATATGTCTTCCCTCCTCAACATTAAGTGTTGTTAATGGAAAGTGGAAGCGTTTAGGAACCACAGGAACTCAGCCATGAAGTGGCAGACCAAGTAAAGTTAGAGAGCAGGGTTTGCTGATGTGCACAGTGCGTTAAATTTGCCAACGCTCTGTTGACTCAATAACTGCAGAGTCCCAAACCACCTCTGTCATTAGGCTCGTTCGACCTCCGTTGTGGCTCGTCTGGAAAGTAGACGAGAGCAGCCGAGTGCAGTCGGGGGAGTAACGAAAAAGCCTGACAGAAGCCGGACAGCTCGTGCCGTCGGAAGTAGCGTCCTTGTTTTGCGGATGCAGTTCGTTTTCTAGTTTTATTTTGAAGGCCCATTAGAAACATATTCGTAGAAGAGCTACACATGCTACAACCGATTAGAAGCAGAACACAACACAAAGACGAGTAAACGCTTTAAAAGCGAGGGGCATTTTCAAAACAAGAAACGAGATATAATATCCCCATTCCCCACACATCTTTATCTTTCTTGTTACTTTACTAGAAAACCTACTTTTAAGTGATAAAGAATAATTTACTAATCCAAATAAGGAGGAGGTTTAGTATTTCTCCCTTCACATAACGAATATGATCGGCCTAAATAAAGTTAAAGAAGGTCTAAGAAAATATCCCTTATTATTATTGTAGAGATGGATATGATGAACTTTATTATGATGTGTAACAACAAACAAACTACTTGTTGTAGTTTTGGTCTGGCTTTGCGACACTACATGTAAAATACAATTCCCAGACCATTTAGATCACTGGAAATAAGCCTATGATTTAATCTTAATGGTATAAAGATATCACTTCACCAAGATCTTATGTGACTCAAGTTTGTGTTCACTTTTAAATAAATATATACAGGAGAGTTACACATCCAAATTATTTCTATGTCAAGGGTTCAGATCAGTGGAGATTTAACTCTGATTAAGTACATTTCTGCTTAAATGCATATTGTGGCGGCCTAATGATTAAAAATAAATTAAAATCAAAAAGAATGGATCGTAATTTAATTTTGAGCGGTGATGTCAGACTTTTGCCTAACCAATTGGGGAAACGCATCAAAGGCACGGGGTTTAAACTCCCAATTAGCGCTCAGCTCCGCCTGTCAGCAAGACGTTTCCCATCAGACATTTCGCTCCCGCAGCCCGTGGGGAGCAACTGCAGCGACTTGCTCCAGTGTCTGTGTCTGTCTTGATACCGCGGGACTTCAAAGTCTCAAACAGCCGAGCCGCAGCCAGCCGCGGGTGCAAGTGGGACAAAAAGTCTAACCATAGTACTGTGCGCTCAGCAAGACGAGCGTCATAATTTCGCTCTTAGGTCTTAGCTAAATGGCCACAGGTCGAACGAGCCTTTTAACATCAGCACCCAAAACTGTGAGCCACGGATCTTCATGGCATGGCTTTGCTGCATTCAAGGCTTCCATCACCCAGCCAAATGCCAAGCGTTTGAGTTGTGTATATGCAGCAATGTAGAAGCATTTCTAATCAGTGTTGAACCTAGTGCTCTTGAACACAGCCTGCAAATGGCCCAGTCCCGTAATCAAGCCCCGTATATAAAGCAGGTGTGTTGTGCCAGTATGGTGTTGTCTCTGCTGTCTCACTTGCTGCTGTTTTACCTTAGTTTAGTATTTAGTTGTTTGTCTTTCTTTTGGAGTGTTTATTGAACCAACTGGGGGTTAATTGTTGTTTTTGATTGATGTTTTAATAGTTATTTTGCTTTAGGCTGGAGCTGGGTGCCAAACTGTAAGGAGGCTAGGCACCCCTGGTGAGGTCCCGTCACTTGCATGCGAGTTAAAGCACAGGGATATAACACGTTTTTCACCAGTTTTAGTGTGTAGTGACTATTGATGTGAGGCACTTGAGGTGAGTGGTAGCACCCCTAGGCACTCCTCGGCGTAGTTTGCCTCTCAGCAGTTGGCCTCAGCTTTAGTCTGTTTGGTTTTGTTTAAGTTTGGGACTGCTATTTTAGATATTGTGACTTTTAGACGTTCTATATAAATGAGTTTTAGCAATTTTGTAATAAAGAATATTTTCTCTTTAGTTATCTTGTTTATTCATTTATACACACTAATCCCTTTTCATCCTTAGTAGTTCCAGTTCCTGCACATTCTATCTGTTTTCCATCAAAATAAAGATTTGGTTTATTTTGAATTCCCGTCTCTGTCTGTCAGTTTAACGAATCTGTTTGCCTTATCAGCATTGTTAATATTATTCAACACAAAAGTTACATCCCTTATCTTTACTTTATTTCCAGGGGTGTAATTCCCCTGGTGGCGTTGTCGGTACCCCCCCCCCCCCCCCCAATTCTTCCCCCTTTATTGCCCCGCTCGCTACATATAGAATGCAGCTACTGGACTCTGGAACAATGGAAAAGTTCTCTGTGGAGGGACCAATCACGCTTCTCTATCTTACAGTCTGATTGACAAGTCTGGGTTTGAGGAATGCCAGGAGAATGCTACCTACCTGACTGCAATGTGCCAACTCTAAAGTTTGGTGGAGGATGGATAATGGTATGTGGTTGTTTCTTTGGGGTTGGCCAAAGCCCCTTAGTTCCAGTGAAGGGAAATCTTAATGCTACAGCTTACCAAGACATTTTAGACAATTCTATGCTTCCAACTTTGTGGGAACATTTTGTGGAAGGCCCTTTTTTGTTCCAGAATGATTGCGACCCAGCGCACAAAGCAATGACCATGAAGTCATGGTTGGACGGGTTTGGTGTGGAAGAAGCTGACTGGCCTGCACTGTCCTCAACCCCATCCAACATCTTTGGAATTAACTAGAATGGAGATTGTATGCCTGGCCTTCTCGTCCAACCTCTGGCCTCACAAATGCTCCTCTTTATGAAAGGGCAAACATTCCCACAGACAAAGTCCAACATCTTGTAGAAAGCCTGCCCAGAAGAGTGGCAGTTCTTAAAGCTGCAAAGGGAGGAGCAACTCCATATGAATGCTTATAGATTTAGAATGGGATGTCATAAAAGCTCCTGTATATGTAAGTGGCCCAATATGTTTGTTAGTCCTCTGCCCCACCAGGTTACCTGAGGTCGACATGCAGCCAGGCTGAGCCACTGTCAGGTGTCTTCATGCAGGCTGCTTTAATAATGAATGTCCACAGGTCTCTGTTTCCCTCTCTTGGTTTCTCGCCCGTTGAATCCAGATCAGCCACCGTGTAAATCAACAAGCGACAGATTCCTCAGTGGTTTGATGCAACCCTGGTTTCTGCACGCAAAGCTCTTTGTGTGCAATGTAAAAACATAAAAATAAAACTATTCATTCATTCATCCGGTGCAGACATGAGACTCCCCTCCATGGAGCAAATAGAAATGTCTTTCTCAAAAGGTTGGAACAACTCCTTTAAATGAAGGTTTAAGAGTAGCTGTCCGTAACAAGCCGGTCTCTAACACTAAATACACTCCTCTCTGTTCACCTGACACCAATGAACTGGCATGCAGGTGTATGAAATAAGTGTGGCGTTTACGTTTGTCAGCACTCTCATTTGTGGACAAATTAAAGCTAGTAGTGGTCAGTCAAACGCACCTGACTGATACATTTACTTTAATTGCTTAATGGCGTCCCGTCTGTCGAGCACACATCTCTAAATGACATATCCAGACTGATGTGCATTCAGACGGGCAGGGGAGGAAGTCATTTTGGGGTAATGGCGATGAATGAATGCTCTAACTGGCACTAATCAGCCTCTGCGCATGTATGTGTGTCGAAGGGTGTGAGCCCTCGTCAGGCCGGAGGAGACACCTAAGACAACACAGCTGTGTCTTATTCCCCTGTGTCTGGGAGTCATTATATTTGCATGTACCCATCCTATTTTATTATTTCTTTTCCCATTTCTGTACCTATTCGTCTTAGATGTCTGCCCGTGGTGATGGTGTGTTGTGTTGTGGTTCTGTGTGGGATGGAGAGGCCTCACAGACAGACGGAGACAATGGACACACACGTCACTGTCAGTCGATGTAGGAGCTCTCAGACACTCACACACTTTCATTCAGCTCATCACAAACGCCCCGCTGTCTTCATCTGTCTGGGCGCCATGCCGGTTAACGGTGGGCGCGCGTGACGTTTGAGGAGAGCAGGATTCCATTGTTTGCTTTTGACGTGCTTCCGCCCTCGGCCCGTGTGTGTATGTTTGTGTTGACGTGGTTTTGTGACATATCTGTGTGTGTGTGTGTGTGTGTGTGTGTGTTTGTGGTTTTGTGCAGCAGAGAAGTGAAACCATGCATAGCCTTCAGAAGCGGCAACATCTTCTTTCTTTCAACCATAAGGTGAAATTCACAGATATGCAAACAGCTCGGTGTCACGTCAGCCGCTCACAGGCTTCTGCTGTTGCTGCTTGTGATGACTGTGCTTTATTTATCACGGCAAAAAACAGAACTTACAACCATCTAGTTCATGAGTTATGCTGACAGGGACATTTAGATATTACACACGAAAAGCATAAAACCTGTTTGGGCATTTCACAGTCATGCGGCAATTTTCAGTGCCAACCCACTGGGCTGCGATGGTGCCATGTTGGATATGTAGTATACATGTTGATGTATGCTGCAGGTGACTGATGTAAGGCCTGGGGCGTAGCACCTTTCAAAGCAGCAGGAAGGGCTTACAATGAAACTACTCAGGCTGTTTCCTCTGAGAAGGAGGCCCAGTGCCAGTTTCTCCTCCTCAAGCCCTGAGGGGGAGTTTTTATAGAGAGCTGCTCTCCAGTTTGGGAACATGCAGAGTAGAGATTTTGACGAGCTGCCGACGGATTGACTGATTGACGACTCTGTTTGTCAAGGTGTTGCAAAAAGCTGTTCGGTGAGTTACATTAGCACATATTAAACTATTATTATGTCATATTTGAAGTGCACAGACTTGTTGCTCCTGGGGCGTATATACTCTCCAGTCATTGTGCTGGTGCACCTGAATGCTGTGTTTGTTTTCTCCCTCCCACTGTAGGACATGCACAAGCTCTGTTTTCTGCATCGGTCCTGAGAGCAACTTCCTGAGGTTCTCTCCAAGCTTCCTGTCCGAGAAAGTCGGAGGTTATCTGCCAACCCCGGCCCATTCAAACCTACACAGGTCCATGCAGCTGTTTCCTACCTCCCCACATTGAAACACACACACACACACACACACACACACACACACACACACACACACACACACACACACACACACACACACACACACACACACACACACACACACACACACTATGGGATTTGAGGAAGGCCACAAGATGAGTAAAAGCTACTGGATGGTCAGGTTTCTGGCAGGCAGGATGCTTGTCTGTTTCTCACGTGTCGACTTCTCTTTTTGGCTTCGCTGTGAGGCCGTGTTTAGAAGAGGTGTGGACTCTCTTCTAGGAAAGTAATGACAGATTGTGTGTGTTTGTCTCAGTGTGTAGATGTGTGTTTTTAATGTGAAAATGTGCTCCTCATTAACTGGTTTTCATGCCTCTTCGTGGCCCGCAATTAATCTGCTGCTGTGGTGGCGTGATGGAGAGTGGAAGGGATGCAGAGAGAGAGAGAAAGAGAGAGAGAGAGAGAGAGAGAGAGAATTGCCGTTAACATATTTTTAATCTCGTTGTCAAGAGTGTCGTCTCTTCCTTGCCTCCAGTTTCTCCCGTGGCCTCGCTCCCTCCATCCACCTCCCTGAAGGCAGCAGATGTTGGGCCTGGGTCCAGATGTTTCGTGTTTCTCTCTCTGTCCATCTTTACCAAACTCTCCTACAGTAAACATTTACAGAGGCGTCTCCTCGCACCAGAAGAGAGCAGAGGAGATAAGGCTTGTTGTTGCTGAGAGGAACAGCTGCTCTAGTTCTTTGTTTATTAAAACACACGCACACTCAGGTATGCCAGCATTTTATAGTCTCTGTGCTGGTTTGGGTCTAGCTGGCACTGTTGACTGTTGCTCTGATGCACTGTTCTGTGCAGCTAGACAAAAAGAAGGTTCAGAGCAACACCCCCTGCAGAAATCTGTCAGTCTAACAAAGCAGCCTCTCTGTCTGCAGGCTCTGTTGTTTCAGATCTGTGTCATCCACAGAAATCACCCTGCGAGGGATTCATAGATCGATTTGGATTTGACATGGCTGTCTGCTGTCTGACACGCAGCCACGAAGGGAAGCATCACATTAATATTGAGCAACTAAGAAGCGAGACACCTATAACATGAGCGTAAACAATTCCTGCTTATCGGTTTGATAGAAGAGTGAATGCCAGCACACAGACCAACGCCTTTGTACACACATTTTAAACAATATACAGTATATTTCTGAATAAACTGTAACTTCAGTATCTCGTCGTTAATTTTTATTTATGAGAGTGATCAGATTTTGTTGTATACTGTTCATTTTGATGACCAGGTTTAATTTTAAGTTTAAGTATATATATAGAGATTTAGAGACATTAAAACCCTTGCAGGACAGTAGCAGGAGCACATTTTGTCCTATTTTCCTCTCTGGGAGTCAAACTTGGCCAAAGATTATACCTCTGGTTGAGCCCTTTCTGCTGAGTGACTGGAAACAGTAAGAGGAGACTTTCCTCCTCACGCATTCACACTGGATACCGCTGCCAACATCCAAAATCTACCTGCACGTGACAGGGAATAGGAAGACTTCCTGTGTTTGGGACTTTCTCCCAAACACACCCAGACCTGTGTTTATGGTTGAGAGGCATCAGTGCTAGTAAACAGAGCCATGAATTTACATGCACGCTTAAAGAAGATGCACTTGCATGCACACATACATACTGTACATATAAACAAACACACACACACACACACACACACACACACACACACACACACACACACACACACACACACACACTTATTCATTCCACTTAGTGGCTCTGAGAAGAAGCAAAGCCCCTTGTAAAGCACTGAGTCATGAGTATATTACAGAATTCGATCATTGTTTTCCCTCTGGTCTCTGAGCCTGGTTCCCATCACACTCGCGAGTGTGCACACACCCACCCACCCACACACACACACACACACACACACACACACACACACACACACACACACACACACACACACACACACACACACACACACACACACACACACACATGCAGTGAATCTTTTCCCATCAGCACATAACTATTATCCAGTGCTGTTTGGTGGCTAATGATTTTACATTCCCACCAACCGATGCACTTCTTAACCACTTGTATTAAACATAAGGCAAGTGTATGTGTGTGTGTGTGTGTGTGTGTGTGTGTGTGTGTGTGCGTTTGTGTACGCCCTTGAGTATGTCAGTAAAGAGATAAAAAGGCTTACAGTACAAATCCCATCCCATAAATGATCAATCTCCAATAGCTCATTTTTTAAATGGTGAGAGTATAGGGAGGGATAGAAAAGAGAGAGACAGACAGAGAGGTGTGAGTAAGGAGTGGTGAGGCGGGTGAGAGGGGATGAGCATGCTGGGGGAGATGAAGAGACAGAGGAGGGAAGGTGAAGTTGAAAGGTTAACCTGGCCACATATGTAACCAAAAGAGTCATCCATGTACTGTATCCATGTGAATAAATGAACAGCTGTCTGTCTGCTCCCCTATCCTTTGAGGCCACGGTCTTTGTTGAGTTCTGGAGCCAAACCGAAGCCCTTTAGCCTGGTGGCTGGCGGACCACCCTGCCACACCCTGGTATGTATTCTATCCCCCTCCATCCCCAGCTCTGTACCAGGGTTCAGGGGTCAGGAGCTGCCAGGTGATTGGATGTTGTTGTGGTAAGGGAACACTGGTCTGCTAAGTGCTACAAAAACACCAACTGTCTCTGATATTACTGGCCACAGGGCTTTGGCCCTACCAGTGTGTATGTGTGTGTGTGTGTGTGTGTGTGTAGAGGTCAACAAGGGACAAGGACCAGATTTTTGCCTTGAACTAGACCTTCTGAACACGACCCCCATCTGGAAGTTAACAGGATCCATGTGTGTGTCAGTTTTTCTGACACATGGTTAGCACCAATATTTGAAAATATCTTCAGATCATATCTGCCATTAAAATAGGTTAGAGCCTGAAACAGATAGACAGGCAGACAACAGAAAGAGAGACGAGTTCAGTCAGAGGAGAGCAGACAGACTCTCCAGCGATGCGTTTGATGGCCACCTCATAATCTAGAGAGACAGTCAGGAAGTGTATCTCTGTCCAAGCCATTTGCTTATTCCTGAAAGTCCTGAACATTTTACTGCACAGTTGTTGAGACATTGCTCTGTGGTCGGTGAATGTTAGTTGTTATTCGGTGGGCCTTCAGATGATGAGTGCAAAACGTACAGGTCTGTCCCTGAGGATTTACCAGGTTGTTGCTATAGGGATATGCTTAAGTGTTTTTTGACACCGAAACATGAAAAGCTAACGCCAGTGTGCATTTCTAGCACACAGTACGAATGGGAGTCTGGAAAAAAGCATGTCTTTGTCTTTTCTGTGTCAGCTCATGGATGACACGTGACATGTGTAGCGCATGTATGAAGGGTACTATATGAGTTTGTTAGACAGAAGAATGACACACACACACACACACAAACACACACACACACACACACACACACACACACACACACACACACACACACACACACACACACACACACACACACACACACAAACATGAAATCAGTGTTTTGGGCTGAAGGTTGCGGACTGAGAGGATTCACTAGTAATTACGGGTCTATTCTCATCACTCTTCATCTGAAGGCTAAAGTGCTCTCTTGGCGCTCCCTCTTCCACTTTAGTTTGATTGAAAAGACTCTCAAGTAGACACAGTTTCCAACACAAGGTGAAACACATCCAGAGACACACACACATACATATGAACATGCAAGTGCACAAAACACACACCACAGATGTTGTATAATATCTTTTTATGAGCAAACAATGCACTCTTGGCATTGCCTCAGCTCCCCAGAATTCAGGCACCCTATAGTTGTCCTTGGTTAATGCCAGAATCACACACACACACACACACACACACACACACACACACACACACACACACACACACACACACACACGCACGCACACACACACACACACACATGCACACGCCCGTACACAGCCCAAGGCTACGACTGTTCAGTGCCCTCGCCAAATGTTTCACTGCAATGGGGAAGCGACTGCAGCCATCTCTCATGTAAGCTCACTCTTTCTCTCACCTCTCCTCCACCTCTCAGCCTCGATAAATAATCACAAAGTGAAGCTTCCGATAATTAGCTGGCGTGGGTGTGAGAGGGCCATGGAGATGAGGAAATGCCCGCAAGAATGAGGTGACACAGAGTGGAGGAGCGGAGAGTGAAAGGGTAGGGGGAGTCGCGCAGACGTCGGAGCAGCCAAACAAACCCAGTGACCCCCCATCCTCAACCAGTGCTTTCCCTCACTGATGTTCTCCTCTCGTGGCCCTGCCCCTTCTCTCTTATAGCCTCACCTAGCATACCAAATGCTGTTGTAGTCCAGCCCCGCCCGACCGCTCACCCAGCCCCGCAGGACACAAAGCATGGAACATCGGCTGCTCATATGAAGCAACTTTTACTACTCCGTAATATTCAACCCAACCCTCCTGGGTTTCTGCTCTTACGGAGGAGCCACAGCTGGCATTGTCATCATATTCTTATTTCCTCCTATATCTCTCTCCTTTTCTTCACTTTCTCTTTCTCCATCTTTACCCCTTGCACCCTCTCAATCACAATCAAACCCCCATGTACTGCCCCCCCCCTCTCTTGTCTCAATGGCTTGCTGTAACAAAACCAGGGGCTTAGAGAGCATGTGCTGAGATGCTCCACAATGTAAAACAGATGTGTGAAGCCACACACACACACACACACACACGCACACGCACACACGCACGCTCACACACACACACACACACACACACACACACACACACACACACACACACACACACACACACACACACACACACACACACGTGGAAAGACAGCCCGTAGCATTTTAGGCCAGAGGGTGGAGAGAGAAGTCGAAACAGCCCTGTTACTAGGATACAGCCAAAATAAAACAGACTGGGAGGGCTACAGTGCGTTTCACACACACACACCACCAACGGTCAGGACGTGAAAACAATGTTTGGAGAGAGTGGGACGGGTGGAACCTGCAGACTTCAGTGTCAGGTTTCTGGTGTTCAGCTCCAGTTTGTTCACAATCAAGCAAAGAGATGCAGATTGTTGGCTTTGGCATCTGGGGCTGATTACGTTTCAGTGTGGGATGAGCGTATGTGAGGTTGGGAGTGCGGAGAGTTGAGGAGTTCAGGCTTGCTGTTACATGTAGGTGTGTGTGTGTGTGTGTGTGTGTGTGTGTGTGTGTGTGTGTGTGTGTGTGTGTGTGTGTGTGTGTGTGTGTGTGTGTGTGTGTGTGTGTGTGTGTGTGTGTGTGTGTTGAGTTCGGCAGAGGAAATCTCTCACTGATTGAACTGTTTACAAGCCTCTTATCGTAGCCAAGGGTCTGTTGTCTTCCTTATGAGACTGTTTGTGTTTGTGTGTGTGTATGTGTGTCTATGCGTGTGTATGTATGTAAACTTCTATCTATTTTTGTGAGGAACAATTTGAGTTTTAGACCGTAGAAGTGAGGATATTTTTGGAAAGTGAGGACATTTTGTCATGTTCTCACTACTTCAAAGGGATGTTTGAGGGTTAATATTTGGTTTGAAAGTTCAGTTTAGTACCATGTTTAGGTCATGGAGAGAGAGACAGAGAGAGAGAGAAATGGAAAAGGTCAGTGGCTGTCTGTCAGTGTCAGTTGTCCATCCAGAGTATCCTGCTTTCCTTCTCTCCCTCTCCTTATCTGTCTGTCTCTTTGGTATTTTGGGCTGTTTTTCTGGCAGTTTTACTCTCATGGTTGTTATTAAAGGTTGTCTGGAATGTTTATTCCTCTGTTCGGCAGAACAGGTGCTATCTTCATGGAAATCTCCCAATGGCTGTAAACACACACACACACATACACACACACGCATACACGCACACACACACGCACACACACACACACACACACACACACACACACACACACACACACACACACACACACACACACACACACACACACACACACACACACACACACACACACAAACATTCAAGCCAAGGGGGATTCCGGGGACTAATGTAACAGGGAGAAACTGGACTGCACCATCAATTTGAGCTCTTTGTGCAGACACTGTGGTTTACTCTAGATAGCCAGGCCGAGCCTGGGAGATAAGGCCACTCTCGGCTTGCCTGTGGGAAAGATGTAAAGCATTCTCCTTAAAACACTCTCTTTCTCTTCCCCACCCTCTTTTTGCTGTATACATGCACCATTGTTTAAAACTTTAAAAGCAGATATTATTAGACATATGGGTCCAATTTAATATACGTAGTGACAAAAGCATAAACAACAAACTCATTCTGTGTCTCTGCACGAATAATAACCTCTGTTTACACAACTTGCTATATTTAATAAATCAACATTCACAATTAAAGAATGAACTTACACTAGCCCCTTTTACACAGAGATTGCGGCATATTGATGGAACAACATCACTCCAATATGCCGGCTTTGCTTGCTTCTGTGTTATTTACACAGAACCAAGCAACGCCGGCCTGCTGGCGCATCAGTAGCCCCTTTTACACAGCGTTCCGGAATGAAAGAGGCGCTTGTAAACAGCGTCAGGTGTGACGTAAACATTTAGCGCCGCGCCGGTCAGATGCTTTACAACAACAACACTGGCCGGTGAATTGAGAGCAGTAGTGCTGGAGCTTGCAGTAAGAGGGCTGTATTTTACTGTCCCCACGATGTGCTGGTTGATCTCGCTATGCGCTGAGTCCAACATCACTGGGACTGTTAACCAAACTGACAAAATCAATCCGCTTCACCTCTGTGTCTGTGTGTGTGTGCTTGTGTGACAGGTTGGCTGTGAGCGAGTCTCTTTGTGAGGGCAGAGATCTGCCAATCAGACATAAACATACACATAGACACAGTGTGTGAAGTCACGTTACTGTAGGCAGAAATAAAGTGTGGATATACGCTCGGACTTAGGATAATAATAGCGGCGGCGATCCGGTCGCAGCCTAGCCTAGCCTAGCCTAGCCTAGCCTAGCCTAGCCTAGCCTAGCTTTCCCATTGTACAACTTCCCCTGGGCAGAAATAGACTCATAAACTCTGCAAAATGAAGCGCGGGGTTTGGATTGAGCAGCGGACCTAATGACCAGCTAGATTATACGCCGTTCCTTTTATTTGGTGATTTTTACGGGACATCAGGCCGCCGTGATTAATGTTAAACACACGTCCTTCAACTGCTAACATGGTCGCATGTTTAGAACGTAGGCTATGGAACGTCAAACACCCCCCTGTTCCGCAACAACAAGCTGGCCGCATTTATACAGAGAGGCGGAACTGATTGTGTCGGCAATCCTACTACCCCCCGAGGTAGTAAAATTCCCAGAACAATCTCTCGCACCTTTCTTCCCTCGTTCCGCAACGGTCGCATTTATACAGCAGGGCGGAGGGCCGAAATTCCGACATATTCCCGGCTTTCACTGGCTGTGTAAAAGGGGCTACTGATAGCTTTAAGTTGTTCTATTTACATCACCATGTTTCAGGGCCAGGCCAGTGACTTATAGGTTGTGGAGAAGAATTTGAAATGCTTTCTGAGGCATACAGTCTTTACAGATCATCATGTTGTAACTGAATACTACCTTAAGAGCAAAAGGCTCAACAAGTGTGTGACAGGATTATCTCTGAACTATGCTCAACTCAATCTCAGATTCTCAAGGCCTTGAGAAATAATGTTTTAGAAAAGGTGTGGTAATTAATTTGGAACTTGCCGTGCCATGCCATGCCATGCCAACCTACACACACACACACACACACACACACACACACACACACACACACACACACACACACACACACACACACACACACACACACACACACACACACACACACACACACACACACACACACACAAGCAGACCTACCATGGTGAGTGCTGTGAGAGTAACTATAGATTACAGAGCTGTCAAACGTAGTGCTGGAAGGAGGCAATTAGATCAGGGGATGTCTTGCTAATGGTCTGCCTGACCCTAGACACACAGACACTCACACACAAACACACATATGCACATATATGCACACACACAGGCAGTAACTGAATTTCTCTGTGACTCTCCTGAACCTCGCCCCAAAACAAAAGCAGAGTGCTGTTAAATGTTTTGCTGCCTTTAGGCTTGAAGTAAAACACACACCCACACACACACACAGACACACACGTGCGCGCTCACTCATGTAGGGGTGCAGGATATGCAGAGGCATGCACAATAATAAGCCCTGTCACACAGGTATGAAAGAGATTCCACTGGAAAACCACTGGAATACTGCACGGTTTCCCAGGATCCCTTCACTATTTCATTATTAGTAAACTCTGTGTGTGTGTGTGTGTGTGTGTGTGTGTGTGTGTGTGTGTGTGTGTGTGTGTGTGTGTGTGTGTGTGTGTGTGTGTGTGTGTGTGTGTGTGTGTGTGTGTGTGTGTGTGTGTGTGTGTGTGCGTGTCTGTGTGTGTGTGTGTGAACACGTTGTAGGCAGACAGAGGATTCATTGTGATATGGTCGTGTCCCTCAAGGCTCTGGAATCTGGCACATTGTCTTTGTCGGAAACTCAAACCATTTACAACTCTCGACTTGTTTTGATCCTTTCAGAAAATTCCATTTCCTGCAGTCGTTTGCAGAGAAGCCTCTGGAAGGAAAAGCCTCATTATGACTTCAGTTGGACTTGGCTTGAAGGTCAGTGGCCGCCTTAGCGCTGAAGTTTCCCTGTGAGAACCAAATGTGGATTAAGAAAGGTGCCATTACTGCTGAACACGTAGCAACCTGTGGGTTCTCTGATGCTGAATGGGCGAGTATAGTCTGGAGATGAGGGATCTTCTGCATGCCTCAGCTCAATCTGTTTAAACATGGGATCATTTAAGTCATTTATGTATTACAACATTTAGTTACTATTGTTTTCACTTACTCAAAATGTCAGAATCAGTTCAGTTTTCTACAGCCATGCAGGCAAAGGAGAAATCCTCAATCACACAATGGGGGGTTAGAACCTCAACAAAGAAATAAAAAGGTTTATTACAGACATATATTAATGGCTGAAAATCCAGGGGAGAACATACAATTAGCTTATTTAGCTTTTGCAGCAAGTGATTAACAAAAATAACTGACAACATTTACAAACATTGGTGGAGGACAAAATTCAATGTTTCATATGCAGTGAGTATGTGCTTGTATGCATGCAGAGTTATGAAGTTTGTTCCAACTAAACACTCTCATCAGTGGGATATTTGTTCTCCATTGTGATCGTGAGTCCAGATGTCTGTATAGGTCTGTAAGTGTGAATGAGTATTTAAGTATGTGATGTAAACTGCAAACTGTATGGGCAGTGTGAAAGAGGGGGAGGGAGGTACACTGTATGGCCAAAAGTATTGGTCTTCTGGTCTTCATAATATGATATTTTATTTCTTCTAAATTTGTGACAGTAGTTCAAGAATTGTTCCTCCTGTTTCAACATGACAAAGTGAGGCCGTTAAAAAGTAGTTTTCCCAGTTTGGTGTGGAATAACTTGACTGGCCGGCACATATCTTCGCTCCACCCAACACCTCCAGGATGAACTCTGCTTTTGTCAAACTCATTGACCGTGGTGTTTATTTGGCAACCAGCTTTGACAACAAACAACCTCCTCGTAGTTTGGGACCCCCCTGCTGTGTCTTTAAAATAACAACAATAACATACAATCGCCCTTTAATCCTATCTAGCGACCTTATTAAAACCGAATACCTGGGAGTATTGAGGTATTGACTTTGCCACAAAGCAAGCTTACATCTGATGAAGGACAGAAATCAGCAGAGCGCATTGTAATGACAACAAATAATAAAACATATTTTATATTCTATAAGCTATTCATGAGCAAATACATAGCACTTTTTGTTTGCGGTCAATTACAACCCGGAAACATTTACATCCCTGTTCAAGAGTGGAGGGACAGCAGCAGCACGCTACAGTCATGCCCGTGTTTTAAGAGAGTGTGATGTTCAACAATCACATATTAGTTTATTGCTGGGGTTCCAAATGATCCAATACACACACACACACACACACACCACACGGAAGACTGGTGTATGCGCACCATACACACACACACACACACACACAGACACATGGAAGCCTGGTGGATGCACATGGTGAAGGAGGACATGGTGAAGGGGGATTCCCCGAGCAAGTTCTCAAGCTTATTTCAGAGCATGCATGTGTGGATGAAGAAGCGGTGTCGTGCCTCCAGAAATACACACCCACACACCCACACACACACACACACACACACACACACACACACACACACACACACACACACACATACACATAGAGAGAGAGAGAGGCTGTTTGTGTGTGACACAGGGCAGCCTGTATCTGTAGCGTGTGACACACAGTGCTCTCTCTGCAGCAGCCAGGCCACAGCTCAGGGACCTGTGCCAACAAACAGAATAGCCTGTCTGTTTCCTGCCTTTCGCTGAGCCCTGAGTGACAGCAGGGCTTTCTTTGTGTGTGTCACTGTATGTGTGGGCGTGACTTCTCTGTTTCTGTGTGTGTGTGTATCAAATCGACACACATCGCATGAAGGGCATGTAGAGAGAAGACACTTGCCTCCCGTCAAACAGTGTCTTTATCTGCTCCTTTTGTTTATTACACACACATGTACACCCACATGCCATCCCCCTCCCTCCCCCCCACACACACAATGGGGAACATACTCTCACAAACCAGTTAGCCTCCGTAAAAATAAACAATTTCACCAGCGAACATCCTGCAGCTTATTTAATTATACTGTCAAATTGTACACACGAGCACACATGCACGACACACACACACACACACACACACACACACACACACACACACACACACACACGCACACATCCTGGCCTCAGCTGTCATGTTCCTGGAGTGTCAGGTTGTGAAGAGCAGAAGCCACTGCCTCACCCCCTGACCCTCTCGGAGGTCCCTCTCGAGCGCTGTGGACGCACAACATCGGAGATTTCAGCGTTCAGACGGAGGAAGGCACAGAATCAGTGTGTGCAGGTCAGGGTCAGGCTCTGCACAGGAGATAAAGATACAAAACAGACGTTTGCAGGACCAAAATACAGGGCGAAGGATGTGGCCGAAGAAAAGCAGAAGTTACGATGGGGTGTGTGATAGGGGTCTGCTCACCACATCATGTAAAACAGGGCTATTCAACCTCCTTAACAAGTGGGCCGAAAAGGAAAACCGCTGGTGGTTCAAGGGCCACACATATAGTAAAACATATAATGTCAATTAATCACTACAAATAAATCGTACTTAAGGTAGTGTGTTAACTCAATAGATATAGTACTGCTAAATGGAGTAAACTTGTCAGACGCATTCCTTTCTTCTTCACTTTTAATCGCATCATTATAAAAATTGTTGTTCTCACATATTTTGGACACATTCTTATGATTCAACAATGTTGTTGGAATCATCACAAAACAGAACTACTGTACATATGAGACAGTTTGAGCCTGTTTCAGACAGTGAGAGAAAATGCACTGCCTTGATTTTGCTATTTCAGCATAGTTTGGCTCATAAATTGTAAGGCCAATCCTGAGACACTCATGCAGCTTCATAAACCAGACTCATAGACATGTGTAAAACTGATTTACTGCATTCGTTTTATTTATCACCTATTACACATGAACCAGATTTGCAGACAACAATTTTCCTTAAAAAAAAAATCGGGTCGCTAGTTGAATAGGCCTGATGTAAACTGTGTGCCTTCTTCAGAGCAGCACCACAAGAAACTGAACTATGAATGGTGCTCAAGTGGACTCTTAAACAGAGAAAAACTGACACGCACACTGACAGATGTAGGAGCACCTAGTTGACACAATTTACTTGTGAAATTTGGACATTGCCACTGCGAACAAGGCTGCCTGATTTTTTTTTAGCAGTCATCCAAATGCAAAGCACTATCGTTAAATATGGCAACAGCACTATAAACCGCACTGCTAATTTAGGAGGGTGACACGGGCACTGAGAATAAACATAAGCAGAAGAGCAGCCAACACAGGGTAAGTAAGTGATCTACTGTATCTATCAATCTATCTATCTATCTATCTATCTATCTATCTATCTATCTATCTATCTATCTATCTATCTATCTATCTATCTATCTATCTATCTATCTATCTATCTATCTATCTATCTATCTATCTATCTATCTATCTATCTATCTATCTATCTATCTATCTATCTATCTATCTATCTATCTATCTATCTATCTTCTGGTCAGGCATATTGTAATAGAGCTGCAAGCACTCATCATGCTAACAGAGCTCAGCCACCACACATACGAAGAGTGTGAGTGTACTTTGTATATATCTTCCTTGTGTTAACTGACCAATAAAGCAACTTAATATTCATTTGGTTTTCTTCCAAA
The DNA here is from genome assembly GCA_026929865.2 of Hyperoplus lanceolatus. NCBI lineage: Eukaryota > Metazoa > Chordata > Actinopteri > Uranoscopiformes > Ammodytidae > Hyperoplus > Hyperoplus lanceolatus. Next base: position 8,375,197 of record CM049403.1, read on the forward strand.
ACAAATGTTTTTATAAGACAAGATAAAACACACAGTAGGAATGTGTTTTAGTGGTTTATGTGTCTCCACTTTAAAAGAAGCAGAGACAGAGACTGTAAACAACAGAGATGGGACACATCATTGAGGGCAGCAGATGACCCCCCCCACACACACACGACCAGACATTCCCCAAAGGACTAAACAGGAATCCCCCACAAGCCCCACGACAGACTGACTGACTCTGCACGGTCCTGACACACACACACACACACACACGCACACACACACACACACACACACACACACACACACACACACACACACACACACACACACACACACACACACACACACACACACACACACACACACACACACACAAACACATACACACAGGTTTACAGGCAGTGCAGAAATAGCCCAAGTCTGGAGTAATAGCACACACACCTCTCGCTGCCGCCCTGTATGGCTTCAGCACATAAAGCCATTTATACAGAAAGAGGAGCTTGATGCTGCTCTCCACACACTGGTCCACCTTATGTCACCTTTTCTCTCTCTGTTTATCCTCTGTTACCTCTCCATCTCTCACACAGAGAAAAGCTCACTCTCTGAAAGCACCTTTCTCCCGGTTACATTCTCTGAGTGACACAAGGTTCAGATGAAGACAAAGGTCAGGAGTTCCTAAGCCACTGGTTCCTGACACTGCATCAACTCTTGGGTTCCCCACAGCAACAAGGGGGGCTTTCTTCCACCCTCTCCCCTCAACATTTGCATGGCACTCACTGTCAGGGTTTTCCCTCAAACACAAGAACAACTGCACATAGTTCACTGGCACACTAAGGGAGGGTGATGGTCTCAGAGCCAGATTTGGGAGTGGATGATTTTCACTGTAAAGGATGATGAAGTCCATAGAGAAGTTGTGTGGGAAAACACCTGTTTTCTGGTTAAGGAGTCAACACTTCAACAGAATAGAGACCCAGAACCCATGATTACCCCCCCCCTCCCCCCGCACCCCCATGATGATTCACCACCAAGACCTCTGCTGTCTTCAGATTCAGATCCAACTCAATTCATTCTTTGCATTCAGACTTTTGGTCATTTGAGCTGCAGATGTTGTTGTGTGCTGATTATCTTCTGATTCTCATCTGAATGGAATCTGAATATTTAAAGCAAGTGAAAGAGAGAACAGACAGAATTCATGCATTTATATGTGACTGTGAGATTACATAGGCCTAATGGTAACGTGACGATAGTAAAGCAAAGTCAACTTTTATTTCGTATAATGTTCCGGTCTGCCTGCCGTAAATCATTTTGTCTGAGTTCCAGGAGATTGTACCCGACCAAAGATATTAAAAATAACTATATAAAAATAACATTAATTTTCGCTGATGCTCTCGTTTGCTGTGTCATTTACAATCATCAGAGGAAAAGAATTGGACTGTGTCATAAACATTTAGAAGTTCCTCGTAGGCAGTTTAAGAAGTGTTCATTGTTCAGAAGATATGTAGCTTAGAAGAAAACCTGCTTACTGTATATGATTTATTTGAAGCTGGAGCCAGCTGCTACTTAGCTTAGCTTAGCTTAGCACCAAGAGCCAACCTGGCTCCGTCCATGGTTTGCCAATGAATACATTCTCCTTTGTTCAAAGAAAGAATTGTAAAAAGGACAATTAGCTATTTTTTGCAAGGTTATGTGGCAGAGAGACTGTTTCTTGGCTGGGTTACCTGACAGTTATAGTTAATGGCCAATTAAGTTTTAGTCTGAATGAAACAAACAAAACATAGGCCTAAAATGTTTTCAGGCGTTGATAGCTTTGTACAGAGAGTGGCTTACTGTCCCCCCCCCCCCATTAGCCCCAATGTCAATGCTAAAGTAAGCCAACTGTCACTTCTCGACCATACACAGGTATTGATCTTCTTGTCTAACTCCAACTATAGATGCATGTGTCCCATAATGTTGAGCTCTTCCTTTGTGCGTTTCAGACCAATACATCACTTTGGATGATACTGTATAAGAGTGTGTGAGTATCCTGTGGGCTAACATGCAGGTCAGGGCAGATCTGCACTGTCATGATGGCTGCCCATGGACACACGATCCTCCCCAGCCAGAGTCTACTGGTTTTCTGTATCAGGTTGAGCGCACCGCCAGGAATGCCGTCTATTTGCAGCTGACCTGCCGTGACAGCCAGTTATATAGCTGGGTTATGCGATTAGGGCTGCCGGAGTGGAGGAGGAAGAGGAGGAGGAAGAGTGTGGGGTTTCCTGGGAAGCTCCCAGTCAGACATCTGCTGCCATCACTCTCCACCCCACGTCTCTCTCCGGCTCTTATTTGCCCTCTTTCTCTGAGCCGCTGTCTCATAGATAGAGCAGCAGCGCTCCACTGAATAATTCAAAGTGCAGAGGACAGACAGTGGATGAGGAGGACGAAGAGGAGGGATGAAGACACGAGTAGCTAAAGGGGGAAAATCACTGAGAGAGATGGGATGGTGATACCGGAGATGAGAGAGAGATGGAGCAGCGCGTCACATCACATGACCACCGGGAGATCCCTGAACAGAGCTGGTCACATGACTGACTGGAAATGCCTAAGAAGGATTTACCAGAAGTGACGTCTGAGTGAGAGCAAGGCTTTATACAGATTACAGACTGTTCAGACCAAGTGTGACAGTAATACTTCAACGCACAATGTTGTTGTTGTTTTTTCGTTAAAAATGTATAGATTCATAAACAGGTTTACAATTCAAAATATGTACTATTTGAAAAACACATCCAGTTAACCGTGACATGACAGATGCAGCTGAAACCAAACTGTGTGTACAAGTGTGACTGATCTGAACCAGGGTAATTCTCCTAATTTTTCTTCTTCTTCTTCTTCTGGACTTTTGGTCCAGCTGTCTCACGCCTACTCAGTCTCACACACCAAATCAGCCACAACGTCACAACAGTTCAGAATGCGGATGGTTCAGAAAGTCAGGAGGATTTGATCAGTTGCTTTTCTTGTAGAAAAAGTCTCTAATTCATCATTGATTTGAAATCTAATTAAAAGAGCACCAAGTTGAAGGTTTGCCTGACTACATTCTCAGTTCCTCCTGATAGTATTTACCCTTGATATTGGTGTGTAGGCAAAGGCCTCACCAGTGGATGGATGTCTGGTCCAGAGGGTCTGCAGTCTGCACAGTTATACGCGTTGAGGTCCGTGACTTTTAACTTGTTTGTTAAGACAAGTTCTTACCCCTATATTTGAATAAAACCACCACAAACGTCCAAAGAACAGCAAACAAGACCATCAGCGAAAAGAACGCTATTTTATATAGTTGGTATTAAAGGTGGGGTACATGATGTCCAGAGAATGTTTGTTTAACCACAGCAATATTTGACGCTCAGAGCGGTTGGCCTGGACATTCCCCAAAATGGTCTGGCTGCGAGCCACTGTATTTGGATCGCCCTTAACAGAGCTGATAGTATAAACAAAAAAAATCTTTCTATCTTTTACAGGATCTTTCACCCACATCTCATAGTCTTTCTCAGCAGACAAAGGGTCTTCTCCTTGACCCTATGGAAATCTGGTGTCACTGGACACCTGCAGATAAATCAAGAATTATGATGCCGTCCTTATACTTTAGTGCTATTAGTTGCAGCAGACTCTGCCACTACCACAAAAATAGGAAAGTAAATGTGAAAATGTCGACCAAAGACAATGGCAGGATGGTATCTTTAAAAAGTTTTTTTTCCCTGAACTGAGAACGAAAAGTCATATGACCTGACATCATGTGTGGCCTGTAAGCAGAAACAACATGTCTCTTTGCCCGTTTCAGATGAGGCCAGTGAAGAAGATGTTAGAACCAGAGGTTTGAAGGTTGTGCAAATGTGAACTTTACTCACGCTTCATGGGAAGTTCGTGCTCACGCCCAGTAGACTCAGTTCATGCCATGGCCGGTCCAGCAGCATTCAAAGCCCTGTGCATTCTGGGAGTTTGACTAAATAAACACAGTGCACCCATAACCGTACAGTTCGCTGATGGACTTTATGGCCCTTCTCCCTCCTCGAGCTTTGTAGCGAGGGATGAAAAATGCTCTTTCCATGCGCATTCGCTGCCTTGCCTTCCCTGGAGGAGCTCATACGTTCCTGCTGGGAATCTGGTGTTTGCTTTAGTTCCGGGTGGGTTGCGCTCTGGGTTTTTGGGTTGGGGTTTTCAGGACCGGACAGGACTCTGGTGGTTTTACAACTAAGCCATGTAGCTGTTGTTGCTCTAGTCTTTCAGCCTTGGAGTCCTATCCCCAAGTTCTGGGTATGGAGCTGACGTAAATTTGTAGAATTTTGAGAATATCGCTTAAATGAACAGTGTTGGCTTCGGAAAATCAATAATGAAGAGCCCTGAGTGTCATAAAACATAGAAGCTCCGTTGTGTCCACATCTCTTTATTAAACGGCAGTGTGGGTTTTATACCTGCTTTATGTGTTTCTCCTCCACCCTCCTTCATCTCCATCCCTCTTTTTCTCCCTCTAACATAATTGAGGTGAGCTTGTCCTCTCCTATGTAACCCAATGCTGGTCCCACAGCACTGAAGTGTCGTTTGGTCCGAAGCTTAAGTACTCGGTGTGCTCTGCGCTGCGCTCTAACCCCTCCTGATCAGCAGAAGCCCAGATTACACACATGAATAATTAAGTTTATCGCCTTAAAGGCCATTTGTGGTAAAAGACAGTTATAAATCCTATCAGACCTGATATGCTGCACAAATATTAAGCTGATTATTATGTTCTCTCTTAGTGGCTAAGTCTTTCTTATTTCTTCCAAGTGGAGATTCATACATGCAAAGGTGTGTCTGTTTTAAAACAGTGAGAAATAGCATTGAGTCTGGCAGAGCAGGTGCAGTGAATTCACTGATGGCCAAGACAAACACACATGTCACTCCCTCTGAGCTATTTATATTATAATGGATGTCAACATATTGAAGGGCATAAAGGCATCATCGCACATCATTTATCTTTAATAATTGATGTGGGTGATGTTTGGTGTATCTGTCTGTCAGCCATCCACCTGATGATCTCATTCCGTGGGTGATGCAGCCTTACGGCAGGTGAGTCATCATGCGATGCTCTTGTCTCTTACTGGAAGAGAGACATGCTGTATTTACTGCTGCATCACCTCCCTGTCCACACAGCCCCGCCACGCTTCCATCGGTCACTCTCCACCCTCCCTTCACTGTCCTTGACTCTCTCTCCTGATTCACTTCCCAGTCCCCTTCTTCTTCTCTGTTACCCTGGCTCCACATAATGAGAAAGTTAAAGGTGACCCATTTTGCAAAATGTTCAACATTAATATGGGTCCCTGGAGACTCCCAAAGTAGAGAAGAGAAGAAACAACCCTCTCTCTTTTTCACCTCCACCTTTCAGGGCAGACTTACAAATGGCCCTGTGAGATAAATAAAAGTTTTTTTAGACACTGCACCATGAAACAGTTTGTAGTAGAAACCCAAATTACAATTTTGAACCTGAAAATGAGCATAATATGTGACCTTTAAGACTAATGACGTGTCAATCAGGCAGCTTTAGAGCAGCTGGTAAGAGGATCCCCTTGACTCTTGTCAAGAAAGCGAAGAGGGGTGCTTCCCAAACTGTGGAAAACTGTCCTTTATCACCAGATGAGCATTGTTAACAGATAAATGGGGGACTCCAATGTCCTCAGGCTCTTCTCCTCCAGCTTTTCTTTCAGCCTGCGTTTCATGTCCTCCATCAAACAGCAGTAAACACAAGGGGACCACATAATTTTCTTTTTTAATTAGGTAAATGGACTTGAGTCAGACAGAAATCACTCTCTGGAGTCCAGCGCTGTCAGACTAAATGTTATTAACATCCCAGGGAAGGCACACTTTTACCTGCTGCTCTTCTGGTTTTGGGTTCCTCACAACAAGGTGAACTGACAAGGTTAATTCTCCATGTTTCTAAGGAGTCGAAGGACGCTCGTGCTATAATGGGAACTCCTCGGCCTCACCTGGTCCTAACAGATGTCCACACCCACTCTGGCTCGGCTGGTGAAGTGGCACTGCCCGTCTCTCCAGGGAGGATCCCTTCAGACACAGACGTGCCCAGACGGAGGGGTATTATCTGCTGTTATTACTGCAGATAATTATGTCAGATGATTATATCAATTAGCTATTTTGTGTCTTTGCAGCCGCTCCAGTGTCAATATTATTTCACTCATGAGCTGGACCCATGAGTAAACATCGGGGTCGGATATAGAGGGACCGCGACGTGAGACAGCTGTTTGGATTCGACAATTTATTTCTTTAACGGAGCTTGAACAATAATGATTAAAAGAACAGCAATTGTATTTTTAGCAGGCTTTGCATAATAAGGTCACTGAGATAATAAACTTTTGAGAACAAACTCAGAACTGTTCCTCACTGATGTAAGGCCCTGGTGTTACTTTAGAAGCTGATTTGTCCATAAACTTCAATCCAAGACACAAATAAAGACTATCTTTTTACCCAGCATTCCCTGTTTCCTTGACGCACATGAGGACTGTTTAGCTCAAAGAGGGCTTTTGTGTGCTGCAGGTGTTGAGTTATATGACGCTGTGCTGAAGAGTGTTTAATTCCTACGGGCCCCCTGAGGCCCCCCAGGCCCCGAAGCCTGGTCCAAGAGAAAGGCCAGAAGCTGTTTCAACTTCCTCTATGTTGTTTTGTATGGAACAACTTCAAACACTGTTGATCACAGCACACACCACGTACACAAATGAATACATTTTTGATTTTATACTGTTCAGTCAATAAAAACACACCATGTTGATTAAATGATTAAATGTTTTGTTCATACAATTTATTCTACAAAGTAAAAAGTAACTATCACTGTCAAATGAAAGTGAAGGGAGCAATACTTTCTTTGTGTACAAGACATTTCCTACTTTATTTTACTTCAGAAAGAAAATCCTGGACGACCAAGTCCCCCCCAGAATTATTTGTGCTATATTTATAATAGCAGACATGATGATATACAACACCGCGTGTAGTATGAGACTTATGGTGCTAATGCAGTCAACAGGTAGAGCTGCTCTGCACTGCCGGGAGGGATTGTGTTAGCAGCCACAGCTCTGACCTTTCCTGTTATGGAAATGGTGCTGCGGCCTCTTTCCGGCCGGCTGCTGTGTGACCACTTGTGGAGCATTGTTCAGCTTTATGGGCACAACCTGTTATTCTCCGTCTTTACTTTGGCAGCCCTCCGCTGTGTGCTACGAAGCGTTCTCTAAGAAACACAAAGTGCATAGAGAGCCCACAGCGAAACGTCCCCCTCTCTTCTGCCCCCTCGCTGTATAGCTCAGGGGGTAAACTGGGGCAAATGAAGTGACATGTTTTGCTTTGCAATGAAAACAGAGCTGTGTTAATACTTCAGCGGGGAACGCCATCATCTGGACTTTCCATGTGCGATGTGATTAGAAAGCAATTTGCTCTTTGACAATCCGACCCAAGAAAAACACCGGCTTTATTAAATCCAAACAAATTACCACATTTAACCCAAAGACCGAAAGGGTGAACGCTTCAGCCTGAACAAATCACATGGGGGGAGTGTTATAAACAAATACAGGTTTCAGTTAAAGTCATAGTCGACGAACACAAGCCTTATCGTGATGGACGGCGGCATCAACAGAGAATAGCTGAAGTCGCTGTTTGGATTATTCCATATCCTAATCCACTTTAGAAATACTCACAGTATTCACATGTCATTTTATGCTCTTTTTTAAAATACTTATTTGATATATTTATGTAAATGTTGCAGTCTTGTGTTATGAGTTTCTCCAAAGCCTCTGCTCTAGTAGAAACAGGCTGAGCTTTCATGGTGCCATAACACTATATATTTCACATCAGGGGAATTACACTGTGCTCTGTTACAGCAAAAACAAGCTGCCTTGTAAAATAAATATTTCTGAATTGATGTGGCTGCAGTGTTAGAGAAATTGGAAAATCCACTAGCAGTTTTTTAAACATGTTCTGAAAAACAAATGGGACATTTTACAGGGTTGGCCACATAAAGGCCATGGGGGGTGGGGGTGATTATACAGCATGCCGTCAGCAAAGATCAGTCCCTCAGTGCTGGTAAAAATAGATTTAACAAACATTTTGCCAACAGGACATTGCATTAACTTTGACTTGAACAGTGGCGGAGCCAGGAAATTTTCATTGGGGTGGCCAGGATGGGGCCAGTGATAATTTTTGGGTGGCAAGCACAAGGGCTTCGGTTTTGCTTCAACATAAGTGGGGGTCTGGGGGTACTCCCCCAGAAAAAAATGTACTTCAAACATACCATTTTGTGCATTCTGGTGAATTTTAATGTACTTATTTATGCCTTCTGTAGCCTGTTTAATTATTATGGTGGACATGTCTACATTTCTGTTAAGGAAAAGACAACAGACTCCCAGTGACGTAAATATAATGTTATAAAAAGCAGTAAGGCTCTCAGGCATCTGTATTGCTTTCAAATATTTACTGTACTGTATTGTTCAAAACATTTTTTTAGGACACTACTCATGACACAGCAGCAGTGTGAACTATTATGACACTTTACATTTTGAAATCATAGGGGAATATGTATTAACAATTAGGAGATATATCAATGTTTCAACATCCTAAACTGTTATTTTTACCTCTTTTGGGGGAATAGGGTTGTCTTTCTTACTTTTTGAGGGGGAAAAATGTATCTCTTCTGATTATTGGGGTGGGGAGCACATCCCCTGTGCCCCCTCCCCCCGCCCCACCTCCCCAAATCTACGCCTATTGGCAAGCATGTGTCTGTGAGCTGCTGAAAAAAACTGCACCACAGCTGCCACCGAAATGTTCAGACTTCAGAATTTGCATCAAAGCCCTAATGATCATAAAAACAAGATGCTTTATTTAAACTATGTCCATGTTTACGTGGTGATTGTATTTTTTTCGGCTGTACTAAAACTAACGGAGGGAGTCTGGCGGCTCACTCTATAGGCTTTTCCTCTTGTTGCGCTGTCAGTTCGCAATGCCTACATGGCTGTGTTTTCATGCTCGTGAAATGCAATCCGATCGCGGAAGCCTCCCCTGAACAACGTTAGCGGACATGAGATCCCCGGCGGCCGGTTATCATTTTAGCCATTAAGCCACAGAGCATTTCTCACCGGCAAGGTGATGACACCGTTACCCACAGTCACAGTCTCACCCCATGTTTCACTGGGTGAATCACTGCTTTGCTCGCGCAAGGCTTTTGTGTTTCGGTTTAACATCAGTCTTGGGCGAGCGAGTGTTTTAACTTTATGCTGAATAACCATTGCACTGCAATCGCTGAAAGCGAAATAGTTCAGGTGGGGCAGAGCGGAGCGCACTAGTAGAGATGGAAGGGTTCGCTTACTTGCCAGTCGAAGCGTCAGGTCTGTAGTAACCATGGTAGTAACAGGCATTCCGGCTTGAGCTGTTACATGATGTGTGCGTGCGGCTAAAAGGTCCGACAGTGTACTAGCGGTGTAAGAAAGGTTTTCCACAGCCGTCAAAACTATTGACGGCTGTGATATGGCGCTTGGGGTGGCCAATGGGGTGGCCGAGATTCTGCGGGGGGTGGCCACGGCCACCCTCGCCCCCCCCCCCTGGCTCCGTCACTTTACTTGAAATAACCTAGAAATGCCATGCGATTTAGCGCCGCTCAGGCTTGTGACGTCTCCCATTGTTTGTCCCAATATCATCCCTCAGAGGGTGTTATCGCCTAGCCAGCGCTTGAGAGATGTTGGCGTAGCATAGCAAGCCTTATAATACAGTCAGAGAAACTAAGTTGGATATTCGCTAAGATGTTGAAATCCCATTTCAGGTTTGGCATTTCCAACAGTTTTGGATGTCACTACAACTACAATGAGGTCGAGGCCTTTTTATACTATTGTTACAGCAGTAAATCTCAGCTGTATGTGTGTTTACTCTGGGAAATCTACGCTTCTCAGTGATGCATGACCGTCAGTGCTTCTGTTAGAACAGTATACTCTACTTTTTACTACTACTTGTTTTACTTCCATATGCAAAGTCAGAGACTATGTATGCTTCACTGGACATTTGCTTTCTGTCTGGTTCCTACCCTCCTGTCAGTGAGAACAGTTTCTCCTTCCTTCGCTCTCGTTTCCTCAAAGCTGCAGAGCCCCCAGCCTCCAATCTGTCTGCCACATTGCAGCTTTTTTTACTCCATTTTCCAACGTGAGCTCACTGAATATTTTTTCTTATTCTTGCTTTACTCAGACCTATTCCTTCAGGCTAATGCTGAGGGCTTAGTAAAGACCATCATGTCATCCACCTCAGGGAATACGGCTTTGGAACTGGCTGAAACTATAACAAAATAAGATCAAAATGTGTGTTAATTTGCCTTCTTCTGTCAATGGATAAGCATATTACTATAAGCAGTGTTTATTTTCCCATATAAAAACAAAACTTGGAGTCTGCAGCCTCTGTGAGACTCCACTTCTTCAAGCTAACGTCTTCTTAATGCTAAAATAACAAGTGATTAGTAGGCTTTTCATCCTGTGGGGACCATGAGTTTGTGAGCAACAGACCAACGGCACCATGTACCGCCAGCTAAAAAGAGGAAAATGATGATCAGGTTTCCTTTAAAAAAACTGCTGTCTCCCTGCAGCTTTTAAATTTAGAACCCATCTGCACACTCACTCACATCTTAATGTCTGTTAAGAATATCAGCTGTATATATCAGTGTTTCAGGATTATATGAAAGACGAGCCAAGGTGTTCTGTGGAGACAAACAGGCCGAGTGTACTGGGATTTCAGCAAGAGTACCTATTTGCAGACCCATGGGGGAAACCATTGAAAGTGGAGCTCCACCGGAAGCCACGCCCCGAACTCATTTCATTGGTCAGAATTGTAACCTACTCTGAATTTGTTGTCTTCTTTTTGTTTTACTGCCGGAGTTCACCCAGCGGTGAATAATAATACACAGTTTCCACCGGTTATGGTGCTAGTACACAGTAAAATACGTCAGTTTGTTAAGGGTCCCACGTGGCCAGGACGGTGGTAAAATGTTAAGGTAGAAGATGAATGAAGCAACAAAGCTTTGTGTAAATCTTCTAAAATCCGTCTCTTTAATTCACAATTATCACACTAGGTCAATCACATACAAATATAAACTCTTATAAATGAAACACAAAAAGTGCCACCACATTAAAATAAACAGCTCATTTTAAAAAGCGGGGTGAAAGGCATTAACGTCTGACACATAAGGTGACAGTTTCCATTCTAGATCCTGATTGATTTATTACCAGATCCCTTGTCCTCTAGTGATCACAGTTTTAATTAGGCTATTAGATCATTTCTATATTCATATTAGGCTATTGCACGATCGATGCTCGTCTGTGACTTTGTGATCACGCAAATGAACGTAACAATCGTGTGCAGCCGCAGAATTACATTTCAACCAGACATAAATAGCCTATGTTCATATTAGGCTATTTAACGAGGCTCGCTCGTCTGTGACTTTGTGATCACGCAAGTGAACAGTAACGATCGCGTGCAGCCACAGAATGAGATAGGCTACAATACAATAGGTTTATTAATCCGAACACAGTTAGCATTAGCCTGCACTGCTGCAACAAGGCTCCAACTGACACTACGTAAAGGCTATTTACAGCTTCGTTTAAGAGGAAAAGACAAGCATTTGTTTCCAGGACTTCTAAGATAAAAGTTCAACTTTTTGTGTTTTATTTATAAGAGTTGATATTTGTATGTGATTGACCTACTTGTGATAATTGTGAATTAAAGAGACGGATTTCGGAAGATGTACCCAAAGCTTTGTTGCTTCATTCATCTTCTACCTCAACATCTACTTTTTACCACCGTCCTGGCCACTTGGGACCCTTAACAAACTGACATATTTTACTGTGTACTAGCATCATAACCGGTGGAAACTGTGTATTATTATTCACCGCTAGGTGAACTCTGGCAGTAAAACAAAAAGAAGACAACAAATTCAGAGTAGGTTACAATTCTGACCAATGAAATGAGTTTGGGGCGTGGCTTCTGGTGGAGCTCCACTTTCAATGGTTTCCCCCATGGGTCTGCAAATAGGTGCCTCTCGATTTCAGAGCAACTCCTCCCAGCTTTACAGCATTCATCTGGTCCAGCTCCTAACAACCTCAGGCCAACGGCTACAACTGAAGGCCAACGGTGAGCTGGGCTTTGTCTTTTGAAGAGTTGCCCTTTTTACACCAAGAACCAAAAAGTCCAAATCCGTTTTTTCAGCTTTTCTCATCGTCACTGACGGACTGAAATGATCCAAGCTCTGCTGGCAGCCCCAATATGTGTGTGTGTGTGTGTGTGTGTGTGTGTGTCACTGTTGTGTGCACGTGTTTGACAGCCCTGTGCACGTGCATGCGTGTGACGGTTGACTGCACGTGCACATGTGTGTCTGTGTCAGTAAGAGATGGAGGCTGTTATTGAGTTCGGAGGAACAAGCTGTTGGGTTAAAAGAGAGAAAAAGCAGATGCCATTTCTAGTTGGGCCGATGCTAACTGTCCATGCTGCCAAGAAGAATCAGCCGTTAGCAAGGGGCTAACAAGTGTGTGTGTGTGTGGTGGTGGGGGGGGAGGTGTTGCATTAGCCATGCCCTTATAAAGACGGGAGCAGGATATACTGTTCTCATACTGAAATGCCATATTAAACAAACATGAAGCAGTGGGTGTGTGTGTGTGTGTGTGTGTGTGTGTGTGAGAGAGAGGCCTTTATGGGCTTTAGGAGTAGGGATGCCGCTTTCCCTTCTGATGTATAAATAGACTGTATATACTTACAGTCTTTATACACTGTGCCAGCCCATCTGAGTAAGTACTCACATGAAGAATAATACAGGCATTACCATTACTGATGGCATCAGTTACACTTGTTTTGTAGCGTCACATAATAAGTGAAATCTTTTCTGCCAGAAATAAACAGACACAGAGGTTTAGTTCACAGTTGTTTCTCGCAACAGGACGCAGTTTATCTAAACTCACTGTGGCTTATTCTCCAATTTCTGTCTGCAGCATTTAGAACTGATTCCAGTGACCATAGGAGTGGTTGGGTTGGTGTATATATACTTATATAATGTATTGTTTGTCTGTTAAGGTCACAGTGTGTGTGTCCCTCCATCAGCAAGCAGCTGGCACACTCCAGTAGTATCCTCCGCTTACACCAGCATGAACACATTAACACACATTAATACCCAAAGATGCACACTCAGACCAGACGTAGCAGATGAAAACAAACTAGACAATACACACACGTACGTGTGCATGCGAAACATTTAATATGTTGTGTCTGTATGTTATTGTGCAGGGCTTCTGACACCAGTGTGAACAAGATGAACGCCTCACGGCTTAAAACATGGACACTTGATTATTGTCTGGAAAGGATTGAGGATTAACAAAAACAGAGCCTGCATGTGTTCGCTGGATGCTCAGTTCCTTGTGTTTCAGGGAGACAGCATTAGCAAGACACATTTCCTTAACAGGACAATAAAGTTGACCCTGACCCTGACCCTACTCATCACCACCATCACAAGCACTTGGTCTCAAAGTAGAATTTGAATTTGGGAGAAGGCCGAATCTTGGACTGGCAGCAAAGATGCAGAGTGTTTCTTCGGGCACGTTGGCATCACATGTCAGCTCTGGTTACAATAACTGTATGACAGTCTGATACTATGAGTTCAGTCCTATGCAGCCAGCACCACAGTTCAGTAAGGAGAACAAAATACTTCATTGAAGATGTATTTAAATTTTCTCGACTAATTGTTGAGTTAGGTAAGAAGGTTGTTACCCCTCATAAAATGTGCAGCAGTTAGCTTAGCTTAGCATGAAGACTGGCGTCAGAGAGAAACAGCTAGCCTGCTGTGTCTGAATGTAACAACCTCCTCCTCGCATCGTCTTTATAGCTCACTATCATGTTCTGTCTGTGGTGGTGGTTAGAACAGGGTTTTGTGCCATGGTGACTATTTCTTGGCTCAATTGGTCTCCTGGCAACCTCAGAGTGACGGGAAAACCTCGTAAGACCATTACTTGTAATTTTTCCATTTCAGGATTAAACAAGCGAGATGTATCGTGTTGATCAGGTGCTATGACGTTCTTTTTGTTTTAACAGAGCCAGGCTAGCAAGACTTTGTGCTGAGCTAATGAGAGTAGAATCAATCTAACTCTTGACTCTTAAAAATGCCAAACCATTCCCTCAATATGCACTTTAGTTTGAAACCTTTGCATTCATTTGTTTTCTTCCTGTGATCTCAGACTGCACCTGGAGACAACAAAGGCAATGGTATGCTCGAGACAAATGAAAAAGAAAAATATTTCTCTTTCATTTCAGCTGGGTGCTTTAATGAGGCTGTGGTTGAGTCTTTGTGAGGCCGTTGAGTCAGAGTATAACTGAAAGTGTGAACCAAGAGAAAGCAACACAAACATCACAACAGCTCTAAAGTCAACCTGAGTGAACAGCAGGTTTCTGTTAATTTATTCTCACTAACAGAGACGATGACAGAGAGGCCAAAGTGTGCTTGTGTGTGTGTGTGTGTGTGTGTGTGTGTGTGTGTGTGTGTGTGTGTGTGTGTGTGTGTGTGTGTGTGTGTGTGTTTGTGTGTGTGTGTGTGTCTGTGCAGATGTAGGGCTGGCCGTGTGCCAACAGCAGGGATCTCTGGGAGGAGACCTGATGTCATTACCAGCCGGACCGGGGAGCTGCAGTCATGTTTGTGAGAGAGTGTATGTGTGTGTGTATGTATGTGTGTGTATATGTTTGTGTGTGTGTGTTTGTGTGTGTGTTTGTGTGTGTGTGTGTGTGTGTGTGTGTGTGTGTGTGTGTGTGTGTGTGTGTGTGTGTGTGTGTGTGTGTGTGTGTGTGTGTGTGTGTGTGTGTGTGTGTGTGTGTGTGAGAGAGAGAGTTTGTGAGTGTAGTGACCTATGCTCTTCTCCCTCTCTGGTCATCAACATTTGCTTTGAGGGTGTCTCTCTGTCATAGCGGTGAAATGTGAGACATTGATTCCCAGATGGTGTGCTCTGGCACACTTGGATGCCTCTGTGACTGTCCAGGTGTGCCTTGGAATCTTGTTTTCGATTCTTCCAAATGTTCTTTTCACTGAAGGCAAGACATTGAGAGTGAATAGGGTTAACATTTTTAACTTTTAGATATCGTCATGGAACTTTGCCAGTTGATTACATTAAAACTATTATTATTTTGTATTACAGTTTTTCATAAATATTTGAATACATACATATGCAGTCTTTTTCACTTTATACATCTAGAAATACTATGCACAGGTCTTGAAAAAATCTTTTTTCCAACATGTTTTTAAGAACGAAATGTATCATAAATCAGACGATTAACTACATATGAAAAAATCCTTCCGTAATAACCTTCAAAATAGTGCTAAGAATGATTATGGAAAGTTTAGGAGATGTACTGTAAGTGCTTTAGAAGTTGAAATTCCCCAAAAGATAATGTTAAAATAATGGCTGTTATAGATGGTTATATAGGAGAAACGTAAAGACAGCGTGAAAGAAATGTGCTTAAAAAAATTATGAATCATTTAGAAATATTAAATTGAATCTAGCCCCATTGAATGCCAACACCAGGAGCACATTTCTCCCCTTAAGGTTTAGAGGGATAAAGAGACGTCTGACAGAGAGAAATTCTACTTGAGTTTTAATGTTGGAGAGCGTGACAGTTCAATCCAACCAACCTTTTTTAGGTCAAGGATGGAAACGACAATTTTCCCATGACGATTTTCTCCTCTTCTAGTGCACTTGAGACTGCCGCCTCTCTGAAACGTATGGGGGCCTGTCTGATGCTTTCCATGTTATATTTGTTTATGCTCGGCTCTGAAGGGGCGGGGGTGGGGAGGAGGAGGGAGGCAGAGAGCCAGAGAGAGGAATCATTGAAGTCCAAGCCAGTGTTTATGTTTGTGTCTGGGTTTCCATCTCTCTCTCTCTTTTTCGTCAGAGCCACAACAGCAAGCAAACTTCACTTTCTTCAGCACACCTCTCCATCTCCCTGTCTCAACCCCCTCCCACAGTAACTCCAGTCAGCCCTCACTGAACCTGTTCCTCACTTCACTTTCCCTCCATCCACCTGCCAAGCGTTACTCTGTGTTTGTGCTCCAGTCTGGCTCTTGACGTGGTCCGTCTGGTCGCTGAGGAGGAGGAAACGGCATCAGGTGGAGCGCATGCTGCAGGCCCCGGGAAAGAAAGACTGCCTGTGGTGCAGTAGGCCTAGGCTTCAGGACTTTTCCATCGGAACGCCGGAACCCAGACGTCTGAGCAAGCTTTATCAGGAAGGAGTTTTATCTCACTGCACAGACACAACATTCAAGTCTCCGCATATGTCTGTGCGTGCATGTGTTGATGTGACTAACTTCAGGTTTCACATGTCTGCAGGAGCTCTGTTTTCAGGAGGGCAGGATTCAGATAACTACCAGGCCTCAGTCTACATGTCTTTCTACCCAAACACATTAGCACTCACGCTGTTGTTTCATTTAGCCTCTCTCAGCTCACTCAATAACCTTTGAGAGAGGGGCAGAGGTTCCCTCAGGCCATAACACTGAGACATAGGATACCTCTAACCGGCCTGTCAACAATCACACTTGTGAAATCTCCACCACTCTGCTCTGCAGGGAGTGAACAATACCTGCAACACATTGAAACGCATATACGATATAAGGCGTATCGTACAAAGATGTTGTGCAAAATCAAGAAAATATTCTGACCGCAGAAACCGTCTGAAGCTTTTTTTTTCCGGATGTACGTGTTTTTGTTATGAGATATGCCACCAACAATCGCCGCAACCTGTGTCATTTCCAACATCGAGAGTTGTCGTGAGCTAGAGCCCACGCAGTTAGAAAGGGCGGAGCAATGTTTTCCCAGAAGACAAAAAAACTGCTTGTTGCCTTTTACTGGAAGTTGAAGAGCTACATTTGTGTTATCAGTATAATTTTTCTGTGGTTGTGTTTACATTGTGTTTACATTGTATCTATACCAAGTTTAGTGTTCAGATTATTTCTGTGTTGCAACTTAAAATACCAGGCCGGAATTATCACTCCGTGATATCGAAGCTTCTCAGCTTGGTTATGGTTACTGGACTACCTGAAATGACTGGAATACATTTTACTATTGAGAAGCGTTTCCAATAACCACCTGCCTCCTTTCTCACTGGGAGTTTTGCTGTAGTTTACTGCTGAAAAGGTGTCAACGTGAAGAAATCTTTGACCTTTGAGTTTGCACTTTCTGTCCACCTCTGCACCAGCTGCTGTGCTGAAGCGCTCATCTGTAGCCCTCTAGAAGTCAACTCAGCTCTGAGAGGGATTCCCAGCTAGTTGATGGTTAGCCCCTCACCCCCCCTGTATGGCTGTCACCCCCCTTCCCCCCTTGTGGTTTCTCCTGCCTACACTGTGGTGAGCCGGTCGCTGCTCATGAGTCAGTTAGGCGTTACGGTGGAGACGTGCTGTGGTGAGCTGATCTTTACGGCCTCCCTGATGAGAATCCATGAGAAGGAGACCCCCACGATGCCTCACTCCTAACCACACAGGGGAACACAGATACATGCAAACTATGTGCAGTCTCCCGTTTATGCAAATATGAAAGGGTCTGAAACCACAGATCAGTTGTGTAGTGTAACGTTGTGTCCTGGTTACTAAAACAAAGTTTAATTCTTCATTCCAAATTTTGCATTTTTTGTAATTAGTTATGAGGACATTGTAGCCTACTAAGCAAAGTTATTGCTGTCGAGCGATAATAACACAACTATCCAATAGTCATTTATCTAAACTAATTAATAAGCCCAGACATCTTAATAATTGACAGTTAGGGTACTAATTGTATGAATATTTTCACGCTAGCAGTTCATTAGTTAGAGCCAATAGCTCACAATGACAAAACATGCTTAAGTTTAGCAGCTATAATGGTAGTTTAGCAAGCTAGCATGCAGCATATCAGTAAACACAGACATATTGCATTTTTGAATATTTCGTCATTGAACGAGAGGCCCTTATATATATATATTTCTATGATATTTCTCTTGAGTCC
This sequence comes from Hyperoplus lanceolatus, assembly GCA_026929865.2. Classification (NCBI taxonomy): domain Eukaryota; kingdom Metazoa; phylum Chordata; class Actinopteri; order Uranoscopiformes; family Ammodytidae; genus Hyperoplus; species Hyperoplus lanceolatus. The sequence continues at coordinate 8,393,208 of CM049403.1, forward strand.
TCCATCCTACTTTGACAGCTGACAGTTCCCTTTAAGAGAGATTTGTTTAAACCCTTGTTACTTCTCAGGAGACCACAGCTTTTATTTGAATGTCACTACATGGTGCATTAACTTTTATCTCCGAGCTGTGAGCAGCGTGGGCGTGGGGATCCCACCGCTGAGACACAGCGTAGCAGAGCGTCACAGGCGCTCAGCGGGGGCGGCCATAGCTCATCACCTCCTCAGCTGTGTGTGTGTGGGGGGGCTCACAAAGGAAAGCCTCTCTTCACAGTGTGAGTGTGCAGAGCTGAGGCTGAAAGTACACTTCACCTTGCCTTTAAATCTGCCCACATGGCCTATTTTTCAGGCCTGGCACTCAACTCCCTGCCTCTCACTCTTGAGTTGCTTTTTAGACGTGCATGCTATCATCCATCAAACATGACCTTTCAAATATGGACACAGACATCACACTTTAGAGAATCAGATTTCACTCGTTGATTTCACAAACGAATGAGGAATCGTTTTATTTTCCAATGCCAAAATGTACCCGTGCAGAAATATGAGTCCGCCTTGTCATCCAGGTGCACCAATCTCTTGGCAAGATGTTCAAGTCAATTCTGGAGATTGCTTGAGGTCAAAATCACTTTTTGGCAAAATCACTGAATATCTCCTCATAATCCGCTACATGTGTGCGCTGGGGGGAAAAAAATCCAGTTTTGATACACAGCAAACAGGCATGTTGCTAGCTATGGAGGGTCCCCTTTGTTTACATACCCTTTGTTTACATACTGTACCTGTTTACAGAGCATAGGCTGTGTATTACCACCTGATTTTTTTTCGAAGCGCACACACAGTAAAGGGGACATTCAGTGATTTTGACACTGATTTCTCCATAATTGCTGACTCCACCTTTAATTATTTAGCTGCTCTGAGGAGATAACCTTACTGTAAGTCACAGCTTGGTATGAATGACACAATAGGATACAGGACCACTTAGCGAGGTGGTGACACACAGTGCCAAACGTAAGCCTTAGCATGTAGCCGCGACGGAGTTATTGTTCTCGCTGAGCCGGCGTCCTGGTTGATAGTTAGGTCACCACGGCCCTCCTGGGAGGACAGGGCAGAGGGGACGCTGTAGAAAACCTTCAAACCCATCACAGCCAGATGAAAAGAAAACACCAGGACAGGTTCCACATGTGAGGGTGAAGGGTGAAAATGTGTTTTAGATTTCCCTCCTTCCCTCGTGCTCTCTGGTCCCATTTGATTGAGAGAAACCTCCTATATAGAGCTCTGATAACACCTCTGTCCCGCTCCGTATGGGTCAATCCTAAACTATACGTGAGGGTGTGTGTGCGCTGCTTGATGTGGTCCAGCATATCTGTTTCTTCCTTCCTTTGGGTTTTAGCTAATCCACTTCTCTGGGCTTCCTTCCCAGAACAGCGAGACCTTTCTAAAGAAAACAGGGCAGAGCAGCACCTTGGAAATCCCTCCACCTCTCTCATTAAAGATGAGGATGAAGTCCAAGTTGATTTTCTTGATTCAATTTAAGCCCGTGAAACTAGAGCTCAGCCAAGAGAGAGAAAGAGAGAGAGAGAAAGAGAGAGAGAGAGGGGGATGAAAGAGAGATAGCTGGAGAGAGGGAGACACTTAAATGAATCTGGTTTAGGAATTTCCTTCAGTTCTGACTATCTGTGCTATATGTTACTGAGTGGTAAGACGGCGCAGACAGCATTCAGTAAGATAACAAAAAAACACAGGGTCTGAATTTTCACCTGACTGGTGCAGCATCTGTAGTTTGTGATCGCTTCAGGTCCGAGGGCCACACATGTGCTTATCAGGCACTGTAAGCTGTTGATTTGAGCAGAATGGATTCATGAGGTGATGCATGAAGAGCCGAGGTTCCTCAATAGTCTGGTCATTAGCCATCACCATAACTGGATGTTATATATCCTTTCTTTAGAAAAGTCAAGTCAAATAATATATATAGACCAGCATCACAAATAACAAATTTGCCTCAGTGTGCTTTAAAATCTGTACAGCATACGACACCCTCTTTAGACACATGTTCAGAGAAATAAAAACTCTGTTTAACAGGGAAAAAGTGTAAGAAACCTCAGGAGCAGCATATATACCTCTGCAGGACGGACAGACATGAAGTAGATGTCATGTGAGCAGAACAGGTCCACAAAGTAAAAGCATGGCGTGGACAATTAGGAGGAAAAAGTGAAGACAGATTGTAAACATATTTGAAGAACATGGAAACCAGGAAAAGAGACGCCATTCATACAGAAAATAAACAAACACACAGAGGAGGAGACGGTGTCACAAACACAACACTGACGGCGTGTCTACACAGGAAGGGTTTCAAACGTACGTCTGACGGAGAGGATGCCCTGGCATTTACATGTGCTGTGTTTTCACCTTGTTCTATGCTGGCTTAAACGTGACCTGATCTACAATGACTGTGTGTGTGTGTGTGTGTGTGTGTGTGTGTGTGTGTGTGTGTGTGTTTGTGTGTGTGTACCTGCGTGTGTGCTTTGAGTCAGAGGATTTGGATATCGCCATATAAATATACCATTTGCGGGTTACCTACATTCAGTGTTTTACCTGCAAGCAAAGCTAGCTTACGAACGAATAAGCATGACAGTGTCCATAATGTTCTAAGGGGAAAGATGTTGTAAACTGCTCACAATAAACGTAAATGTGTGGGCTTGTTGAAAAAGGATAAAAAAACATCTTGTATCAGCTGATGGAGGCTATACAGGGCTGACACAGTTTACATTAGCACTATCTGACGATGCATCTCCAAAGTTCACAAATGTCAGGCACTCTGGTAGTAGGTTTTTTTTTACCTCTTTGGGAAATGGAAGAATATGCTACAGTATCATTGTTGTTTTAATATAGGGGAGAACGGGGTAATCTGAGACACTTTTTACATTTGCTCCCCTCTAAGCGAGCTAAAATTATCTATCACTCAGATTTACACATTTCCCATTAATTCAGGATGTTTCCTAGAAATGGGCATTAGCAGATTTTTTTCAAGACAAAGGGCAGTGAAAATATAATTATTTAAAAAAAAGTTGTCATGTGGCTCACTTTACCCCAGCTGTGGGGTAAACTGAGACAGACCAGAAAAATCAAGGGGGTAAAGTGAACCAGCTGGGGGTAAACTGATCCCCTACTTTTTCCACTCTGAAACTACCATAACAACACATATTGTAAGAGTTAGAATCCTGAAAGCTAGCCGCACATTCCAGAACTAATGTCGGACTAGAAGATGATGGGGTTTGGAGTAAATTTTCAAACACTTGAAAGTGAGGGTGTTTCTGGGAAGGTCAGTCTTGTTTGGTCAGCAAATAAAGTTTAGATTTTTCTTTGGTGTGGTCCTTTTATTGCCCCTTTGAAGTGAACAGCATTAAGAAGAAAACCCACGTGATCTGAGGTCATTCATTCATTGGAAAGACATTCTGGGGGATGAAAACTGGAAATATATAACTGATACGATATGGGGTAAAATAATAAATAAATAAATAGGTCATCTAGCCTATAAATAAAATTAAAAAACATAAAGTTATTGTTGTTTCATATGGTTATAAAATGTAGGTGTGTCAATGATGGGGTTTGTAGCCTACGATGTGAAGCATAATATTTACTGGCGGGGCTCGCGAGGAATAGGCTCTGTCCACAGGCGTGTGTCAGCTGGGTGTGAGTTGGCGGCTCAGCTCCAAACTGACGGGGATAGTATTGATGGTCCCGAACATGGGAAGCAAAATAAAAACACGCACTTCAACAAAGCGTGGGGGGACTTTGGACTGTCTATCAAATGTAAATTTTGCTCGGGGCCGCTCAAACCACAACTAATCTTCCCAACAAAGGCAACACTTCCCATAATGTGAGGAGCGGTGATTTATTAAAAAGAAAAATCACAGTACTCCTGCAATTGGGTCGGATCGAGTCCGGACAAATTCACACCACAAACGAACTGCAGCAGAGTGGATGGAACCGCATCGAGAACCTCTCAGTGGGTCCGGATCGTTGTTGGCAGTGGTATTCACATGTTGAAGATGGCACAAAGGGGAGGATTGAGTGTTAAGAACTAAACACATGTGTGAAAACCGTAACTCTGAACAAAATCAAATACAACATATTATAATTCAAAAGGTTTTAATAAGATTCAAAAGAAAGACAGAACCAGTTAGATTAGAGCATAGTCTGGGGGTCAGAACACAGGACCCTTAGAGCCAGCTAGTGTCTGGGGGTCAAAGCATAAGAAAATCAGAACCTGCGAGAACAGCCTGGGACTCAGAACACAGGAGAAGACCCAACTGGATTATAACATCAGCCTTTCCTACTCTACATTCCAGCCCTGAAGGTTACAGGGAAAGGTGCTCTTTCCGTGTGGTTGCCCCAGGTCGTCTTCCTGGTGTATTTCCTTGGCATGATGGCTTTTCTACAATGTGTATGACATTAAAATAAAACATATGTTATGTAATAGTACATTAAAATATGTTCAAGACTAAACTTAAACTTGTGCCTCATGGTGGGGGAAAGTGAGACAGTGTCTCACTTTCCCCCACAGCATTTGGCTCACTTTCCCCACCACCACAATTGGAGAAAAAACTACCTCTCTTAGCATTTCAGGCTAATCTTTAGTTAATATCATCACGTGGTTTTTATATGTTGGTAGTTCATCAACACGTATGATAGAAGTTTTTCTACGTGAATACATTTGCTTTGGCACAACAGTTGATTAAGTTGACAGCAAGAAAATTTACTTTTACAAGCAAAATACCTATTTTGGTGAAAAAAACATGCTAACCACAGCACCACGAGGATCTCTTTCAGGGCCATGGGGAAATGAGAGGGGCTTGAAAACATATATCTCACATGACCACAAATGTTTTCCGTTGCCTAGATACAGGGGGTGGCTCACATTACCCGATGCCTCAGATTCCCCCATTCTCCCCTACGGTATTTCCTCTCACAAAAAGACTAATTAGATCAGTAAAGAAGAGATTTAAAGAGAGAGAGAGACAGTTACATGGGCCGCCAGTGCACATGTGCTAACGTGTGCATGGGGTTGTGTATAACATAATGACCCCCCATCAAAGTTGCAATTCGCAGTCAAATGACAGACCTGCCAAGCTAAAGACCGTTCTTACGTTCATGTAATTCAAACAGCAATCTGCTGTGGACTTGTTGATCCTGCCAAGCCTCTCCTTTGGAATCAGACTGCTCACGTTTAGAAACAAGACAACAGCTCCTGTCTTTGTCTTTATTGCCTTCATTAATAACACATGAACCTTTCTTTGACTACGTGACAACTCAAATGTATACATGTAACACTGCCCTGGCCCCGGGCATATTTAATTATTGTTGTCCTGTGGGGTCAAATAAGTCCAAGCTGAGGTCGGGCTGTGTTTCAATCTCCCCCTGACACATGAGTGTGAGTCCAGCTCTGTGGACAGCAGTGTATTTGTCTTTGTCAGCAGCCCGGCAGAGCCAGCAACCTTGAAAAACCTGGAAAAAGATCCAGGAAACCAAACGTGCTCAAAGTGACCCAAGTACAGTTTCAGTAGCTGAGGAAGTGAATGAGAAACGCTCTTTAGTGAGCAATTTTTAAATGGGGAATCATGAAAGCTAAGAGTGCTTTGTCTACGCTGCAGCATGAACAAGTCAGTACAAACACATTGAACTGAACGGGATGCAAAAGTGTAACTGTTGATTGAACCTTGCCCCATATAGTATTCACTGTAACATTACCTCACAATAGAGTGGAGTAGAAGTGCCTGCATGCACTGAAGCAACAACCCACAGTGGTTCCCCTCACGAGAGGGACAGCCGTATTCAAAGTAGGCTGAGTGTTTTCACAACTCAAATCTTTCCCCCTCTCATCTCACTCTAACAGCTGTGTTTTTGTTGTCTTCCCCACATTTTTCTGCCTTTCTTTTCATTTCAGAATAAGTGCTGACAGGGTCTTTCAAACAATTGACAGAAAAAGTCTCTTTCTTCTTTTTTGACTTTTGTTCACTCTAAGTTGAACTGTCAGAGCCTTTGTGGAAATGTGGTAGGAGATGTGGATTGCGCACTATTAAAAACAAAACAACGTTGTGTGACTAATTGAGCAAAATTGCATGTGCAGATGTGTCCACGCTGGATCAAAACCATGCACATATCTGCCTGGGAAATCATCCACCCAACACTCCCCCAGCCCCCCAAACTCTAGACCTCCCCATACCCGTCCTTTGGCCTCCCTGGGGAGCCACTACTACAGGCAACCTGGCTCCAGTGTTCTGCACTCAGAGCCAGGAGGTCTCAATGGAGGGCATACCCAAACCGTGAGTCTCTCCCGGGGGCACATGTACACTCACAGCCCTGGAATCATGGTGGAGGAGGTGGAGAAGGGTCACGTGTGGGCATAAACACAGTCCAACCCAAGTTAATGAGTCACAGTTAATCCTGATCTTGGCTGACAGTCTGTGTGGAAATGTGGTAGGAGAGTTACTGGGGAGAGGAGGAAAAGGTCTCTCCTCACGACTTGACTCACTCTTCTGCACTCTGCAATCTGCACTCTCTCTGCTCTGAAACATAAATATATATAGTAAAAGGCACCTCACCTGTGCTCTGAAGGAAAAAAGAGTTAAAGAAAGAAGGTTGAAGTTTAGTGACTTACAGCAGGTAACATTAATCTTTAATAAAATATGTATTTTTATCATGCAATAATTTTGACATCTCCCTGCTTTTCAGCCAAGCACACTTTTACACATAGTTCTGATTTCTGAACTGATTTCAACACCCACAGCAGGCTGCCATTGACGTTGTTTTGCTAACAATTTCATTACTGTTTTGACTTTTCTGTAATTTTTTTCAGCTTATTTTTTTGTAACTGTATGTTTCTAAAAGTGCTACCCTTATAAAGCCTTGCTTGCTTACTTGCTTAATTACTGCTACAGTAGCCCGGATAGCTGCTTTGCGCTTAGGGATGGCGATGTCCGACTGTCGCTTGGTCAGTCCATAATTTTGATCCAGATGTAAATACTGTATCTGACGAAGAATCTTAGATGCTGGTGATCATCTGACTTTTTCTCTTCTGCTGCTACAAGTGATATGTTTATTTAGATGACATATAACACAGACACTTTTGACTCAAAGGCCTATCTATTGGATGGATTTTAATGGCATTTGCTTCAGACATTCATGTCTCTGGGAGGATTATTCCTAATGACTTTGTTGATCCTCTGACAATTCATCTAGTGACATCAAACGATCAACATCATTAATGTGTTCAACACTTGGGTGCATAAACTAATTCCTGCAGGACTAAAGACGTGTATCAGCCTCAGCTGTTCACTGTGTTTACTGCTTATTAGCTAATGTTAGCATGCTAACAATATTGCTGTCCTAGATCTTTGTGAGTGTGTGCCGGTGACGCTTGGATTCTTTTAGAAATTTAGTGAAAAAGAGACCGCAGGATGCACCACAATGGTGTCAAGTACAGTATATAAATGTGACTATGTAAACTTATTTATGGCAATACAACGATGGTGAAGTAGAATAAACTTTGATTTAGTAATGTTCGGGAAACACTGGATGTTCCCGTCTGCCTGCCGTAAATCGATTTATCTAAGTTGGTGGGATAGCCTATCATACCAGAGCAAAGGCATTAAAAAACTGAATAAAAATGGCATTATTTTCGCCGATGGTCTTGATTGCTGTTACAGGTCATGATCACCAGAGGTAATAAGAAAATGTTCCTCCTCAACATAAACATGTTCATTGTCATTGTTAGCAAGTTAGCACGCTGATGTTAGCTCTCACGTAGCTGCCGACCCCTCAAACTTGTTCAGTGTTGACTCGGAACTTCAGCTAAGTCTGCAGCTCCAAACGGGTCATATGCAAAAAATACATAGCAGTGTTAATTTTGGCAGCAAATTCTGATTTAGTCCTTAGTCTTAGTCTTTTGAATATCACACCATTTAGTCTTAGTCCTATTCTAGTCATCTAAAATATTTTAGTCTTAGTCTAGTCTAGTCTACTAAATATAAGCAGATTTTAGTTTGACAAACTAAAGTTCGACTAAGTGTTTTTCTTCATTGAATAGTATTAAGGTTTGAATATGCAATACAGACACAGATTTAATGGTTGTAATAAAAACATGTATTCTATTTCATTAGTAATAATCTCACATAAAATCAGTGTACCTGACTGGATAGGGGGAGGGGGGCTTTAAGAGCTGCCGGGGGTCCATTATCTCATGATCTGTCTATGAACCAACTGGATTCACAATCTTTTTCTTTTGCGGGGAATGCACAAGCATTATTTATAAAAAAAAATAAAATAAAGAAAATATTTTAAAAAAGGGGGGGCCCCCACACTAGGTCTTGAAACGGGCCCCGAGATTGTTAAGGCCGCCCCTGGCAGCAGCAGCAGCACGCAGTTGAGGTGCTGATAAATTTGAACAACTGCGCCTTCCTTTAAGCAACTCTGCTGTCGCTGTGTGTTCGGACTTCTTTGCATCAAAGCCTTTTAGATAATACAATTAGAGGTTTTAATTGAACGCTGTCCATGCGTCGGAGTTGATTGTAACTTAAAAACAGAAACTAACGGACGGAGGCGGCAGTTTCCCATGGTCTGTCTGTGTATTCAAACTCGAGACAGAGCCTACTACAAACAGATCGCAACTTAGCCGTTCCCTAGACATCGTTAACGGGCAGGATATCCCTGACTATCATTTTTGTCCATCATACCGCAGAGTTTTTAACACAGCGTCACTCCACCCGCTCACACCTGGCGGTCTCCCGTCGATTTTCACCGACACAGGATTGAATTCGCTGCTTTGCACTGATTGGATTTCTTCCCAACTTGTCCCACAAAAAGAGTAGTTCTGATTGGATCTCTTCTCCATTCGTCCCGCCCTAACAGTTTCGTCTAGTTCCTATTAGTAGACTATAGTGTCAGTTAAATTAGTCTCAGTCTTCGTCATCACATCTGCCTTTTTATTTAGTTTTTATTTAGTTTACGTCTGTGAAAAAGGTTCGTAGACGAATATTTTTCGTCATAGTCTTAGTCTACGAAATTAACACTGATACATAGGCTATTTTTAACTTGTTTACAGTACAGAGTTTACCTGCAGTCCTAGCACACCTTCAGTTTCTTCAGTGTAGCGTGTTGTGTAACTTTCAGCATGAAAAGGTATAGGATAACTCACAAACTTCACTTCACAGTCACACAGGTTTATTAGAGTGCTTTGTTTAATATACAAGGACTGGCGCTTACTGATGCCGCTCTGTTCTTTCTCCTCAGCAAACTCCTTTTTTTCCTCTCACTGTCAAATATTCATTTGTGAATTGCCCCGTTAGAGACCCACGGGCCACTTAGAGCCTGTTGACCTCTGACTTCTGGGAGGGGTTAAGTATGGGAATGAGAGGGTCACGGAGAAGCTAAGGGTTAATTGTAGTCCCTCTTAGAAGTAATCGCCAACATCACCCACGCCCAGGACCCCCCACCCACCCACACACACACACACACACACACACACACACACACACACACACACACACACACACACACACACACACACACACACACACACACACCACTTGACAGCTACAACATTGGCTCAGCTCTCTGTCCTCTGCAGTGTCCCTTCATGTCCTGGCCTGCAGGCAAACAGTCCCCCCTTTTTATGAGGACAGAGAGATGTTCAGCTAGTTTCCTGCTGCATATTTAGCATACCACTGAGCGCCAGAAGGTCAGGCCTTGGCCAAGCCTCTCCTCCCGAGACTTGGCGCAGACCGTACCCCTGGATCAGCCAAACACACAAGCAGAACACAGTCTCAGACATTCAGACATCCATATTGGACAGAATACAGCGGGGATCTGGCCCTGCATGTCGAGTAGTCTGCAGCAGATACTAGAGCATCCATGTAGGAAGAGGAATGTTAATTAGAGGGGCATTTCTTCTGTCCTTTTTTTATCAGACTTGACTATTATTTTCTTGAACACTTTCTTTTGAAGGACAAAAGCCCTGTGTAAGCATGTCTGTCTGTGCATGTGTGTGTGTGTGTGTGTGTGTGTGTGTGTGCATGCTTTAGTGTGTGTGTGTGTGTGCATTCAGGCGAGGCAGAGTGGATGTGATTACAGGACTGGACTGAGCGGCGGGGTGGGAGGGCGGGATGGAGAGGCAGAGGAAAGCCGGGGTTGGAATGGGAGGGTAATTGGCTGAGATGAAAAATGAGAGTCCTTGACCTTTTTTTTTTACCTCCAGGGAGAGCTGATAGCATGAGAGCCCATCCAATCGCCCCCATCCCCGTGCCACTCCCTCAGCCATAAAGATCTTTAACTACAGGGATGGAGAACAGGAGGGAGGAAGGTAAAGACGGGCGGTGGAGCTCAGGGGGGAGTCACTCACTTGGTTGCTCTTGGGTGTGGTGTTTTTTTATTAAAAGGTGTGTGTGTGTGTGTGTGTGTGTGTGTGTGTGTGTGTGTGTGTGTGTGTGTGTGTGTGTGTGTGTGTGTGTGTGTGTGTGTGTGTGTGTGTGTGTGTGTCTGTCTGTCAGGGGCTCAGCTGTCTCAGCCTCCATTAGCCTCTAATAGGGCTGTCACTCTGGGCTTTTAACTCGGCTTGTTAGCATGGCGGACAACCAACAAACCTGCTGTCCTTCGCTTTCTGCGCACCCACTCCAAATCCAACAGATGTCCCCATTAGCATCCCCCCTTCCCCCTCCCCCCTCCCCCCCCTTGCCCATCCAGGTCCCTGCGATTCGCGTGCAACATCCTTCCTCGACCGCAACACCTGTGAAAGACTTTGGACAAAGCTGCAGACAAACAACAAGATGTGGGCTCCCTAATCTGATGTGCAGTACATGGTTTAGTGGGAATTCCCCGGCGGCCCCAGTGTGACCGGCTGCGTGGTGACAGGTGGGTCTGTTAATTAAGGCTCAGAGTTAATGACAGGGCGGCACACACCTGAAGCCTGAGGGGCCCTGGAGAAGTGAGGTGCACGAGTATACCGAAACCTAACAAAAAATCCACATTGTTGACAAATGACCAAAACTCTCCATCTTAAATTTCAATTATAGGCTCTGTTTTCAATTAACTCCAACAAAACAAAATGAGAGCGAAGGAGCAGAAACACCAAGCTGCAATGAATAAAAGGCTTGAATTAGAATGCTTAGCTCAATATGGCACCAGTAAGAGAAAGAATCCATCATGCTCACAGTAAAAGTCAGAACTTTATGATATGAGGATATATGAAGTGGTATGCAGCATAGCAGGAGGCCATTGCAACAGATTTACCAGCAGATCCAGAACAAACCCAACTGCTGAGGGAGATAATATGGAGTCAGGAAAGGGACAAAGAGCTCAGATCAATGGGAAGGGAACGAATGGAGGAGAAAGCAGAAACAGGGAGGATTGAGCCCCAGAGAGCAGGCAGCTGTGAGGAGGTGCAGTTTGTCCTTGTTAAACTCGCAGCCATATGGCCGGCAGCTGAGATGGTTCTGGAGGTGATTTTTACAGCCGCTTTTATGGCTTGGCAGGCTCGCACTGCTCCAATGAGAGAGTGGCTGCCTACCTGCCAGACAGTGCGTGGCCATTCGGCTGAGGGAGAGGAATAAACATGAATAATGCCCTGAACTTTATTCTACATTTGGAATATTAAAAGGCACCAGATCCTCCGCCTTGCAAATAGATCAGTCTGGTTATACGACTGTCCTTCCCCTTTTGTCTTTTCTTTTGCTACATTTCTCCGTCCCCTGCTCCATCCATCATCCGCCCCTCCAGGCCTTTTCTGGACGATTAAAGGTTCACGGTGAAACGAAAACAAACAGTGTTGATTTCAGTCCTGCTTTCCCCACCCTGATGGATGATAGCTGTGCACCAAAGTCCTGCGCAGGGGTCGGACGTTCTGCTACAGAAAAGGTGAAAGTTTCAGTAGTGGCGCCACTAATGCAACCTATTACTGTGCCATTATAATCAGTGAAACAGGCACAAATCACTACACACTTCATACTAACAGCACTGATTAATGCGTTTTTGAGATAAGAGAATGCTTTACTTTGTTCACACTCACACAAATGCAGACCTCTGAGATGGTTTCACACACTTAATCCTTCCTTAAATATAGTTCATTCCGAGTAAAAGCACACTATGGGAACACTATGGGAACCTGTCTTTACTCATACTCACACACATACATTATTTTTGCCATGCAGCTAATTTCTTTTCATCTCTTCCCACAAAGTTCATTAGGTTTTTGCTGCCGCTGTCGTTTGTGCTGCCAAGCCTCTCCACTAAATTGCGTTTCTCAGGCATTTCTCTCAGCGTTTGAACTGGAAATATGAAGAGGATCAGGTTTCCACTGAGTGTGTGTGTGTGGCTCACTGGAGGTTTCTCGTCCTTTGTGGGACTCTTTTGTGGGCAGACTAATGCCCACACACATATTGCGAGGCCTGGAGTCAACAAGCTGAGATCTTCGGTTTAATTCATTTTTTTTTGCTGTGGTCGGGTAAAAAACACACAATGTTAAGAGAAATAACGGTAGAAAAAAAATCTAACCACGCAATAAAGACTAATGCACAGAAATCAGAGATCAGAACATTGGTAAACCTGTTCTTCCAATCGGTCCCTGGCCTCTCCTGAGTGTTTGTGCCGTCATGTTATTTTTGGTTGTTGTGTATAGTTAATTTGCGATGGACAGAAATTGAAATACCTCAAATATGATTTTATGTTTGGCTGAGTTTGAAATGCGTGTGTGTAAATAAAAACAAAATGCTGAACAAAACAAAATTATAACACACACTCTGCATTACCATATTACTGCATACAACTCCATATGATTTTACATATTTTTAATGCAACCTCCTCTCTTCGTCTCCTCTTCTTCTGCAATGGTTTACAGTAATCAACTCTGGCAGCTGTTTATCTCAAAGCATCAAACTTTTTATATTCTCAGAGCAGCGAAGGATGGAAAAGCACATTAATTCAATTATCAACTCAAACCTTCTCTTCACGATTTTATGGAAATAATGTTAATACTTGGGCTTCACTTTGGGTGGACATTTGACTTGTAACAACAACATGCAAGTACAAGTGCCAAAAGTGTGTCCAATCTTAGATGAACTCTTCCTCTTTGATCTCAGAGCTACAGGGGAGGTGATTGAGGTTTCTCTCTGTGCCAGGTTACCACATCTGTTTTCATGTTTACATCACAATCGTAGATCTCGTTCTCCTCCATGGTAGTGTTGTATTGTGGAGGACTCATGGATCAGGGCCAGTTTAACCAGCCCCTGCCCCCCTTCCCTTCCCTACCCTACCCTACTCTACCCTCCCCTTCCCTTAGCTGTCACATCAGACCTGACCTTCAGAAACTGACTGCAGGCCTGCTTTAAGTGTGTGTTGTGGTTTTGGCAAAAGGCAAAGAGGGAATAAGTATAGGAGGGAGGTGGAGGAAGAATGGCATGAAGTCAACCGGAGGGGGAAAAGAAAAAAGAAAAAAAATACTCGATTCGATTTCAGCAGGCGGTAAAAAACACAACAGAGAGGAGCTGAGAAGAGGGTGGTACGCACAAGTAAAATCTGAACTCCTGCCAGACCATTGTAAGAGAGTATAGCTGCTCGGCCTGCAGCTGTCCTGCTCCACATCTGTCCTCATTTGTCCCTCTGATGTCGATCGGATCACCAAACGGTCCCCTAAAGGATCAGGCCACACACTAACATACTGCTGGTACCTCCATGCACAAACATGCTTCTCTATGATGGATGGATGTGTGTGAAATCTAAAAGACGGAGAGAAGCAAAGTGGAAATATCTCCAGATTGATGCAGGCCGGGTGAAGTGGAGGAGAAAGGCGGAGGGGGACGTTAAATGGAAAATGGCAGTGAGCCAAGTGGCAAAGTGCCCTTTCTGCTGTCTGCCTGTTTTATACACACACTCCTCCGTCAAAAACATCTCATCGCAGAGGACAAGCTTCTCCGTGCGACTGAGCAGGGACCTGCAATAACTTGTTCCATGGACCATAAAATGTAGAAAGCCCTTTGTTTAAGACGCTTTGTTCAGCAGACAGGATTGGGGACACAGAGACATGTCATTTAGAGAGCAGCCGGACTTCCTGTCAGAGACTCATAAAGAGACGATAACACACTCATGGAGATGTCCCTGTCACAAGCATGCTAATATGTGTGTGTGTGTGTGCTGCTCTTATCTGTGCTGGAGGGGAGGAGCTGAACCTCCTGTTCCCTCCCTGTGATTGATATTCACTTCTCAACTGTGACAGAACAGACACCCTGCATATTGCTGAATGATGAATGTTGTGCTGATGGGGAAGCTCTGCTTTGGGCTACAGACAGTACACAGATACCTGAATGCAGTAATACCACACTCTTAGAATACTCCACAATGAACAAAGTCCTCTATTCACCTTATTTAAGTATACAGGTTTTCATCAGTTTACTTAAAGTAGGTGAAAAGTCAAAATGTTTTCCTGATACATGTGATGTTTGTAGATTCATATTCTGGTTACATTAATGTATATGTTTTACAGCATTTTACAGCTTTAAATGTTTAAGGTTAAGCTGCTTTAACTTCTTTATATACGGTTGGGAAGTTTAATCCACAGCAATGCAGCACGTCCAATAAGATCATAATATGTTTGTAGCCTGTAAGGCTGTCCAGTAAGAACCACATATTTTGGGTTTTCATGAGCTCAGAAAAACAGCTCTGTTTCAGCTTTGTGATGATGCATATTCCAGATGCTCTGGTTTGAAATACTTGTTTAGCTGATGAAGGAGGAGACTTTTTTTCTAACTTCACCATTCAACTTATCCCAAACATCTGGAAACACAGGGTTTTCACTGGATGGCAAGTGGTTGAAAAACTGTAAAGTTACAAGACACTTAAAGGTGAAGTAAGCAATTTATTTCTGTTAATGTAAGTGTTAAATCGCTCTTTGCAGTATGAGGCTACTTATACTGATAGTCAGTTACCTTATGCATTTATATACGTGGAGAAAAATAAAGTTTTTCTGGCCCCCACTGCAACAGTAGAACGCTGACTTCTGCTACAAAGACGTCTACCCCAAACCTCATAAAATGACAGAGCTGACAGCCGTCTCCATAAGGTAACGGACTAACTATGCATGAGGACCTAATACAAACCCACTTCAATAATACTGAACTATCCCTTAAGTCAAACCCAAAGTAGACACTGAACACCTATAGCAGATGCTAGAGAGATGTGCCAGAGCACTGCTACACCATCAGCATCAGATAAAAATACATGTAGCATTCAGACTGAAACTACTTCGCAAACAGTAACCTGCAAATCGAGTGTTGTCACACATTGGCCAGGAGGTGGGAGCACCCTGGATAGGGCTGACACATAGGCAAAATCTTTCAACTCTCACAGCTCGATATTCCCCTTACCTTTTAGCTCTGTTTTTGGTAAATATACAAATATTGTTCATAGCAACTTTGAATGAGGGACTTAGGGATGATAGTTTGGTGTTCAATAGTTCATCAAAATGGTGGTTGAAACCAGCTGTTCACTCACAGTAATGAGGGAACTTGAATTAAAGTCTTTCCATCCATGTTAAAAAAGCACGAGCCATTCCACACAATATGGTGGCACTGCTGTATAACACTATTCAATGTGGTACAGTATAAGTATTGTTTCTGCTGTATTTAAGGGCTCCCAGCAGAGCAGTAACCCAGTGAATGCAATAAAACAAAGAGCTCTGTTTGCCCAGTGTGTTCTGTAAATGGTATCAAGTAGATTTGAGTTGCTATATTGGAAAGTTAAAAAGGAAAAGGAAAAAAAAAACCTTCTCAAATATCCCACCACATCGCCCACATCCACTATACCTCTCCATGCCTGACATGTCAGTGGCCCGAACTGGCAAAGTACGCGCCAACTGGAGCAGCCCTAAGCTCCTCTGAGCACCACCACAGTTACAAAGGCTCACTGTGCTGGAGAGTATTCACCCTGGCAGCAGGTCTGACACTTCACCAACGCTGGGCAACACTTGAAAAGACCTGAGCTTTTTCTATTTACTAGTGGCGTCGCCCTGTCTTAGCTTTGTCTGTCTCTGTCTATCCCCTACTTGCCTGAAAAGTACATTTTCATAGGTGGTTTTCGTTCACTTTCTTCCTCTGTCTCTTTTGCTTTAGCTTGCCCTTTTGCAGACTTGTCCATCGGCAGCACTGATTCAAACGAGAAAGTGAGGGGGCGAGAGTCTAGCGTTTTTTTTTTTTTTTGTTCTAGAAATCCCTGGACATTAGCTGTGACGTCATCATGATGAGATGGCTGGACTGAGATCAGGTGCACTGAGATGGCACTAATCCTGTTATAAGAGGCCTAAATAGCACCCAGCAGCAGGGGGGGGGATCCCTGCTGCTGTCACAGGCCTATTCCGAGTGCCACCCTATATGCTTCCTGTGTCACCCCATGCCATCCTAGTCACCTTGTGTCCCCCTTTTTCTCCACTCCTATCTGTCACTTTTATCGGGATTTGTGAAACTGTATTTTACTCAAAGCCAAAGAATATCTTGTAGTGAGCTTTGGCTTTAATCACATTGACCACATCACCACCGTCCCAAAGGCCCTGACACAAACACTGCACTGCATCAAGGCTGATACGACTGACAGAGCCATTAATATCCAAGGTTACTCAAACAAGTCACATTTTTTGTGCCATTCTCGAGCTGCTGCCACTGAATCGGGAAGGTTAGGTCAAATATTTGACTTTCAGTTTGTTATTCACTGTCACCGATAAGAGAGAATAAAACAGAGGTTACTCTGACTCTGGGTCAACTCTCTCAGAAGCATAGAATAAATGTTGAAGCTTTCCTGTCGGGAGTTATAAGGGGAGTTAAAACCCGAGTCAGGCAAGCTGTTGCTACACATAACTTTGCATAAAGAGTGGAAACAGCTAGCTTGGCTCTGTCCAAAGGCAGACTAAATTCATGGACCTGCAATTCCAATAGAGAAGACCCATGAGGGCGTGTCAGCACATGATTGCTAACAAGCAGCCTACTCATTAGCACACAATGTTTAAATAATAAGCAACCTTTACCCATAATGCACTTGACTTTGGTATGTGTGATTCTGGAATTCTGGATGGACAAACTTTCTAACACACCACATGTCGCTTTGTTCGTTTATTTTTTTCAGAAAAATCTGAATACCAAACAAACAAACCTAATTCTGTTTAAGTCGAAAATGTTTTCCGATCATCACATCTCCTTCAGTGGGTTTCAAGCTCATAAACACAAACACTTAGCCTATCCATGTTTAATCCATCCCAAAACCGATGTGTAAAGACAATAAATCACTATCTTACAGGAGTTAGCCTACAGTCCCCTACGTAAGTATTGGAACGGTGAGGCCAAATCCTTTATTTTTGCTGTAGACTGGAAACATTTGGGTTTGACACCAAAATATGAATATAAGACAATAGATCAACATTTCAGCTTTCATTTCCAGGTATTTACATCTGGATCTGATACACAACACATAAGATAGCATTATTTTTAAAGGAACACCACATTTTTAGGCGAGCAAAAGTATTGGAACAGATAGACATAAAATAAGTTAAAGTGAATAAAACCTAATATTTTGTTGCAAATTCTTCTCTTGCAATAACTGCATCAAGCCTGTGACCCATTGACATCACAAAACTTTTGCATTCTTCTTTTATGATGCTTTTCCAGGCTTTCACCGCAGCCTTGTTCAGTTGCTGTTTGTTTTGGGGGGGTTTAGCAGGTAAAATGCATGCTCTATAGGGTTTAACTCTGGAGATAGACTTGGCCAGTCTAACACCTTCCATTTCTTGACCCTGATTAACTCCTTTGTTGTTTTTGCAGTGTGTTGTGGGTCATTATCTTGCTGCATTATGAAGGATCTTCCATCAGTTTGGTTGCATATTTAAATTGGAAGACAAAATGTTTGTGTAAACTTCTGAGTTCATTTTGCTGTTGCCCTCATGTGTTACATCATCAATGAAGAATAATGAGCCCGTCCCAGAAGAAGCCATGCAAGCCCAAGCCATGACATTGCCTCCACCGTGTTTCACAGATGAGCTTTATGTTTGGGATCATGAGCAGATCCTTTATTTCTCCAAACTTTAGCCTTTCCATCACTTTGATAAAGGTTCATCTTGACAACAACACAGTAACACATGATAGCAGCAGCAAAATGAACTTAAAAGTCTACAGAAACATTCGGTCTGCCAATTTAAAGAAAGATGCAACCAAACTGATTGGAAGATCCTCCATCATGCAGCAAGATAATGATCCCAAAAAACTGCAAAAACCAACAAAGGAGTTCATCAGGGGCAAGAAATGGAAGGTTTCAGACTGGCCACGTCAATCTCCAGACTTAAACGCTATAGAGCATGCATTTTACCTGCTAAAGAGGAGACCGGAGGGAGTAACCCCACAAAACAAACAGCAACTGAATGAGGCTGCGGTGAAAGCCTGGAAAAGCATCACAAAAGAAGAATGCAAAAGTTTGGTGATGTCAATGGGACACAGGCTTGATGCAGTTATTGAAGGCGAAGGATTTCTGACAAAATATTAAGTCTTATTCATTTTAATTTATTTTAGGTCTATCTGTTCCAATACTTTTGCACACCTAAAAAAGTGGTGTTCGTTTACAAATAATGCTATCTTCTCAGTTGTGAATCAGATCCAGATGTAAATACCTGGAATTGAAAGCTGAAATGTTGATCTATTGTCTCATATTCATATTTTGGTGTCAAACCCAAATGTTTCCAGTCTACAGCAAAAATAAAGGAATTGGCCTTACCGTTCCAATACTTTTGTAGGGGACTGTATGCGCTGAACTGTTAACACCTTTGTGCTAAGCTAAGCTAATTGGCCGCAAACTCTAGCTTAAAATGTAGCATTAAGTCATGAGAGCGGTATCAAAGTTCTCTTCAAACTCTCAGCAAGAAATCGAGTAAGCGTGTTTCCCAAAATGTTGAACTTTAAAACATGAATTGTTTGGCCCATGCTTCACATTTCTCTGATCTGATTAAGGTTGGTGCCACAGGTAATGGTTCAGCTACACCTTGAGGCCTGATACACCCACACATAGCTTACACTAGTAAAGGGCAGCTCCTGACCCTTGACCCTCAGCCTCAACATCATGGCTACTGGGTCAGTCCGAGGTGTGAAGTCACTGACCCAACGTCTAAGCTGTTGTCTTTGTCTTTGTCTTTGTTGTACCCTGCAGACAAACCTTTGTTTTGAGCCCAAAGTTGCACCAACTCTTTCCTCCTCCACCTCCTCCAACCCTTTGCCCTACCTCTGTACAAATAAACATGTGTACAGGCGCTCCACTCACCTTTCCTCCCCACCGTCCCCTATTCACATAAACATGGGGGAGAAGAGGGGGGTTAACAGGGCCAAGTTCAGGGGAAAGCAGGAGCGCAGAGGGGGGTGGTGAGGGTAGGGGCCCTGGGGAACTCATTATGCTCGCACGTGCACACACTCAAACATACACACACACACACACACACCCTCAAACACATGCAGCACGCACGCACAGACACACACACACACACACACACACACACACACACACACACACACACACACACACACACACACACTTTGACACACACTCAGAGACTTATTACTCTCAGTCTCCATGTGTAACATATGCTGGCTTAAAACCCCATTAACACACAAAGTTTTATAAGCATACTTATTGAGAGCCTTAACCCAGAAGACTTGCTGGGTCCTTGTGGTAAAGCCCGTAGGCTATAAGTTAAGTGAAAGAGACTCATACTTGTCTTCCCAAAAGGTGTTTGTCTCGATTGGGAAAAAGCACTCAGATGTTGTCTTTTATTAAAGAACACGTGCGTTTTAATAACGTTACAGTGCTCTTTTTGTCCCTCCCGGCCTTCTCTGTATTTCTCTTTTTCTCTGTGTTTATTTACAAGTGCCGGTTTTTATGATGGTGGCTGTAATTGATGGTTGAGCATGGCTCTGCTCTCCCACTGTTGGATGAACATAAACAAGAACTAAAGCAAAACATGTGTTAGAGTGTGTGTATGTGCACGTGACCCCATGTGTGAGAGCCAGGAAAATCCAGACTGGTTTCATTATATTCCAAACTGGCCCATTATGGTTCGGGAAACTCATCCAAACCCTAAACAGTTGCTATGGAAACCTCATGTCACCTCCCTCCTCTCCTTCTTTCTCTCTACCAGTTTCTTCTCTTTCCTCACCTCCACCCATTCTTCCCCTTCTCTCTCTCTCTCTCCACCACATCACAGACGTGGCACTCCCCCCCTCCTCTGCTCCGCCCTCAGCTTGGAGAAAAAATAACCCAGTGGAAAAGAATACAGACTATAAAAAACAGGAACAGAGTTTTTTGTCTCTATCTTTTTCCTTTCTGCTTTATTTTTTTCCACACAACTTTTACCTCCTCTTTGTAACGTTGGAGTCAGGTTTCTGTGTGTGTGTGTGTGTGTGTGTGTGTGTGTGTGTGTGTGTGTGTGTGTGTGTGTGTGTGTGTGTGTGTGTGTGTGTGTGTGTGTGTGTGTGTGTGTGTGTGTGTGTGTGTGTGTGTGTGTGTGTGCAGCATGATGAGTGATCAGCTCAACGTCAGTGTGTTTACTTGGAGAATTACACTTTTTCAGTTTGTAGAAACTGTTTGAGTTTGTTGTGTGGATTCTGGCCTGGGAATAGTTTTCTCTTGATTAGAAGCGAAATGTAACTTCTGAGACAAACATATTAAGTCGACGTTCCCTGTATGTGATACCTGCTGTAAGACCGTTGACCTCACTCCTACAAACTCATGAAGTTTCAGATTATAGTGGAAATGTTAAGTTCCAATGATTCAATCGAAAATAGTATCATGCATCTATACCTAAAAAAAATACAGATGCAATTCTATATACGGTAATATGACCTATAAAGCAAATTTTAATTTTGGATAACTACTGTAGGACTCATATCAGGAAATACAGTCACACTGAAGTCCAGATGACTACGACCTTTTGATTTTTTTTGTAATTATCTGATCCACTACTGAGGTTGTGTCCCAGAAACTGAACAATCCAAATATGGAAATATGAAAATAAGATCAGAAATTAAACTAGATAAGTAGTTTCTACTTGGCTGTTGTATACACATGACACAACTGTCATGTCTAAATGGTAAATATAAGGGGGAATTCTCACCAACTTACATAGTGGATCACATTTTTTATTTGTTTTTAATTCTTTACAAGTAGTGGTTGGACATTGGTTATGTTCTGGGTACAGGAGCTTAAAAGGAGCTGGTATTTATGCTGAGCTATGTTAACTTGCTGATGGCTGGTTTTATACAACAGCTATCAGCAAGTAGCAACCATTTAGTTTAATTTCTGATCTTGTTTTCATATTTCCATATTTGGAGTATTGAGTGTCTGGGACACAACCTCAGCAGTGGACCTGATTTAGATCTGACTGAAAAAGAAATCAAAGCTTGTGGTCTTATTTCCCTGGACTTGAGTCTGATACATGTATGTGTTGTACCGATCTTCTCACCGATAGGGAAGATACAAGCATATTTTCAAAAATGTATACTGTATATTTCTTTCACATTCTCAAAGAGAACACCTGGTAGGAAGAGCATGTGAAAGAGTTAAAAAGTGTAAATATCTGAAGATCACTCAGTGAGGGCTGCAACACATACACACACACACTGGAAACATTATTAATGACTTAAAGTGGTCCCACAGTGCTTTGCTGTGTGGCAGGGCCGCTGGGCTGTGATTCTTATTGGCTTATGTTTGATGTCTCCTCTTAATGGCAGTGTCGAGCGTTATGATCGCACATACACACACACACACTGTACTGTGTGTCTCGTCACTGTGATAAAGCTCTTGGCTCTGCTGGGCTTGTTTTAAAGCCCAGACACCCTGAGCCATTACTCAGGTGATCTGCCAGCAGCTGGTGATCAATGTGTCTCTAATAGAGAGGATGGGAGGGGGGAGCAGAAAGCGAGAGAAAGACCAGGATAGTGATAGAGAGAGATAAAGACAAGCACAGAGAGGGATTGCACTTTTACCTTCTCATTCATCACCTGTTCGTAGAGCACTAACCCGCTCTGCAGTAATAGCCTGTCTGGATGCTGTATTTACGAGGTGCCATCAAAACAATGGCGTTTATCTCAGCACTTGGACCACACACTGTCATCGTTTTTATCGTTGTGTCTTCTCCTCTGCGTGCAGGTGTGTGAGTCTTTTGAAAGGCCCACTGACCCGTGCTTTAGCTCAGGACAAGGGTGGCCTGCAGAGAGGCGCTTATTGCTCCTTAAAGTTCAGCCCAATCCTGAGGTCAATGCCGTGTTTCGGTTGGACTGTGTGACCTTCAGTCTTCAATCTGTTTTGACTTTCCATCAGGGCCTCTGTGTGTTAGTGGTACGGGGGCAGCTTTTCACATTGTAAACACTGTGCAGGGTGAGGAGGATTAAACAGCGCAGAGTGTGAAAGAAACAAAGACAAGAACTTGAGTGTGCACTGTTTTGTCTGTGCATGGGAAAGGGAAGCCAAAAAGGAATAAAAGCTTTGATAAGCGCGGGGGGACGAAGGGAGTGCTAGTCTGTGTGTGTGTGTGTCTTTGGGTGGGAGGGCGAGAGTGCCAGGCAATGTAGGAGGGAGAGTAAGAGGGTGCGTCTGGAAAGCATCAAGTTGTCGCTCTGCATATGTGTGAGTGCATGTGGGTGTGTGTTGGTCTCAGGCTTGTTAACCTGCAGGTCACAGCGCCTGGCACACAGCGCGGGAATAATGACCTCTTCCATAGCACAGCACATGCTCATGCATAAACACAAACACACACACTGAGTGTGTTCATGCCGTTGCACCCACAACACCTTTAAAGGAATAGCTTGACATTTTGGAAAATTTGCTCTCTTGCTGAGAGTTATAGGAGAAGATTGATACCACCCCTGACTAGTTAGCATAGCTTAGCATAAATTCTGAAAACAGGGGGAAACGATTAACCCACTCCACTTTATATGTTTTATTTTTCTATAGTATATTTGAATGTGTTTTAAGTGTAAAAAGGACACATTTGGTGACGTCCTGGAGTCACTATGAGACTGTCAAGCCAAACCACAATTAAGATGGTTTTATACTTTGGTTTTGTATAAATAAAACATAGGCTACATGGACAGGGCCGGGCTAGCTGTTTCCATTCTTTATGCTAAGCCAAGGCAACTGACTGCTGGCTGTAGACATACCAGATTAAATATTAATGTATGGAGCTTGTTGAGATGATGGGGATCCTCTCCTGGTTATCCCTTCTCAGGAAAACTGGAGCCTGGTGCGGTTTGGAGGAAAACATATTCTCTGAGATAAGTTTGGTGGGAGGCCACTCCTTTCAGAGAGGTGTGTGTGTGTGTGTGTGTGTCAGAGATAGAGAGAGAGAGACCATATATCGGTGGAAAGAGATCGAGCAGCAGCTGCTTTGTTGTGCTTTGCCCACTGAGACCTGGCCCGGCCTGGTGTTGTGTTACATGCACTAGTGTTGCTGAGGAGAGGTGGGGTGAGTTGGCTCGATAGCCTTAGACTTGACGGGTGACAGATGAACAGAAGGGGGAGGGGAGGGACACCCAAAGCGCTTCTCATGCTATTGTATAGAGGAATCCAAGAAATGCATTTGATCAGTACGGCGTGTGTGTGTGTGGGGGGGGGGGGGGTATTTTGGACGACTCCTGAGGACAAAACAGCCACCAGAGAAGGGAGAGAGCAGGCAGACAGAGGAGCTGGGAGGGCAAAGGTCACTGGATGAATACATGAGCTCTCATCATTCAGTGTTTCTGTCAAAAACAGGGTAATGTGATCTGATGAAGAGTACAGCGTGGCTCTGTTTCTTTGATTCTGTTAAGTTAGAAAAGTACATTGCAACTCTGCATGCTCTTCCATGAATACAGTCCTCAGCCAGGCAGTGCAAGGAGGAACCCTGCACCTCAGTCCTGATGCAGATATGTGATGCTTTCCGGCTTTAAATCCACAAGTCTAACTTGAACAGTTATTGAGTTGTTTTCCTCTGCTGAACCAAATATTTTATTACTCTCAGAAAAACATTGCCAGACATTACTAAACCTCTGTTATACGATGTCTACCTCTTTAAAGACTTTGCTGGGAGCAAGAAATAAGGCCATCACAAAGTGCTAACTTTGTTAAACATATTGTTAAACACAGAAAGAAAATCTACTGTGTTTTTTCATCCAGATAAAAGGATTTCAGTTTCTTCAGAGGAGGATGGGTTTATGCAAGTCCTTCACTCGAGAGCACCACAACAATGTACACACTCCATTACAAGTAGAAGTTTAGAGGCGTCATCAGCTTCCTGTCAAGTATCACAGTAAAAGTACCAGTTGTGCAATAAAATGTCTCCCGTTACTGAAAAAGAAGAAACAGAACTCCTTAGTGTATATTTGTCCCTTGCTTTCTGTGTAAAAAAATAGATCCTTTAATCTATTTTGGTTATTGGACAGTTATTGAAGTGAACCATCTGAGAAACTTTAATGTGCATCTCTGGAGGAACAGCTACTGGAAGAAGTTTATAAACCACTACTTTGAAGTAATGTGCTGGACTAAGTGTCCTCTAGGTTTTCATCGTGTTAAATCTTGATCCGTGCAGCTGGAAGTTTCACCTGGATTACAGCATGTAAAGGTCCACAACACAAAGCTAAGTTTAACAAACAGATAATACATGAACACATGTAGTGGCAGAAGGAATAAATACGTTCTAAAAGCCTTGCTGTGGTGAGAGCAAATATGAACGTAACGTGGCCAAACCTCTTTTTAAGTAACAGAAATGTAAATAAACGAGTTGTGCGAGTACATGTGGTAACACTCCCTATCATAGAGGATACATTGGCCCAAACATAGTGCAGTACTGCCCCCTACTGACCCGGGACGGTAGTGATGGCGAGATTTCTATTCAAGGTGGTGGAAGGACACCTGGTGGCACAAGCAGGTCAGAGCACATGTGTTTATTGATGGCTGGTGAAAAAAGGCACTGTACAGGGACACTGTGGACTCTGAGATACAAGGATTGCTAGGTCAGAGGAGATGTAAACGTTAACAGGATGTAGTGGAAAAAGGTTTTCTTCAGGGCTGTGTGAAGCGCAGGTATTTCTTCCCAGAGGGCACCTCTTTAGTTTCCACACCGTTGGGGAAGAGAGTGGCAGCTTCAGCATCAGAGAGTGAGGGAATGACCATGACTTTCATGCCAGGCTGAAAGAGACAACAACAAGGAGGAAGTAAGTTTAAGATGCAGGGTGTATTTTATTTTATTTTTTCACGGTCTTAGAGAATGGAGCATCATGAGGCATCTCTCCTTTCATTTCCATCAGTGTTTTGCACAATATTGCTCCATTTGAATGCTGGTTTCTAGGTTTATAAACAGGCTGGAGCTGTAGTGTTGAACATTTGGGCTGACTGATCCCTAGATTACTTTCCTTTTTTTGAAGTTCTTTATAATCTTAGGTCACAGACGTTGTGTTCCTGCATGTTGGTGGATGCAACTGTTGTATTTTAGAGCAGAGATTATACCTTGTTAATAAGACAACTATAATAAACAACTATCCAGCCATCAATAATTAATGAATTGGGCGAGTAGGCTAATTTATGGTGTTGCAACTTCTCTGGGGATTTTTTTCTTAAATAACGTGAATATTTTAACAATAAACAATATTTGCAGGAAATATAACAAATATATGCCATTTGATTAAAAAAAATATTCATCATCATGTACATTTCCCCATTCCAGTGAGGTGGCTGTGTACAGATGTGTAACAGGATAATGTAATAATATTGTATAAGAGGCAACAGAGTTATTTATGTTCAGCTAAATCATGCCTTCATTACGGTTGTCCTTAATATGAGCTGAGAATCTGTTCATGTGCCCAGATGGGTGCAGTGAAGGCACCGTTCATAGCATCACCTTTCTGATCAGATTAAAGACAGTTTAACCCTTTACCTTCCAGTCCACTGGTGTAGCAACCTTCTTCTGCGCGGTGAGCTGCAGAGAGTCGATGACTCGCAGCAGCTCATCAAAGTTCCTCCCTGTGGTGGCCGGGTAGAGGATGGACAGCTTCAGCTTCTTGTCGGGGCCGATCACAAACACCTGCGGGTCGACACAACACCGCAACGTAAGAATACATCTTTCCCCATGAGCAGGACCAGGTTTACACTGTCTCTTATATTCAGCTGACTGTAGGTTCCATGAGAGAGCTATTGTTAAAAGAGGTACAGTAACAATTCCTGGGTTCCAAAAAAAGTATACTCTTTCATCTATCTACATTCTACAACTGGCCATTAAAAAAATGAATTAGTTAGCATGCAGTAGGCATACAATTTGGACCTTAATTTAATTATTTAGGGGCGGGAGTGGCGAAGTGGGTAGGGAGATCGCTTTCAACCATATGATGTAGTGGCCAACTGCAATTAGAAACAGAAAGTGGAGGAACAACAACAAGAGTCTGTGACTGTGTCTTACGCAGCGAGCGGTGAGGGGAAGTCCGTCCTTGTCTAGCTCATCCGGGTCCAGCATGCCCAGCTGGACTGACAGCTCCCTCTTGTGGTCAGCAATGATGGGGAAGGGCAGGTCACCCTTAGCCTCACTGTTATACGCCATCACATCCTGTACACAGGGGACAAGTTCAGAAGTTACACCCTGTTGCGTGTGCGTGTGCGTGTCCTAAATGGGTCATTTCCAGCATTGCAGCAATGACTGACAATGACTGACAGCAATGACCATAAACCTTCAACGATTTCATAGACAAAAACAGTGCAGCTCATAGTGCTCAACACTGTAAACTCAAGAGATTCATTATAATATGGACGCAGGTGGTGTTAAACCATTCTCTTTGGTGATGTTGTAAAGTTTATCTTTTGACTGTAAGCAGACACTACTCTTGACTACCAGCGTTTAAGCTAAACTAACCTGGATGAGCGACCTATGCCTATCACAAAAATGCATGCACAGTTACAGGAACGGTTTCTGTCGCCTTTTTTGTAAGCCAGAAAGCGAGACAAAAGATAATTATAAAATGTTGAACTATTCCTTTAATGTTACCACACAGTTGATCTAACCAACACATTCCCTCTTTGAACAATGACTGGCCTGTATGAGGAGCCCATAGACGACCCCTCATTTTCCACTAATCACTGCATGGGCACATGCACAATTACAATGGCATTACATAAACAGAATCTAGACCAACCGTTTATAATTATAAGATTAATCAAGTTAAAGTTTAATCAATCAAGTTATCCAGTTAAATTAGATAAATATTTTAACTTAATATAAACAATTCAAATAAATTAATTCAAATAACAGACATTACAATTGTAAAGAAAAGTAAAATGATATAATCAGTTTTTATAAATATTAAATGATAGATATCTTTTTATTTGAAAACTTCTAATTATCATAATCATCATATCATCATTGAATACCATGATATGCAATATAAAATTATACAGCAAAACACAAAAATAAGCATTCAGTAATAATTCAGTTTATGTTAATGTTCAGGTCCATGTGGTGGACTGTTGCGCAAACTGTCACAGATTTCCATGTGATTTGTTATTTATTGTTGGATTTAAATGCTGACGCCATGCAGCAAATCACTGCTGACACTCAGTAAACTCATTATCTTTATCTCAAGGAAAATCTAAATACTATATAATTTATCTATATCTCAGCCATTTATTGATGCCTGTGGAGGCCTCCAGACTGCTTCAGGAACTCCTTCTGTGCTAAAGTGCTTCATTAATTACTCTTAAACCTGAAACTTTTTACTTACACAATCCTCATTCTGCCAGTTAGGATTTGGTTTTATGGGTTTTAGTTTTTTTTTGGAGTCTAAATGGATTTTGGATTGGGATGTTTAACATGTAATTACAGTAACTTATGACAGTAAACCTCCCGCCCACTGTAAAATGTCAAAGTTGTGCAATTAAAGTGAGCATGAATTACTCCACCCATAGTAACCTGACCTGTTGAGCAGGGGTTTACTTCACTACTTAATTGAATAGCACAACAGTTTGTTTGTGTGTGTGCGCGTGCGGGGGTGTGTTCCAAACCTTGCTCCAGCTGAGGTGATCCGCAACACTGTCAATAGACAGGGCGATCATCTTCACCCCTCGTTTCTTGAACTCGTCGCTGACCTTGGCGGCGCAGGCCAGCTCGGTGGTGCAGACTGGAGTGAAGTCCCTTGGGTGGGAGAACAGGACGCCCCACCTACACCAGGGAACACACGTAGAGAAACCATTATGTCTTTGCTCTGCACGCAACTTTTCTGGCTAAAAAAACTCAATGTGAAAACAGCCAATACAGTGACTGACAGCAGTCTACACTCATGTATTCCTATCAACAGGCCCTGAAGACAGACCTGAGGCTTCCTGCAAAAACAGACAATGTAACAATTTAACTCAACTCCCATCACATGTAGGCTACCATGTGAAGCACCATCACATGTGGGGTGGGGGCTGTCCTCCTCACACCATTGTGTATCAGCTGATTATGGATTGACTGGGGGGATTCAAACACAGTTCTTAAGAGGATTGTGTTCTTGCAGCTGGTGTAGAATTTAGCACCGAAAATAGTTAAATTTGATAGTTTTCCCACACATTAACTTTTCTAGGACTACGTGTAGTTTGCATACAAAAAACGAGCTCCACTCAGACACAGCTGTTTTTCTCTTCAGGGTTGCAAATTCTTTTCACCACTGCAGAAGAACACAATGTTTCCAACAGCTGGACACATCCGTTCTCCCCGGTACTCCCTGAGGAAAGATCAACTATGATATGTGGGTGAAGTGTCCTGTGAGTTTAGGGGTCACAACCAGCTACACTTTTGTAACGCCGTTTCTGCTAAGTCATGGTGAGTCTCAAACCTCCAGGATCAGGAGATACGGGGAATTCCAAATACGCTACTTTGTGCCTGTGTGTGGGACAGCTCCTAACAAACAGCAGACTTTCATGCAACTTAACTAAATGCAACTAAAACACACACGCATCCTCTACCTTATCTCCGCAGCAAACTATTAAAATATAGTCATGGTTCTGTCGTTCGTGCTTGTAGCTGTGTGTGTGGGCCGGCAGGTGTTTCCCTGTGCGCCCTAAAAAAAATTAATCCTGAACCTTGAACCAGATGATGTTGCTCGTCGGGGATATCAACAGCCTGCACACTACCCAGGCCAACAAGGCTCTGTGTCACAAACACTGGTAACTTTACCTGAGACAAAGCAACTGAAAGTGTGTATCGTTACGTGAAGCATGCGCACTTACGAGCTGCCCAGGAAGTCGTGGAAGCGGATGCGGCCGACGGTAGTGTCGGCCTCGAAGTTGGGGAAAACATCTCCAAGCAGAAGTCCAGGCATGTCGGTATCTTCTCTGCAGCTCACACTTCGTAGAAAGAAGACAGAGGACCACCTGCCTGCAGCCAGAGCTGATATGTACCACGAGACCGGATATGGGCGGGATGGATTCAGGCCATTGACCAACCAGAGCAGAGCATGGACGTATTATAAGCTGTATGTAATGTCCTTGATTATAAGACGGGATGGGAAACAGCTTCACAACTTTATTAACTTTACAACAACATGAAAAACACGTAATAAAACAGTGCACAAAGCAGACTGCAATATAAACAATAATAATCATTAAAATATATATGTTTTTAACCCTTGGGGCCCGTTATAATATTAGGCACACTTGCACCGCTAAGGTCCGTAAAATGGACATTTCCTTGAGGTAGCTTTAAAAAAATGTATACATTATTTTTTTTTTACTTTTTTTTTGCCAATTCTTTTCCCCCACATCTGACCTAATTATTAATATAAAATATTCGTGAATTTTAAAGATTTTAACCCTTTAAATGCCAGGTTTTAGTCATGATGCCATCGTATTTTAGATGAAAAAAACTGAAAAAAATAATTATTTTCAATATGCTACATGCAAACTATTTTTTTTGTGTTGAATTATTAGGCCTGTGATGTGTCAATGATGAGCAGCAAAACTGATTTTCAGGAATTATTATTTTTTGTGCAGTGTCAAATACTCACACTCGTACCGCTAAGGTCCGTAAAATGGACATTTCATTGAGGTAGCTATAAAAAATGTTATACAATCTTTTTTTACTTTTTTTTCCCCCACATCTGACCTAACTATTAATATAAAATAGTCATGAATTTTAAAAGATGTTAACCCTTTAATTGCCAGATTTTGGCCATGATAACATCGTATTTTGGAGGAAAAAACTGAAAATGTTTATTATTTTCAATATACTACATGCAAACTAATTTTTTTTGTATTGAATTATTAGGCCTAGGATATGTCAATGCTGAGCAGCAACACAGATATTTAGGCATTATTATTTTTTGTAGAGTGTAATAAACTGACACTCATACCGCTAAGGTACGTAAAATGGACTTTTGAAAAAGGTAGCTATAAAAAATATTATACATCGATATTTTTCCAACTTTTTTAGGCTTGATTTTTAAACCAACATCAGTACTAATCATAAATTGAATTTTTGTGCTAGGAAAAGAACCTCATCTGCAGTCCATGCACATTTTCCACTCTTTTTGTTATTATCCAGAAGTGAACAGTGAACAGTGAACGGGCCAGGAACAGTGTAACAGGGACATCATTGGCTAAATAAAGTTGTGTGTATGAGAGAGACTGTGTGTGTGTGTGTGTGTGTGTGTGTGTGTGTGTGTGTGTGTGTGTGTGTGTGTGTGTGTGTGTGTGTGTGTGTGTGTGTGTGTGTGTGTGTGTGTGTGTGTGTGTGTGTGTGTGTGTGTGTGTGTGTCCATGACCTAGACATTATGAGCAAAAAAAAGGCTAGTGGTTTTCAAGTGGCACTGTTTTCATTCACTCTGTTCCATGTGTAGTTTTCCATGCAGAAGTTCAAAATCCCTCTAAAGATGACTTTGTATAAATGCACAGCACACACACCTACCTGAGGTCCATACACACAAGCATGTGCAGTGCACTGCTTCAAATAAGTTAAAACATGGGTCATCTTCAATCACATCAAAGGTGCAGCCGTCAGAGACACATAACAAGTCGTTGAGCTGTTTACACAGCTGCCATTGAAACCAGAGTTTATACAAAGCAAACTGTGGAACTAGTTATTTCTTACCTGGCAATATGGAGGGAGCCTTTACACAAGAAGTGCATGAAGCTTTGGAAACAGTGATGGAGTCTGATTCTGATAGCGAGCAATAGGAATCTGACACAGACTGGGGTTGCGTTCCGAATGTCATACTCTTTCTTTTTTCTATTCTACATACTACATCCAACGATAAAAATAATCTAGTTAGGATGCAGTAGGCATACTATTGGGACATACTTTACTCTCTTATTTCATCATAACATTGCGCCTTGATCTTGCCTCTTGCTTTTATATCCGTTGCATCCCCGTTTGTTCTCATATGGAGGCTTCGGCGATGTGACGTCACTTCACGTGCGCACTGGATTGTGGGTCAGAATCGCCCAAATAGGATGCACTTTTCAACACTAACAATCTTGGCCGCATGAAGTAGGACATCCGGGTACTTCTAACCATCCTAAATCTGGCCACAAGAATCGGGACATCCTAAATCTTTTTTCTATAGTAGAAAGTATGCGATTCGGAACGCAACCACTGTGTCTGAAACCTCCATTAACGCGTAAGAGGTGGGTCCCTGAACCATTCCAGTGGCTGCAGAAGTATATCTCTGTGTATGGGTGTTCTCCATATTCTCCACTACTGAAAGTCAGAGGAAACATCCCAGCTCTCCAAGGATGATTCCGAGTAAATGAAAACAGTGCCACTTGAAAACCACTAGCCATGGATACACACACACACACACACACACACACACACACACACACACACACACACACACACACACACACACACACACACACACACGTGCACACACACCCACATACACACACACTCCTCAGGGTTAAAGCTAAAGGGAGAGGAAGGGGGATTGTGACAGTGCTATCTAGTGGAAATAGCCTGTTTTTTCTCCATATGCCAAATATGGTCATAATGACGTAACATGGTGGAGAGTAGTAAAAATGATAAATTCCAAGGTAGAAGCCCAGATTGACACCCAGATATAAAAAAAAATGCATCAATTATGCTTTAATGGCAGTGCGTTGAAAAAATGGTGTTTGAATGGGTGTTAATGGACG
This sequence comes from Hyperoplus lanceolatus, assembly GCA_026929865.2. NCBI lineage: Eukaryota > Metazoa > Chordata > Actinopteri > Uranoscopiformes > Ammodytidae > Hyperoplus > Hyperoplus lanceolatus. The sequence continues at coordinate 8,425,392 of CM049403.1, forward strand.
TTTTATGGACCTTAGCAGTCTGAATGTAACTCTTGTTTGTATACAGTGTATTTTAGCCTTACTGTAAGAGCTGAGCTGGAAATAACATTATCAAATAAAAATACACTTTCTTACCAGATTTCATGCCATATGCATGAACACAGCCAAAATTATCCAAAAAAAGAAAAATGAAATGTCCGTAAAATGGACCAACCGGCCCTAAGGGTTTAGAATTATAGAAATTAAATGTTGTGAATGTGATGTTTTACCCAAGAGGCACAACCGTTTTTTTTTAAAAGGAACCACCACAATAAAGGTTTAATAAAAAAAAAAATATGGTTTTTTTTTTTTGCAAACCTCCAAAGAAAAAGAATTTTTCCGGCCTCCAACCAAAAAAAATAAATTTTTAAAAAAAATTAATTTTTTTTAGGAAAAAAAAAATCTAAATAATACTATCCAGACTTTCATTTAATGTGCAGTGCAGGAAAGTTACTTTGGACACTCACTGGGATGAAGGGTAAATTTAGATAAATTAATTTTTTTCCTATTGTGACAAAAAAATATATAATAATTACCTTACAAGTAGATTAACGTGTATCACAGTTTGATAGATTTTCTTCCTCTGGGTCCTAAAACTACATTAAAAACCCATCAATGAGGCGGACTGTTGCACTGGGAGACATGTTATCGTGGACATTTATTTTGACTCAGTCTAGAAGACACAGTCCTGAGCTGCTATTGTAAGTTATCTCCAACAATGCTCCATTAACTCCTGTTTGACATAGTTGCTTCAATCTGCAGGGCCCAGCTGTGAAACAACTGGGCACCAACATACTGTAGTGTGAACACCTCTGAATGATGATAGCACTAAAATATTTAAGGATTATAAATAAGTTTGATAGGTGCAGCATGAAGGCCTTAAAAGCAAAAGCATATGCAGCTTTTGTTGGTTCAGTTTATGTTGTTCCTTTACTAGCAACACAAAGCTTCCTATTATTTCTCCAAAATTGTAGATAGCACTTACAAGAGCATTAATGTGTCTTAATAAAAGAGAATAAATTCAACAAAATATCTGTGAGCTCTTTTAACAATTCAACATATTCAGGAATAATCAACAGGGCTTAATGAAGAGTCAGTAGGCAATTAGCAGACATGGACTTTGCTGGCAGTAAACAAATACAAAATAATACCAATATAGGCAGGCCTACAACATTTCTGATAGCCCATAATAATTATTAGCCAACTTTATCAGTAAAAGAGATAGCCTACTATACCATGCACAGTCTGTGGTTCACAGAGGAAACTAGAAAAATGTCTTCAACTTTTTTTTTTTTTTTTTTTTTTTTGCATTTTAATATACTTTGCACTACTTTTGTGTTGATTAATTGAGCCTTAGACATTCATTACAATTAACCTTTATTTATAGCCTACTTGAGAGATCAATCGAGGGGTTAAGAATTATATATAAGAATTAAGAATTGCATTGCCAACGACTGCTGCTGTAATTGGTGTGCATATGATAAATAAACAATATTGAATCTATAGGCTATTGTTTATTTTATTTTAATCAAATTTAGCCTAATATCTTTTATTTGAATCAGAATCCGGTTTTATTGCTTAGTCCATTAGGCCTTATGGAATCTCTCTGTAGGACTATTTGGTAGGTAGCCTACAATAAACAGTGTAGGCTACAAAGAGAATAGGCTAGACTAGTGGTTAATGAAAATAACATTTTTATTGTCAACAGGAAACACAAAACTGATCTGCTGAAACAGGGAAGACGACTGAAAGGCTCGGATGTGTATCTGAATGAACACCTGACAAAGAAAGATGCTGACATCGCCAGAAAGGCCAGATTCCTGAGAAAGCAGAAGAAAATTCAATCAACGTGGACAACCAACTGTAAAATATTCATCAAGCTCAACGGAACACCAGAACAAGCCAGAGTACTACTCATCAGGGACCTGGATGAACTGGATACATACCAATAAGATACACCAAATCAAGGTAATGGAATTCACAATTCACCATGACAATTCCTGACAGCAAACCTGTTTCTTTAACAGAACTAGAAACCTTTGCATATACAGAGCATAACACACAAGACATAGAAAATGACATTGATCCGGATAACAACTTACTTAACAACTTCAAAAACAGCTGCAGTTATTACACAGATGAGCAATTTAATATACATTTCCAATCAGTAAACAACATGTCAATTATCCACTTTAATAGCAGAAGTCTATATGCCAACTTCCACAGCATAAAAGAATATATAAAACTATTTAAGATTCCATTTAACATTATTGCAATATCAGAGACTTGGATCAGTACTGAGAAAGGTGTGGACTTTGGGATTGATGGCTATGAACTGAATTATACTAACAGAGGCAAAAAAGTGGAGGTGGTGTGGCTATCTATGTGGACAAAAGACTGAAATACAAGGTGGTGGAAAACATGACAACAGCGGTTGATGATTTATTGGAATGTGTTACAGTAGAAATATGTATGGAAAAGACCAAGAATGTTATTGTCAGTTGTATATACAGAGCTCCCGGATCGAACATTGAAATATTTAAAGATTGGATGGAAAACATGTTCACAATATCATTGCAAAAGAATATGTTCATATGTGGGAATTATAATATTGACCTTTTGAATCCAAAAAAACATAAAATTACAGAGGAATTTATCAATACTATGTACAGTATGGGTCTATATCCTACAATAACAAGACCTAGTAGAATTACTTCTCATTCGGCAACATTAATAGACAATATATTCACAAATACTATGGATAACAATACAGTAAGCGGACTGCTATACAGTGATATCAGTGACCATTTGCCTGTTTTTGTTGTTTATCACTGTAACTATACGAAACCAAAGAACACCAGTCATTTTAAATACAAAAGACTGAGAACCGAAGAAAACATAAATGCATTAAGGAATGACTTACTGAAACAGAATTGGAGTGTAATATATGAGGTAGAAGATACTGACGATGCATATAATGGATTTCTTAACGTTTTTAAATCACTTTATGACAAACACTGTCCTGTGAAACAATACAGTGATGGACATAAACAGACAACTATTCCGTGGATCAATAACGGTTTGAAAAATGCCTGCAAAAAGAAAAATACACTGTATAGAAAATTTATGAAAAATCCAACTGCAGAAGCAGAAAATAAGTATAAAAAGTATAGAAATAAATTAACCAATATAATGAGGATATGTAAGAAATAATACTATAATAAAATACTAGAGAATAACAAAAACAACATGAAAGGTTTATGGAATGTGCTAAATAGAAATAATAATTAGAAATGGATCAATAAATACAGGTTACCCTGAGTGTTTTATGGAGAAAGAAAATACAATAGATAATATGGATGATGTGGTTGATGGTTTTAACAAATTCTTTGTAAATGTGGGATCAAATTTGGCAGAAAAAATTAATGACCCAGGATCTGTGAGATCTGAAGACAATAATTATGATTTAATAGACATTAATCCAAAATCAATGTTTCTAACAGCAGTGGAAGAGAGTGAAATTATAGAGATTGTTCATAATTGTAAAAACAAGACTTCTACCGACTATAATGACATTGACATGAGAATAGTTAAACATGTCATTGAAGGAATTGCAAAACCACTTACGCACATCTGTAACTTATCATTTCAAACTGGTAAATTCCCTAAAAAAATTAAAATTGCAAAAGTCTTACCGCTGTACAAAACTGGAGACAAACACCACTTCACAAACTACAGGCCTGTTTCACTGCTTCCTCAATTTTCAAAAATTTTAGAAAAACTCTTTGCTGCCAGATTTAACAATTTCATCAATAAACACAATTTACTAACTGACAGCCAATATGGCTTTAGACCCAACTGATCCACTTCATTAGCAGTCATTGAGCTAATTGAAAAGATATCAAATTCCCTGGACCAAAAGAATTATGCAGCCGGTGTTTTTATTGATCTCAAAAAAGCATTTGATACCATAAATCATGACAGAATAATCAATAAATTAGAACGGTATGGTATCAGGGGGGTTGTATTAAACTGGCTGAGGAGCTATTTACAGAACAGGCAACAGTTTGTGAAGATGGGTGAACATATGTCATCTTGTTTGGACATTGCCTGTGGGGTCCCCTAGGGGTCAGTATTAGGGCCAATTCTTTTTATTCTCTACATTAAAGGCCTACTTCACCGGTTTGAATATGAAGGCGTATTGAATTCTGAGATCCTATGTAGTATAAATGTGCAAAAAAAAAAATCGGTTCATCCTAGCCTGAGAAAAGGCAGAAAGAGTGTTTTTTTAACCCTATATTTCTCTTTCTCGTGACATCACAGAAAGAGAAATATAGGGTTAAAAAAAACGTACTTTGTAAATATTACTGTGATAGAGTAACAGTAAAAGACATCACAGTAATATTTACAAAGTAAGTTTTTTTAACCCTATATTTCTCTTTCTGTGATGTCATGAGAAAGAGAAATATAGGGTTAAAAAAAACACTCTTTCTGCCTTTTCTCAGGCTAGGATGAACCGATTTTAATTTTTTTTGCACATTTATACTACATAGTATCTCAGAATTCAATACACCTTCATATTCAAACCGGTGAAGTAGGGCTTTAATGATATATGCAAAACATCAAAGATTTTACAATTCGTGTTATTTGCAGACGACACTAATATTTTTTGTACGGGAGAGGACTTGCAGCAGCTTCTGGAGTTAATTACAACTGAAATGAGCAAATTAAAAAAGTGGTTTGACAATAATAAATTGTCATTGAATCTAAGTAAAACAAAAATCATGTTGTTTGGAAATTGTAATTTAAATAATGACGTAAATGTTATGATTGACGGTGTTAATATTGAAAGAGTGTATGTAAATAAATTCCTTGGTGTGACAATAGACCATAAGCTCAGCTGGAAACCTCACATAAAACATGTTAAATCTAAACTGTCACGAAGCATCTTAGTCCTGTGTAAAGCAAAGCATTTATTGGATCAAAAATCATTGCATATTCTTTACTGCTCAATGATCTTACCTTATTTAAATTACTGTGTGGAGGTCTGGGGGACCACTTACAAAAGCTCACTGCTACCATTAGTCACAATACAAAAACGAGCCATAAGAATAATCAATAAAGCTGGATATTATGATCACACCAACCTCCTCTTTTTACATTCCCGTATCATAAAGTTCAATGACCTGGTTGAATATGAAGTTGCACAAATCATGTTCAAAGCTAGAAATAAACTGCTACCAGGTAACATTCAAAAACTTTTTTTTGACCGAGAGGGGGGTTACAATTTGAGGCAACAGTTAAACTTTAAGACACTGGCGGTACGCATGACTTTAAAATGTCATTGCATCTCAATTGGGGGTGTGAAACTGTGGAATGGGATGAGAATGGAGCTAAAGCAATGTCCAAACATGATCCAGTTTAAAAAAAGGTTCAAAACAATGATTTTCAAAAGGTACAGGGATGAGGGTGTGAAGTAAGAAGGAAATTATAATTATATGGATATATATACTGATTGTATAGATATGTATGTAGATATGGATATATTGATTGTTTATAATTATAAATATAGATATATGCATTGTATAAATATATAAAATATAAAAAATGTTATAAGTATATTAAGTTGTATGTATGTATGTATAGTTCGTAAATGGCACATATAGTATCGCCAATTGTACAGAAGAATATATGGATTAAGAGAAGCAAATATAATAAATATTTTTTTATTTTTTTAATTTAATAAATATTTTTATTTTTTTACTATGGAAAAAGGGTAGGATTAAATAAGTGTATACTTCTTCCTGCTCCTTTTCAGGCATATCTCAGCAATACAGATCATTTATTTATTTATTTTTTTTTTTGTGAAAACATAATTTTTGTTTATTGTATTTCCATGCTTTTCATTTTGTTTTGTATCACTGATATAATGAAATAAATTGAATCAAATCAAATTGTAGGCCCTAACATTTTATGCAACATTCGGCTCCATTCACCAACGGGGAGAGTGAGGAGACACTGGTCACGTGTAACTTCACAGGAAAACCCAATTTCCCAGGTACCTTTGCGAATGAAACAACACGGATGGCGGCTCTGTGGACGTGATGTGAATATTGAATGGTGCAACAGAAGAACTAAGGAGCAACCTGCACATACAGCACTGCGGAAAATCTACCACTGCGGGGCAAAGACATCACCGCTAACGGTCCGCGCCGGTAGACTAGCCTACCGGACAGCATGCCTTCTCCTAAAGCTAAGAACCCCAACCGCAGCGGAGGAAGCCCGGTGCTCGGCGGCTCCAGCGGCCGCTACGACTTCGTGTCACTGACGAAGCCGCTGAACCGGTCCCCCCCGCCGCACCTCATCCAGCGGCAGGGCTCCGAACTGGCCACGGCCCGCCTCAGAGCCTCGGAGAGCCCGACGCGGCGCCGGGGCTCAAGCTCATCCACAGGCTCCGCGAGCGGCCTGGGCCCGCCGGAGGAGGACGGAATCCGGCTCAACCCTTCTTTCGTCCGCGTAGCGCTCAGCTCGCTTCTAGCCATCGACCTGTGGATGTCCAAGACCATGGGGGTGTGTGCCTGCGAGGACTCGTCCTGGGGCAGCGTTCGTCCGCTAATGAAGTTGATAGAGATATCGGGACACGGCATCCCCTGGCTGGCTGGCACCGCCTACTGTCTGTACAAAAGCGACAGTGTTGCAGGACAGGAGGTCATGCTCAACCTGTTCATGGGTAAAACACTTCCTCCACTTGTTGTGTCTATGCTATAGGCTTAGGTGCATCACCTGTGCCTTGACTCCTCACCTGCCATGCTCAGGTAGTCCTGGGGTGGCCCATGTCCCCCTCTGGGTTCTGGCCTCCATCCATCTCGGTTTGCAGGTCTTGCTCCTTGTTTGTAGTCCAGACCTGTATATTGTCTTCTATAATCTGTTTCCATCAGTCATATCGAGTAAAAAACCTCTAGGGGATTGACACTTGTACCAATAGGATTTCCCTAAAGGCATAGGATGATTTCATGTCTCCATACATCTGACTTAAATAATTGCTATTCACAATATCATCCTGAAACTTTTAAAATGGCTCTAAAGCATACTGGAATAAGCTGACAATGCCTTTTCACAATGTAAATGCATCACAGACAGGACACACTTTTTTAGTGAAAACAATCAAAATATAGCTTTTTTGTGCAAGCCGAGCCTTCAGCCATTGTGACATTTGATTGTGATGTTTGATTTTGGAATGACTGGAGATGCACTGCCCTCTTGAAGCTATGCAAAATTAATCTGTAATTTGACTGTATATTAATGATATCTGATATCTGAACCATATAGATTTTTCAAGTTTATTTATGATTGTCGCAATTCATGATAATACTGATGATAGAATTCCCCATGATTAAATTATTGACTTTAATATCCTCCCATCAAGCACTTTAGCCGTGCGTGTGGGTGTGTGTGTGTGTGTCTTCTGAGCCATATCACTGAGAAAGGGCATGTTAGGTTCCCATCTACTGTAGCCCTATATAAAGGAGGTTCCCATACATGTTGCTAAGCCAACATTGAAAGTTAACTGTATGTACATAACCTCATGTGAACCTTTTGACTGGAGTGATGAGTGGCAGGTCTGTCTGTCTGTCTGCACAGGTGTTTCAGGTTTGAGCTTAGCATATTATTGTCTTATATTGCAATGTTGAGGTAATGAATTACCTTTTGTTTGCACACATTTTTAGATCCAAACGGGTGCTGTTGAAACCAGTACTCTTGCTTCTGCTGTTCAGTTGTGTAATCAAATCCTGATGGTATTGTGGTTGACCTCAGCTGCCCTCCTCTGCCTGCCAGATGCAACCTAAGCTTGGATGCTCATGCAGAGTTTGATCATCCTTGGGCGGGCCGCCCATATCAGCATCTGCATACTATCTTTATTTAATTTTTAAATAACATATCTATCATTATATAAGCATTTTCATGTTACCTCTATATACAGTATGCATCTTTGTATTATCTTTGTAGAAGCTTTTTACGTGTCTGTAAGTAGCTACATATCTTTAACTACGCATCTTCATATTATCTTTACATAAGCGTATATTCTAGAAAGTATATCTTTCTATAAAAATGCTCTCTAATGGGTATGTACTACTTTTATAGATCTCCCGGTTTGGCAAAACGTTCATGAGCAGACAGCTGACAGATTTTTTTTAAGACATAACTGTCTTCAACACACACACACACACATACTCTGGCCTCTATTCCTGGGTATTGTCCTCTTTTTGTTTCTCACGCTATCAAGCCCAGATGTGTTCTATCATTTTTTTTTTCCAAGTTGTAAAAGTTTTCTTATGTGTCTCTTCACGCACATGTTCTAATCCCTACGCATACCATCTGTCATTTTTGTTTAGAATGATTACAGTCCCGTAGTCTTAGGCTATTGTTCTTTTTTCTTGAGAGGCCACTGGGTTGGATTAGCTGTTCTTATTGTTTTATTTTTTGTTTTTGTGCTTCATTATGTTGTGTTTGTACAGCTGCAACCATTTCTAAGTCTCTTTTGTGAAAAAAATGTAATAAATCGCAATGCAAAAAGTAAGTAAATAAACAGTAATCATTCAAGTTTGGTTCCGATTGTGTAAAAAATATTCATCTGAACATTCTGTGATTTTGATGTTGTTGTGATAAGTGTCTCTGAACTGTTTGTATCAGTTGCAGTGATGTCTGTGTGCTGTTTCTTTGTGCAGAATACCTCATCTCCCCTTTTTTTTTATCCCCTCCAGGCTTGCTGCTGGACCTGGTCTTGGTTGGAATCGTCAAGGCGGTGGTGCGTCGGCGTCGGCCAGCGCACAACCGCATGGACATGTTTGCGACCTTCTCCGTGGACCGCTACTCCTTCCCATCGGGCCATGCCACGCGGGCGGCCATGTGCGGGCGCTTCCTGCTGGCTCACCTGGTGCTGGCCACTCCGCTCAGGGTCCTGGTGCTGCTGTGGGCCGGTCTGGTGGGGCTGAGCAGAGTGATGCTGGGCAGGCACAACGTGACCGACGTGTTGTTCGGCTTCTGGATGGGCTATTTCCAGTATAACCTCATAGAGATGCTGTGGCTCTCACTTCAGACCCTGCAAGGCCTGCTGGGACTGCAAGCTTAGCATGCAGGACCCTGAGCAGTCTGACACCTTTAGATGTCTTGACATTTTTTTTTGAAAGACTGACACATGAAAGAGTTCCATAACAGTTTTATTTCTGCCGTCCCACTTTCAGCCCCCCACTTTTAGCTTGCGGTGATCAGGATTCCTGTCAACAAAAAAAATAGTTTGTTACCACAACAGACCAAGAACCCCTCCCCTCCTCTCCTATACTTGACCTTATTCATGAACAACTTGTCATCTTTTTTAATTTATAGTTGTTTTGGACGCTTAACTAAGCTTTATTCAGTGACTACGGAAGCAAATTGCACAGTAGTGAAATTAAATAAACGCTGTTATCAGAGGGACTTCATACTAAATTGTTCCACATGTAATTTCCAGCGTCCAGTAACAACTGCTTACAAACTGTCAACACTCAGAGGTTCACCGAGTTCCCACCTATGTTCACCTTTTTCTTTCTATAGGATGGACTTATTCACTCTTCTCCAGCCCTCTGAGCTCAGAGCCAACAGAGCTCTATCACTAATATGATTAGTTAGACTGCCAACCATCGTTATCACGCGTTTCATCAATATTTTCTAATTTCTTTGACATTATCACTGTTTCAGTAAAAAATGACCAAAACATCACGTTGTGCTGTTTGGATACACTTCTGTTATGAGGTGACAGAAAATGTTATCATGGAGTGTGTACGTGTAATATCATATCACATACCTGTATATGTTTACAAATGACTGCTTTTATCAATCTGTAATAATTTACTTTCCGCTAGTACAGAGAGAGAGAGGCTCCTCCTCTCTGGGACAATAAGAGGAAGGAAAGCTACACATTAAATCAGGTCTTTATTAATAGGGAAAATCCTGTATCTTTAGATCTTCACTGTTAAGCAATGGACCGTCTGTTTACTGAATGCAACCTGCTAAACTTAAAGGGATAGTTCAGTATTTTTGATGTGGGGTTGCTTTAGGTATTTATGAATAGAAATAAAGTCTGTTACCTTATGGAGATGGCGGTCATTTTAAGAAGTTTGGGCGAGACATAGCTGTAGCAGAAGTCAGCATTGTACTGTTGCAGAGGGGGTCAGCAGAAAAACGATTTTGCTTACCTCAGAAATTAATATCTGTTCAATTGTTCGCTAAATTAAGATTTTTTTCACTGCTTTGTGGATGGTATTAGTCCACAAATCAGCAGGTTAGCATTCATATATCTGGCGGGAAAAGAAAAAAAAATTCTGCTGGTCCCCTCTCTGTCAGTATAGGCTGACTCCTGCTACAGTGACATATCTTCCAACTCCTTCAAATGACTGCGCTGATCGCCACTTCAAAAGATAATGGACTATAAATAAGTACCTCATACAACCCTACTTCAAAAATACTGAACTATCCCTTCAAGGGATGTAAGCCAAATCCCAGCGATTTGGCTTATATTGCTCTAAATTGATAAGCACTGATCTGAATATACTATATTAATGGTGGAAAAAAGTGTGGCTGAGCTCCATCTGCACCTCAAGGTATAGTCTAAAATGTATATTATTATACACCAAGGTCTCCTGCACTGGCTCTGAGTGAGGATAATACTACTTATTATTCACTAATTCTCATTCGACAATCGAAAACTTGTGGTCACAATCATAGAGTGAACCTGATTTAAACCTTCCATTTCAAACTGGTTCTTCCGGTCAGCGGACAATATGTGAATCAAAAAAACACTCCAGAGCCGGGAAGGGATACTTTCAAAAATTCATGTAGGTTGTATGTCACGTTACAGTTTGTTCATAACAATGACAGCCTGCGAGAAGTCTGCACTGTGAAAATATTCCTGAAGACATTGCACTCTGTTTTGCTCCAGCCACGTTTGCAATGATTCTCGTCACACAGTTGGACAGACTGGGTTCATGCATCAGTTGACGCTTTGAAAAATAATTACCAGAATGGGAAACTAAGCACGCACCTATTTTTTTTTTATTGAAGTTGAGTAAGGGTCAACGGTGAAGTCTGTAGAGATATGTTGTGTAACAGCTAGGTGTGGTGCCAGGGCTCTTGCGTCTGTGATCATAGTTTGGCTGGTGTGTGTGTGTTCTTCCTGCTATTGGTATGGTTGTGAGGGTGCGTTTAGGTGCACATACAGAAGCACCATGTTTAATGGTTAATCCATGTGTCCACACACTGGTCCCCTGGTGTGTGTTTATATGCCAGGCTCAGATCCAACATAAATTGTAACCTTGAATGACGCCAGCAGCCGAAGTGTTGTAACAGCGTCGGTGCTCTCAACCTTTACATGAGCCCCTGGAGCACATGCAGGTGTGAAATGCTGTGAAACCCGTGTTGGCTGTCACACATCTTAATTTATGGGAATTTCTTTGGGCGGATGATGCATCATTTTAGCAATACCCATAAAGTCAGAGGATTAACCTATACAGTATGTACACATTATCAGCCCATTTCAGCTCATATTCCCTCAGAGCAGAGTTGAAGCTGGTGCCGATGAAGTGTGCGCATGTGTTTTTGCTCTCAGAAGAAAGAGGACTGTTTAAGAAATTGCCCCACAGCCAGCTCACTTTAAAGGTGTAATCAGCATTTCTGGAGAACGCTTGATGTGAAAATCACTATTTATCAACATCTGTGAATATTTCCTGGTGTTAATACACAGCATGGGCTCTGTAAACGGGTATGCAAACAAAGGGGGCCCATCGTAGCTAGCAATATGCCCACCTCTTGCGGCGCACACACAGTACCGACAGGTAGCGGATCGTGAGGAGATTTTCGCTGATTTTGACAACAAACACTCCATAATCACTGACTCCACCTTTTAAACATCAGAAAACCCAAAAGTTGTTCATCTGTTTTTGTGGTCTATTTGAAGTCTTCTATGGATCGGGAATATGATCAGATATGTAGACATAGGACTCCTGTGTGTGTCTAAACCCGGTCCACACATCTGATCCCTGGTGCCCCCTTGTAGACGGTTTCAATGAAGTCCTCCGTTCTGTGCACCCTCTCAGCAATAATGTGCAGATGATCTATGATGGAGCGATGCGATGCCCAGCTGATGAGGTGGAGCTCTGTCTCAAATCTTAATCAGTAGGACTGTGAATTTTATGACCAAATCATTTTTTTTATGACCGATTAGTGTGTTGTTTCATGTGTTGAGATCATGCGGAAGAAAAATATAATTATTCATCACAACGATTACAGAACAATTGAAACATTCCACTATATAAAGTAAGATGCATTTTGTTTGTTTCTCCAGCTGTCATGGTCCAACATGCAGCTGACTCCAGTATGTGTCACTGCATCCAGTTATGCCTGCTCAATACTACAAATGATATTGTATGTTTCCTTTGTAGCACTACTTCTTAATGTAAATACATATGCCTGCATGTGTATCAAATTGTGGGATTGCACTGTTATGTTCAATGGATTTGAGTGTATTTCCTGAGGGGTTATTCCAGAATAATTTTGTTGTGGTGATTTTTTAAATTAAACGTGGAAAAAAATCTGAAGCTGTCGCGTGTCATCATGGACAGATTTAAGGATCCATACATTACTCCAACTGGATGAACCCCAATCTGCACATTCTATGAAACAAGGTGTGACTGTCTTATACTATCTATGGTGACTGTGCTCCAGGTTCAAATAGCAGTGACGTGCGGTGAGGTCAGTGAGTGGGTAGGCACTGAATTCTGAAAGCCAGATTTCTCTAAACCTATATATTGTTAAATCAAAAACAATAAACAACAAACAGGCACGCACGGCCGATTTCAAATAAGTTCCTCACTTTCTTTATTTCTTTCTTTCTCTCTCACTCACTCACACACACACACGCACGCACACACAACGTCTATGAAATGTCACGACGGTGACTTCAGGTTTGCCCGTAGCCTACCGTAGTTTGGTCTAAATCAGGGGTGTCAAACTCATTTTGGTTCGAGGGCCACATACAGCCTCTCTGATCTCAGGTGGGCCGGACCAGTAAAATAATGGCAAAATAACTCCAAATCCCTAACTTTGTTTTTCAGTAATATGCTTTATCACTCAGCCTACATTTGTACAGGGGTGTCAAACTCATTTTGGTTCGAGGGCCACATACAGCCTCTCTGATCTCAGGTGGGCCGGACCAGTAAAATAATGGCAAAATAACTCCAAATCCCTAACTTTGTTTTTCAGTAATATGCTTTATCACTCAGCCTACATTTGTAACCTACATTATCACGGATCACAAGGGATCTCTGTAGCCCCCAGGAAATGTCTTAGTAAAGGTTGCTGCTGGTCATGCGCGCCGCACCAAAAATTTTGGGGGTATTTTGCTCAAAGATGCCAATGTGCACTAATGAAATAAACAACTTTTTATTTGAATACACAAATACAACAGGCACTGACCTTACAGTTGTCCAATTTGGTTTGCTATATGTACAGGGACACATTTTGTGCAAACATGCAGACTGTACAAAATACAATTAAATAAAAGTGCAACTTCTACTGTTTTTATTTATTTTTAAATACAGGGGTTATTGGTTGTTTTGGAATTTGTTTTTCCCAATTTAAAACATAAAAATAAAGCAGCATTGAAAATTAGGAAATAAATCTTGTAGCCTACACTAGCATGCTCCTGCTCGTTTTGCGCACACAGAGCCGCAGACACACCGCGCTTGCTAGTACATTAATTGTTCAGCACTAAAAATAAAAATAGTTTTATTTTTATTAAAAAGTAATAAAATAAAATGTACTAAAAATAAAAATGTTTTTTTTTTTGGTTTTTACTTTGCCATAAAGCACTGGAGGAAACATTAATAGCGGTGTAGCAGGATTGCCATTTACCATTTCCCACGTTGCTAAAATGTGCTTTTTTATTTAGGCTGCTCCCTAGCGGCAGGAGTGAGCATTTCGGTTATTTCTTTAAAAATTCATAACTCCTCACAGGAATGGGCTAGAGACTTAGGTTGCGTTCCGAATCGCATACTCTTTCTTTTTTCTATTCTACATACTACATCCGACGATAAAAAGAATCTAGTTAGGATGCAGTAGGCATACTATTGGGCCATACTTTTCTCTCTTATTTCATCATAACATTGCGCCTTGATCTTGCCTCTTGCTTTTATATCCGTCGCATCCCCGTTTGTTTTCATATGGAGGCTTCGTCGATGTTACGTCACTTCACGTGCGCACTGGATTGTGGGTCAGAATCGCCCAAATAGGATGCACTTTTCAACACTAACAATCTTGGCCGCATGAAGTAGGACATCCGGGTACTTCTAACCATCCTAAATCTGGCCACAAGAATCGGGACATCCTATATCTTTTTTCTACATACTATATAGTAGAAAGTATGCGATTCGGAACGCAACCTTACTTTTTTTTTGACATACTCAGAAATGTATGCTCTACAGGTCGCGGGCGGGCCGTATGTTTGACACCCCTGGTCTAAATGATTAAACATCGCATCCATCGAGTTAACGGACCCGTCCCTCACACCGAGGGCCGAAAAAACGTAAGGCAACAAGTCAAACCTTCGCCGATTCAAACTACCGGTACTACTTCTATTCAACTTAAAAATAAAAGACAGCATTCATCATTATGTAGGACTACAGCATAACTGATGGCAACTCCACTCCACAAACTTTATCTTAATAGATAAAGTATCAGTAGCATATGCCCCATGGACCTGTCCAGCATCAGAATGTAACCATTTATCCACATTGCAGAGCTTAGGTTTGTCCGTCAGTAACAATGAAAACACAACTGCTCAATTGAATATAAAATGCAGAATGGATTGCACTCGGTATCAATTCATCCAACTTTATTATTAAATAAACCCCCAAAAAGTTTCTGACTCACCAATCTGACTCCCTGGCTGTAGAAATAAGCAAGACGATAGTAATCCAGTGACAGTCTGACTGACAGCACAGCTAGCTAGCATCCTTCCGTTCATGTAGGCTACCTGTCCGTTTGAAATGCTCGAACATTGTTTGTCCCTGTTGCTGCTGTACACCGTCCAAGGCTGGCGCAGGCCTTTCTCTTGCTATTCATTCTGTTCCTTTTTAAATTATAATCCAATTTGTTAAAATTCCTCCAGTCTGAAATATCTGCGGGCACGGACACGGCAGCTGCAATGTTGACTTAAAAATCCGCGGGGGTAACGCGACGTGAATGAGCATAGCCAACGTAATGACGTTGGCCTAAGCTGCGTAAATGTCTAGTAATATCTCGATTTTAATTGGTCCATGAATGATATGTAACGTAAAGGCTTATGTGGCATACCATTTACGTAAAAAAAGCACTAAGAATTCCGCTTATTTGCGTACACGTTAAATAATACAGAATCAAGTGCGCATGCGCAAAAACCTTTTTTTTCTTGTCGACCACAATGAATAGGCGCAAAAGCACTGATTCTTTGCCGTACACGTATACGGCTGTGTCTTGATTCAGGGGTTGCAGCCTACGTATGGCTGCATTTGAAGACCGATTGCGTCATAGCGGCGCGCAAAGGCTGTCCCATTTGCAAGGCTCCTTGCAAGGCTCCTCATATGCGGCCGAGAAATGCAGCCTACGGCTGTGTCTTGATTCAGGGGTTGCAGCCTACGTAGGCTGCATTTGAAGACCGATTGCGTCATAGCGGCGCGCAAAGGCTGTCCCATTTGCAAGGCTCCTTGCAAGGCTCCTCATATGCGGCCGAGAAATGCAGCCTTCGTTTCACGGTTTTGAAGGCTGCATCAGATGTATCCTTCGTGGCCCAACATATCCCAAGATTCATTGCGTTTTTTTCAGAGATTGCATAAAATAAAATAAAAAATAACAAAACAGCAACGTGTTGCTCCATCTTCTTAACTTTTATCTTCCTTTCTTTTTTTCTTGTACTTTTTTTTCGTCTGGTAGGCAACTTCTTTTTCTTTTTTCCTCCGTTGACAAGGCTGTCTCCGTTGGCAGCAATCAGGGTTGCTAGGCAGCACAGGAGTGGCGAGTCGTCACGCAAGGTAACGGCTTGTTACGTAAACCGGAAATGCTCATAAACGGAGACCTGCGGAGACCGTCTCATTTAACAAGGCTCATTGGCCTTGGAATCGGCCTTAAAATCGGCCTTCATAGGCTATAGCCTTCATAGACCGCGAGACTGCGTCCTACCAAGTGCGTGGTCTCTGTAATGGGACGTAGCTTTCGTTTCACGGTTTTGAAGGCTGCATCAGATGTATCCTTCGTGGCCCAACATATCCCAAGATTCATTGCGTTTTTTTCAGAGATTGCATAAAATCAAATAAAAGATAACAAAACAGCAACGTGTTGCTCCATCTTCTTATAGCCTTCATAGACCGCGAGACTGCGGCTATGTCCTATTACAGAGACCACGCACTTGGTAGGACGCAGTCTCGCGGTCTATGAAGGCTATAGCCTATGAAGGCCGATTTTAAGGCCGATTCCAAGGCCAACGAGCCTTGTTAAATGAGACGGTCTCCGTTTATGAGCATTTCTGGTTTACGTAACAAGCCGTTACCTTACGTGACGACTCGCCGCTCCTGTGCTGCCTAGCAACCCTGATTGCTGCCAACGGAGACAGCCCTGTCAATGGAGGAAAAAAGAAAAAGTTGCCTACCAGACGAAAAGAAAAAAAAGTACAAGAAAAAAAGAAAGGAAGACACAAGTTAAGAAGATGGAGCAACACGTTGCTGTTTTGTTATTTTTTATTTTATTTTATGCAATCTCTGAAAAAAACGCAATGAATCTTGGGATAGCCTATGTTGGGCCACGAAGGATACATCTGATGCAGCCTTCAAAACCGTGAAACGAAGGCTGCATTTCTTGTCCACATATGAGGAGCCTTGCAAGGAGCCTTGCAAATGGGACAGTCTTTGCGCGCCGCTATGACGCAATCGGTCTTCAAATGCAGCCTACGTAGGCTGCAACCCCTGAATCAAGACACAGCCCATGTCCTACCAAGTGCGTGGTCTCTGTAATGGGAAACAGCAAAAGCACATTATTTATTTGGCGTAACTTACTAACTGCCACCTTTCTAATCAAAACGTCTACACTTTTTTAAAGTAATCGCGGATTACATGTAAAGATCGAAATAATTAACAGTAATAATACAAATATAAGTGTATTAAATAAAAAAGTATTTAATTTAATTTAATTTAATTTATTTTTTTTGCACACGGCGCCGCAGGGTAGGCACTGCCTACCTTGCCTACCCTGACCGCACCGTCTCGGGGATAGGCGTCATCATTGTTAATCGTTCACTCTTCCAAAATAATTTGTGTCTTCAGGACATAAGTTGAACATTAATCAAAGTCAAACCAAAAGGATTTGCGCCAACACAAAGTAACTTGATAATCTGAATTAAAAGAAAGAAAGCAGAGCTGGTCTTCAAACTCCACCTCTCAATAAAAGCCTGAGCTCAAGTGATGCTCGGCGCTCTTCAGCCTTTCTCAAAACACACGATCGAGGTAAGAAGGAGAGCTATGGCAAGCCTTTCTAACATTTAATCAGCACTTTTTGGCTTGAAATTGTATGTAGCCTACAATGTAAATTCAGATATTTGAAATACAATTGTAAATACAGGTAATTACATTCTTTTTGGTTACAATTATTTATTACTATTCAGAATTGCATTTAAGATTTTCTAATTTGTGTGACGTGTTCAATCATCTTATGTCTTTCAAGATGTCGATCCGGAATTCAGTAAGCTAACATGTTTTCAAAACGCATTTGTTGAATATTCATTTAATATGGTTTACAGAGGGGTTTTAAAAGTAGATATGGCTTCGAGGCTACTTCAATGATATGGCGCCTACACATCCGAAATGGTTTGTTAATCAGACATATCGGAAACGCAATTGTTGATATCTGAAATAATTTTTCTTACTAGTGAATGGAGAGTTACTGGTATCAATATTTTTAAGATATCTGTGAATTAATTTTGACGAGTCAAATTTTTTTTTTTTACATGTGAAAATATGTTTGGAATGTCACAATTGTTTTAGAGATAAGCTATCTGTAATTTACATTTTAAAATGGGATTTCTAGTAGTGAATATATTCACAGTTTGCTGTATTTTACTAAGGGGAATTCTAGGACATAGTACAAAGTCATTGCTAAGTGAGGTTTGAGTGCCAAATAGGCTGTGTTTTGCCTCAGACTCCACACTGATAGTATCTCCACACTCCACTTATAGTCGTTATGATGACATTAATCTTGTGTGTTGTAGTGAATATATACATGTATTTCATTTATTGACCTTTTGGATTTTAAATACTGATATTTGACACAGTAACACAGAGTGTTTTGTCAAAAAAAAACAGACATTCTTCTGGGCTTCAGATAAGGTGTACCCACTGGTTTGGTTTGTGTAAAGAGATTGAGCTCTGTCTAATCATAGGAGCCACAATGATTTGATCACTCTGTTTAATCAATAGTCCACACAACTCCTCCTCCTGCCATGTTGAAAATGACCCTTTGGCACTATTGTGACTTCACACCTC
Source organism: Hyperoplus lanceolatus (assembly GCA_026929865.2). Classification (NCBI taxonomy): domain Eukaryota; kingdom Metazoa; phylum Chordata; class Actinopteri; order Uranoscopiformes; family Ammodytidae; genus Hyperoplus; species Hyperoplus lanceolatus. The sequence goes on from CM049403.1 coordinate 8,444,006, forward strand.
TGAGCCCCAGCCCCTCTGTTCTAATCACAAAATTGGCTCTGTCTGTATTATTAGATGTTATAGTGATAATTCGACTAGGTTTGATTAACATTGATTGATCACTAGACAAACCATTGATAAACAAGACAAACTTGCTATTATTCTTCCATTGGTGAATGGTGGCATCCCTACATTACATTAGTAAATTATTAGTATTGTTATTTTCAGATTTATTTCTAATAGCAAAATTAATCTGATTGAGCCTGTAACCACTACAGTGTATAGCCAAGAGTGAAAAAACAAATGACTGGATATAACCGCCAGACCTGCATGGCATGACACTGTGATTTAATTGTGCTGCAGTTTTGTTTTCAAAGGTTTGAGTGTTCAGTAACAAAACATGCTTTCAACCATTAAGTACTTTATTCTATGGCAATCAGAGATACCATCAAATCAAGTCTTACATCTAATGCCAGTTGGAGTTTGTGCAGAAAATTTACAGTGTCTGAGCAAAAGTCTCGCTGCAGCATTTGAATGGGACTGAGCTTCACTTCGGCATGACAACCTATTTGGTCCCACATTTTTTACATAGTATCTTCCTTTACACTTTAAGAAACCTTTCAAAAACCTCTAATGAATTACAGTTATTGTTACTGTAAAGCTGATTCAATCTGATGACAGCCATGTGTTTCCCTCTCCTGCATGCAGCTACACCATGGTGCACAGAGTAGCAGTGATCGGGGCGGGCCCCTGCGGTCTGACCAGCCTTAAGGCTTGTCTGGATGAGGGCTTGGTGCCAACCTGTTTCGAAAGCAGCGATGACATGGGCGGACTGTGGAGGTTCAAGGCAGGTCACCTCACAAAAGAAAAGTGCTAATGCCTAAATGTATTCATGTTAAGTTGCACAAGAAGGTTTAGGTCACTGTCAATCTTACTACCAGTTTTCTTGGCCCATGTTTTCTGCAATTTGAAACCTCTTCTCTGCAGGAAGTGTCGGAGCCAGACAGGGCCAGCATCTACCGCTCCCTCACCATCAACATCTCAAAGGAGATGATGTGCTTCAGTGATTTCCCCATCCCCGCTGATTATCCCAACTACATGCATCACTCTAAAATCCTGAAATACTTCCGCATGTATGCAGAACACTTCAAACTGCTGCAACACATTCGCTTCCGGGTGAGAAAATGAACAAGAGCATAAAAAAGGAGCAAATGGTCCATTCAACACGTGGCTATCATCCACTGAACCTGTTACATATTTCAGACCACAGTGAAGGCCGTCAGACAGACGCGGGACTACTCTCGCACTGGTCAATGGGAGGTGGTGACTGAGAGTAGAGATGGACAAGAAGAGAAGCATGTCTTTGATGCAGTGATCTGCTGCACCGGTCATTACACCTACCCCAACCTGCCGCTCAAAGAGTTCCCAGGTAAAGACGAGATTTAACTGGTAAAGGTTTGCAGTGAAATGTAAGCTGACATTTACACTGTAACACAAGAACTACACTGGGCATGTAATCGGCGGGCGGCAGTACGTAGCAGCATCTTATGTTTTGACCTGCTACACCAGCCATGTGTCGCAGCAGTTGGAGTCGTGAGCAACAGCAGAACCAACATTTTCTGCTTTGTTCATTGCAAGGGAGGACATGATCTTCTGCAAATTTCTGAGTTATGTGTGATTAAATGTGGAGTCAGGCATTCTGGAGAAAGCTTGTTTTCAAAATCAGTGAATAGTGGTAGGATCCACTACCTGTGCATACTATGTGTGTGTGTGTGTGTGTGTGTGTGTGTGTGTGTGTGTGTGCTGAAAATAATTGGTGTTAATACAGGGCCATGGCTTTGAAAACAGACATGTTGCTAGCTATACGTTATGCCCCCTTTATACATACCCTTTGTTTATATACCAGTTTACAGAGCCTAGGCTGTGTATAAATACAATATTTTTTCCTCACGACTTGCTGAGCGCCGCATAAAGTGCCCAGTTTAGCAAGGGGCAAGGCAGAAACAATACCTTTATTGTAGCATCACGTTTGTTCTTCACCTTCAAGTGCTCTTTACACAGCATATGCAATCCTCATTCTGCTGCGTTGCAGGAATAGAGACATTTGAAGGGAAATACTTCCACAGCTGGGACTACAAGGGGCCTGAAGACATGCACGGGAAGAGAGTGGTGGTCATCGGCATCGGTAACTCTGGAGGGGACATCGCCGTGGAGAGCAGCAGAGTGGCAGAGGAGGTTTGAGGTCTTTTCTGATTGCTCTGGTCTTCCTTTGATTCAAGATCATAAACACATGTTGATATCCATCTCTTGCTCTGCAGGTGTATATGAGCACTCGTCGTGGCGCCTGGGTCATCCGCCAAGTCTCTGACAATGGCCTGCCAGTGGACATGAAGTACATCACGCGTTTCATCCACATCTTGTTCCAGCTGTTGCCAATGAGGTTCCTCAACTGGTTTGGGGAAAATAAAGTCAACGCCATGTATGACCACAGCATGTACGCCCTCAAACCCGCACACAGGTACAGTAGGTGCTGTTTGGATCGGATTATTACTCTGCATCCAGTCTGACTTCCTCACAATGCATAATGAATAACCGGCCCTTGCTATCCGCTTCTTATTCTTCTGCCTCATCAGACTCCTCAGTCAGATCCCAGTGATCAACGATGACCTGCCTTTAAGGATCCTGTCTGGGTCGGTCATTCTCAAACCAAATGTGAAGGAGATCCGGGGCTCCACTGTGGTGTTTGACGACGGCACCACTGTGGAAAAGGTCAGGACTTTGTCTCCATGGATTCCCTTTTAAAGAAAACCATATTTATTCCAAGCCCACTCGAAGCTCATCTGTAACTTGGCTCTTTGTTACAGGTGGATACGATTGTTTTCGCCACAGGTTACAACTATGATTTCCCATTCTTGCCGAAAAATGCCATGTACAAGTCTGGGCACCGCCTGGGTCTGTACAAGCACGTCTTCCCTCCCAACATCGAGCATCCCACTCTGGCTGTCGTGGGTTTCATCCATGCCCTTGGAGCCATCATGCCCCAGGCTGAAATACAGGCTCGCTGGGTCACGCGCGTTTTCAAAGGTGAGGCTGCAGGTCCAGTTTATCACCTGCCACTGGTCTAGTCTAGATTATTCACATTCACCTCAGTCTGTTTTCTGTCTTTGGTTTTCAGGATATAAAAAGCTGCCCTCAAACCAGGCCATGATAAACGCTGTTGAGAAGGACACCAAGGACATCGAGAAAACGTAAACCTTATTATATGTTGCAATCGTACCTTATTTTGTTGTATCCCAATGGATGTATTCATGTTATTTTTGGCCACATGGGGGAAGCAAACAAGCTGTGAACACTGTATAAATTGAACAGTGAAATGTGTCACTATGGGCAACTGCTCCCACATCACTGATAGCCATGTGTTGCATGTCGACAATGAAAGTGTTGATTAGTTGATAAGTGTTGACATTTTTTATCGCTTCTAAGGACAACGAGTTTGCTGAAAAACAGTACTGTTTTGCAACTGGATTTAATAAGGGGTGGTGGTGGAAAAAACAAGCACATGTGAGGCAGGATTTAAATTACTGTATTGCGAAAGTTATAACCACAGTACACCACATACATTTGAGAAGCAACTCTTGTCCAAATGCAACTTAAGAAACACATACATCAATTAAGAGTTATCATGAGAGGAATCATACAAAAAACATGATCAGCATATGTTATGAGCAGCATGTTATATTAGGCAGCACATAAAAACTTGTAACACATTGTATAACGAAGTCCTTATTTTCTGATATGTCCTCTCCGCAGCTACATTGTGTCAAAGTTGACCCCCCTGCAGGTGGACTTTGCTTCCTACATGGACGACGTGGCTGGGGACATTGGAGTCCGCCCAAGTCTCCTCTGGCTCTTCTTCACAGACTACCCCCTGTTTAAGAAGGTCCTGTGGGGACCCATCACATCCTACCAGTACCGCTTGAAGGGCCCTGGGAAATGGGAGGGTGCCCGCAAAGCCATCATGACTCAGTTTGACCGCATGTACCAGCCCCTAAAAACCAGAAAGGTCTGAAATGAACACTTCTTTTTGTCCATTATCTAAGCCTCGCATCATGAAATCCTTACAGTTTTTCTCAGTCGCTTTGGTGCTTTTCTCACATCACTATTAACATTTGCACAGCAGTTAGTGCCTTTCTCAAAACAATTAGTGCAAACTGCAAAACCCAGTGGATAACCTGCAAAAGTACGTCACTTGCTCAAAATGGATACTCTATTACTCAAAAGCAAGTATTCATGTCAATGAAACTGCCAATGTCATCAAAATGAGAAGTCTTGACTTATTTAGAACAAACATAAAAAACACCCTTTTGGTAGAGCTGAGCACAAATGTGAACAATCTACAGTTTTTCTCAGTCGCTTTGGTGCTTTTCTCACATCACTATTAACATTTGCACAGCAGTTAGTGCATTTCTCAAAACAATTAGTGCAAACTGCAAAACCTAGTGGATAACCTGCAAAAGTATGTCACTTGCTCAAAATGGATAGTCTATTCCTCAAAAGCAAGTATGCATGTCAATGAAACTGCCGGTGTCATCAAAATGAGAAGCCGTGACACCATCTTTATGAACAAGATAGTCAAATGGCTTTGTCATGTTTTCATTATGACAGTTTATTCTCTCAGTGTTTTCCAAAGCAAAAAAAAGATCAGAACTCGGTGACACTACCTGAAAATGCTCAAGACAGCACTATACACTACTTGTACAGCCATTTGAAAACTACAGTAAAGTTACACATTGCTGTAGTTAGGGGAGTAAGTGAGTACAAGACACTGAATACGTATATTTCACATTTTTACTGTATATGCTCTTTGCAATTCTACAGCTTTGTGCAAAAGAAAAATACACTTCAGTCACTTATTTAGAACAAACATAAAAAAACACCCTTTTGGTAGAGCTGTGCACAAATTTGAACAATATAACAGGACATATTGTAACTGAACATATATAGGTAAATCATTCTGGCACATCCAGACGTTCCTGTCTGTCTGGCCACATATTTTCATCTACAACGGATATTCTCCCTTGCAATGCAGCGAGGAAAGTATCTCCTGGAGTGCCGAATCCACCCTCTGCATGACTCTGCTGTAATGTCGTCACATGCTGCATCCATGGCTGCCAGCAGGGTCATTTACACATGTGGACGCCGGTCATACACCTTCCACCTCCAGGCAGAGAAAAACTCCTCTATCGGATTAAGGAATGGGGAGTAGGGAGGGAGATATTCAACCAGCATTCTGTCATGTGCTGCAAAACACTGTGTGATCAGATGTGAGTGGTGAAAACGGACATTATCCCACACAACAACATATTTGATAACTAGTTCAACAATTTTGTATGTAACGACTCAAGCAATGAAATGAAGACTATTAGTTTTATTGGGAACGACTATTCAGCATCCATAAGTATAGTTCATTTTGACTGACATGACATAAGCAAATGACAATGTTATAAAACACCAGAGAATTGTATGAAAGCAACTGATACATGTCCAAACGCATTTGCAATTTGTTCAGAGGAAGGAGAAATTGCTACTATGATGTGCTCAAATGACTAAATGTTGCGGAGGTTGAACTAATAATTATGAGAATTTTCATTCTGATCTGATAAAATCACCAAAGCGACTGAGAAAAACTGTAACAGGACATATTGTAACTGAACATATATAGGTAAATCATTCTGGCACATCCAGACGTTCCTGTCTGTCTGGCCACATATTTTCTTCTACATCACAACGGATATTATCCCTTGCAACGCAGCGAGGAAAAGATCTATGATAAAGAAAAGGTATAAAATTTGCTTGACATAATTTGATAACTAGTTCAACAATTTTGTATATAATGACTCAAGCAATGAAATGAAGACTATTAGTTTTATTGAGAACGACTATTCAGCATCCATATGCATAGTTCATTTTGACCGACATGACATAAGCAAATGACAATGTTATAAAACAGCAGAGAATTGTATGAAAGCAACTGATACATGTCCAAAAGCATTTGCAATTTGTTCAGAGGAAGGAGAAATTGCTACTATGATGTGCTCAAATGACTAAATGTTACGGAGGTTGAACTAATAGTTATGAGAATTTTGATTCTGACTGAGAAAAGCACCAAAGCAACTGAGAAAAACTGTAATTTAGACTTCAGTGTCAACCTGAAGTACATAACTTATCCCATCCTTCTTCCGTCTTTTTCCAGCTCCAGGAGCCAGAGCCCTCCATCGCTGGCCCCCTATTCAAGCTGAGCCTGGGCGCCATGGCTGGAGGAGCTGCCATCTACTACGTCCATCAGCGCAACCCAAACACCATCCCCACCTTCCTGTCCAGACTGCGTCCACAAACAGTCTGAACACGCTGCAGTGGTTTAACTAAATATATTGAACCAAGTGAAAATGTTCACTTCTAATGCTTCCTGTCAACGCTTTCCATTTCTTTCACACTATATCCATTTATTCTCATTGTCACAGTTACCGTAGATATTGAAACATCAGCACAGGCGTTTAATGGAGGATCAGAGACATCAACATGCCCAACCGTCCCACCCTCACTGTACGTTCACCTAAATCAGTCACACTTCGACCTCTTTAAAAGCACAACCTAAAGCTAACCAGCCTTATTTCTATCATGTTAAACTTTAAGGCATCATGTGGAAGGATTTTCCTCTGTGTATAAACCAGTGTGTCATCTTATGTACAACCCTATTGAAATGGAATGGCAAAGCTCACACACAGATGGTTCGAAAGGAGACTAGTTAGATTGACAGCTTCTGGATCTGTTTGCATGGTAGAAAATTACACCTTTATTCTTCTAATTATCGCACAAGCCTGAAGAACTTCTATGATCTCTTGCACAGCCTGACAGGTCTCAATGGTGAAACAATGCACATCTATTAAAATAATAAAACTTTAATCGTTGTGGTGTAATATTTTCTTGGAAATACACTGTGCTGAACATCCTGTTCGATTTCACTGACAGCGACAGTTGGCAAAAGTCCTTTCTCCTCCTTGATTAAGTCGTCTGTGTGTCTTACCCGTCGAGCACCTGTTGCTAACATCCTCTCATTAACTTGTGCTTTTCTCCGTCCTTAGACAACTATGGACCATGCTGATGTCCATAGCTAATATACTTTGCACAAAGAAACCATCATCTGCTGAAACACTGCACTGCACAAGCTCCTTAAATTCCTCCCTGCTCCATTGACACTCACTGAAAAGGAATCAAATGGCTATCTTCCGCCATGTTTTCAGCTTCTAGATCATTTTGAGAACTACAGCAGGGGGAGACCAGATATCTGTCACTTTACCCTTCTCTTGGTCAAAATAAGGTTTGGTTTGCTCACTGTTCATGGGGAAGATTATCCTGTAATACCTTCACAATAATCTTATCATAAATGTGTGTCACTCACTCGTGTGATACTCATGAAGCACCACAGTAGGCTACATTAATAATGCACTGATAATTTTCATCATGAAATACCTGCTCATAAAGATTTGTTTGTGTTGTCGACTGTGTGACCATGTTACATCACAGTAACCACTGTCAGTAGTGGGAAAAAAGTACGTCAATCACAGGATATTTTCCTACTTTGGGTTATCAGCACCCTTTGTCATCTCATCAAATTGTATCTCATCTTTTTTTTTAAATGAAAGGCTGGATTGCAGAAGTGTTGTACCATTGTCTGTGTAATCTGATCTGGTGACTGTGCAGGCCATTGGAGTACAATTAAGTCATTGTCTTGTTCAAGAAACCAGTTTGAGATGATTGGAGCTTTGTGACATGGTGCATTATCCTGTTGGAAATATCCAAGGGAAGATGGGTCAATGTGGTCATAACGGGATGGACATAGACAGCAAGAATACATAGGCTGTGGCTGAGGCAAAGCTCAATTGGTACTAAGGGGCCCAAAGTGTGCAAAGAAAATATCCCCCACACCATTACACTACCACCACCAGCCAGAACCGTTGATACAAGGCAGGATGGATCCATGCTTTCATGTTGTTTACTCCAAATTCCGACCCCACCATTTGAATGTCGCAACTGAAATCAAGACCTTCAACATTTTAATTGAACATTGTTTTAACTCGTATTTAACTGCAGACTCTCTTATCCAGATAACTGGTATTTTATCATCGCAACACTCCCTTGCCCCTGTATAATCACTCACAGACAACTGTTCACTCTCACCTTGATTAAGAGTTGCCAGGTATAATAGACATTTCCACTGCAGCAAACACGGTCAAAGTCCGTCCTCTGCTGCTCTGATAAGTGGACAAGCAGCTGGTCAGCGTAACATCAGATCCCAGCTGCACAAGAGAAGGTGAGCAGATGTCATCCACATTTTAACAACACAATTTTAATTATTGAACAGAACAGTGACTTGTGTGCCAAGTGTTCTCTGTAGCCTACATGCAACCTGAAATGTTCCACAATAGTCCTGTCATTTAAAACTGACATAGTCGATAGGACACAGTTCAGTGCAAGTAAGTGTTAGCTGTTCTAACACACTAACTTTTGGTGAAAGGTTGCCTGTTTTAATCTGTGCTAGTGTAGAAGTTTAGTATAATGTCTTTATCGAGTCTAAGAAAGCAGTATAACTCTGAATGTGCATTAGCGTTAAAATACTCAAAGCAAGATGCAGTATGAAGGGATTGTTACAGTTTAAAACTGTTGATCATATTTAGATAATATTTACAGAGCTTAATTTAACTGTATTTATCACCCATCTGTATTTGATTATATATATTATGCCGGTTTCAGAAAAGGCTGGATCCCATTTCATATGATATTGTTAGGTGACCTAAGTAAACCCCTGACTTTAATCTATCGGCACTATAAATTGATATTTTTGATTTGTGTGAAATATCTGCACGACTGGATGGATCGAATGCCGTATTCAAGGTATCTAGAGGATACGTTCTGATGAATTTGATGATGTTGTGATTTTCCATCTATCACCCAAAGAATGTTGTTGTTGTTGTTGTTAAGAGTTATTATCAGCCTACTACTGCAATGTTGCAATTCAAATCAATCAATCAAATAATCAATCAATTAATTTTATATAATCTAATCTATACTTTCCTGTCCAACAGGCTAAAGTGATATTGTGTTGCACCTCATATCATTACAATGTGAGCATTGTCCCTGCTGGCATGACTGCAGACTGTCTGATTCCTTGTGTCCTTTCAGGTGCACAGCGATGGTGCGCCGTGTTGCAGTGGTTGGAGGAGGTAGTTCAGGTCTGGCCTGTATCAAGTCCTGTCTGGATGAGGGTCTGGAGCCTGTCTGCTTTGAAAGCAGTGATGACATCGGCGGCCTGTGGAGGTTTAAGGTGATTGATATTAATCGTGTGGTCAGCTCAGGATTTGTCTTATGGTACTGCTTGGAGAGCTTTCCACATCATTCAGAACAAGTCTTCTGTTTGATATAAGAATAACTGCTGCCGTCTTGTTTTCCCTTGTGTGAACAGGAGTCACCCGAGCCGGAGCGATCCAGCATCTATCAGTCTTTGGTGGTCAACACTTCCAAAGAGATGATGTGTTTCAGCGACTTCCCAATGCCGGCTGACTATCCAAACTACATGCACAACTCCAAGCTGCTGCAATACTTCAGGCTCTACGCTGAGCACTTCAACTTGCTCAGATACATTCAGTTACAGGTTATAACTGTTCACCTTTCCTGGATTTTCACTGTCTTCTCACACGTTTAATGTGAAGAGTTCTTAATGTGTGTGTGTACCGCTGCAGACCACAGTAAGGAGTGTGACACAGAGGTCGGACTTCAATGTATCCGGTCAGTGGGACATAGTGACCATTACCAGGGATGGAAAAGAAGAGAGACATGTTTTTGATGCAGTCCTGGTGTGCTCAGGACACTACACCTGTCCGGCCTTCCCCGTGTCAGACATTCCAGGTCCGTCAACAAACAGATATCACTTTTCAAATGTTTTACATAATTTGATGGAGTATTACAGTCGGTGGAATAACTTAAACATCTCAACATTCTTGCATCTTCAGGCCATGAGAGGTTTTCTGGCAGGTGTTTCCACAGCTGGGAATATAAGGATGCAGATGCCTGCCGAGGGAAGAGGGTGGTGGTGGTTGGCATCGGCAACTCTGGAGGAGATATCGCAGTAGAGATAAGCAGATCTGCAGAGAAGGTAAGACGAAGAAGAACCAGGGGACCAGAGATGGATGACTGAAATATATATGTGCTTTCAACCAATCCATTCATGTATGCATGCGTTGTCCTAAATGCACTTAAAATATCCTTAGATATTAAATATCAAAGGGGGCGCCCTTAGCTCAGTTGGTAGGCCCCCCCCCCCCCCCCATGGGCCTCGGCCAGTAGCGGACCCGCGTTCGATTCTGGCCCGTGTCGTTCTCTGCATGTCATTCCCCTTTCTGCCCCATTTCAACTCTGTCTCTACACTATCAATAAAGCATACAAATGCCAAAAAAAACTTAAAAAAATATATATACATATCAAAGAAGCTTTAACATTATTACTACCTTATTGAACTTGCAGTTTAAGTGTGACTCGATTACTCTTCCAGGATCTTACATTAGTAGGATTTCTATAGAAAATATAACACAATATTTGTAATGTGTCCTATTATTTTTGTCTGCTTGTAAGAATGCTACACTAACATAATAAATGTCCGATGTGCAGACATTTCTCAGCACACAGCATGGGGCCTGGGTGGTCGGCAGGATGTCCAGTCATGGTCTTCCCTTGGATATGATAGCAATCACCAGGCTCAACAAGCTCCTCATTAGGCTCCTTCCCAAGACTCCGGTCAACTGGGCAGTAGAGAGAGTCCTGAACAATCAATATGACCACAGCCTGTACGGCCTGAAGCCCAGACACAGGTGACACTCATGGTCCAAGACCACCAATGTTTAATGGGCACCACAATCCCTCCACTAGTTATTGAAATGTTCCACTAGTCTGGACCAAGATGTTGGATCAACCGATATTTCCCTTATTGAGCCACAGAGCTTGTATTGCTAAAGCATGGCAGATGTAGAAAAGTCTTGGCAACTTAGAGTTTTATTTGTAAGTGAATCATTTCCTCTCTTTGCTAGATTCTTGGACAGAAATCCTTTGATCAATGATGACCTCCCTGGTCGAATCCTTCAGGGGGCACTGGTGATGAAACCCCATCTGAAAGGGTTAACGGACTCTGGAGTTGTCTTTGAAGATGGCACCGTAGAAGACAACATTGACGCTGTGGTCTTCTGTACTGGTTATAGAAGGAACTTCCCTTTTCTGCCAGCAGCTCTATCTGAGGGGCCTCACGGAGAGCTGACATTGTACAAGTCAGTATATGGCGTATTTCACTGCAGATCTCAACAAATTGGAGGAGAGCAAGAATGATGCTAACACTGTCAGGCATACAACATATAGTAGGCTTGGCTGCATATGTACACATGCAATACAATTATAGATTTAATAATAATGATTTGTTGAACGTCTCTGACACACCTGCCTGTTTTGAGTGTCACATTTTAAAATAATAATGTTTCTTCTATCATTTATTTTGTGAAGTAACATCATGGAATCATTAAAGTATCACCACGTTTTTTCCTCATTTCAGGAGACTGTTTCCCCCGTCTCTTTTATCAACCACACTGGCTGTCATGGGTCTTTTCCAAACAAGAGGACCAATCATGCCCGTCGTGGAGATGCAGGCGCGGTGGGCTGTTAAGGTCTTTGCCGGTAAACAACTGTAACAATTGACACACACACACACACACACACACACACACACACACACACACACACACACACAAGGATTGAGAAGCAAACTAATTGTAATTTGGCTTATTTTTTCTTCAAGGTTTGAGCCGTCTTCCACCCGAGGAGAAAATGCTAGAGGTCATTGAGTCTGACAGGAGGAGGCACATGAAAAAGTAAACTTTCTCCTCACACTGGGTCCCTTGGTAGCCTGGCAAGACAAGCCTGATCTTGTGCGAGCTTCACATTTGTTTCTCTCTTGCAGATCAGTCTGACCTTTCTCTAATCTCTGTGGGGAGGAGCCCAGCCCTGTCTGTTAATGGAAGGCAGCACTGATTGGTCCATGTAGTTGTCTAGCTAGTCTCCAGTCAGACCGTGCCCTCGCACTTTACATCCGTTAGAGGAAGGAAGCCCCTGATTGTTTCCTGTACAACTAGTTGTTGATGTCACATTGATCGATGAATAAAGAAACTTATCAGAAGCTGCCTTAAACCATTGATGACGGCTGCTGCACGATGCCACATTGTATCTCCTGCCTGATGCTGCATCGCGCAGCATTGTTACTTTATCTAATTTTCATGGCGTGCGCAACATAGAATGCACCTTCATTGGTTCAAATACACAAGAGGTGGGTTTTGTTGATTTTTTAAGACCACGTGACCACCCAAAAAATGTGTGGTTTGCCGAAAATCACGCCAATCAAAAAATTAATAAATAAATAATAATAAATAAAATACACCAGCTGTGTCGGCGATAGTGTATTACAGAACAGTTAGTGGCGTTCGGAGCGCAGAATCAAGGTCTACTATAGGCTACTGACGAAAATCACACAACACATTGCATCTATTTATTAACAATATTTATGAATTTAGGCTATATTTTGCTGCTCCAACTCAAGTTCAGCCCAGCCAGGCGATAGTTAAGTTTCAGTTTCGTTTTCATCTCCGTGGTATACAGCCGTTTGGACTAGCTGATCGGCTCCCAGAAGGAGTCAGTCTGGTTCCAGTTGTACTGGGAAATCGAATTTATGGTGCCAGTGATAACTGAACTAGATAATAAAATAAAGCTATCTCCTCCTTCCTATATCTGTCTATCTTTATCCCTCCACTGCACACTCAGTCACTACTATCCATGCTAAAAGGAATCAGGATTATAACCTCGTTCAGCACATTATTTTTAAATATTTTACATTATTTATATTTTTTTTTCTCCCCCATCTAATTTTGACGATTTTTAGAAAAATGTGTTGGTTTGTAAGCGCTAAGGGAGCATGTTTAAATAAAACCTGTGAACCTTAACTTTTAAATGTATTTTATTTCATGTTTCTATGTGCTAAACAGGCTTAGATATTAAGGTTTTGGTAGACTTTACAATTCATACTATTTTTTCAGAAAACCCTCAGGCATTAAGGACATGCATCCTAGATTGCCATAGTCATCAATGGGTTAAGGGACAAACCTTAGGGCATGGTCATCTTATTATTACATTTTCTAATTTTTTATTATTATTATTATCTATTTTATTTGGTGGAGATTTGAGAAATTACAGACTGAACTGTGGGAGAGAACCGAAAGTGAAGCTGGTGTGATCAGGCTGGGCATCTGTAATAATCCTCTCTTGGATTGTGTTTTCTCAGCTACCCACAACAGGCTGCTCTGCAGGTAGACTATATCACTTACCTGGATTTCATGGCTGAGCAGGTCAGTTCTACAGCTCTACAACACGAATGTGTCACCCTTTGTGTAATTAGACAGAACAATCATGATAGTCTTCCAATTACAGGTCGGCGTTCGTATAAACCTTCTGAGACTACTACTGAGAGATCCTGTGCTGTGGGTGAAGGTCTTCTTTGGTCCCTGCACTCCGTACCAGTACCGTCTGACTGGGCCTGGACAGTGGGCCGGAGCCCGTCAAGCTATTCTCACTCAGTGGGAGCGGGTGACTCAGCCTTTTAGAACCAGAGTGGAACCAGAGCCGGAGAGCAAGCCATCCGTCCTCTCTTCTCCCTGGCTGCTCACATTTGGAGGATGTGTGCTGGTGGCTGTGCTTCTGTCTAAAGAGGATGTGGTTCCAGTGCTGCAAGCTGCAGCTCAGACTATGGATAGATGCAAGGTTTTCCTGAGGGGCCTGATTGTTCACTGATTAACCACAATATGGTCCTGAAAACTGGGTGGAGTGTGTACCCCAGGATCAAAAATCCTACTGTATGTTGTCATGTTAAGTAAACTGAAGTATTCGTCTTGAGGAAAACCTAACTATATCCAAGGTTGAAAATGGTCCACCATATTCTCAGTTAATTTGACTGCAACCTGTTCTTTAGAACTTGATGTGTTGTTTTGACCAAATAGTGTCGCTAAAGGAAACAACAGGCAGTCTACAAAAAGAGCCTCTTATTTAGTAGATTTGAGAAAAACTGTTGATAGACTAAAATGTTTAGAGTATGTAGGTTTAAATGCCAAACCAGACTCAACTTCCTTTTTTATGGATTTAGCGAGAGGTTGTTTGTTGGTTGACTTGTGTTTCAATAATGTGCTTCATTTGTAATAATAATGGAGCCTGAACCCCAAACTTGGAAACTCAAACTTTTGAGCTGGCGATACCCAAGGCTCTATTTCTTTTGGGTACACATTTATCCACCTCCATCTTCTATTACTTCATAGCAGTTTCCAAACAAACTCTTTTTCGCTTCACTTTGCTCTTCCCTGGCTCCGAACATATCTACAGCATACACCTCACACTTCAAAATATTGTCTTTTATTCTTATGTCTCCTTTGGATCACTGTTTTGTGTCTTGTAAATAAGGGGCTGTGTTTTTGAATCTGTTGTATATTTCTTCTGCGAAATATATCCTGGAGGGTAATTATTGTTATATGTTTCTATAAATCCCTCTAAAGCATTTTGCAGACACCAGTGGTTTCCTTTAACAGGTTTTATTGCAGACTTTTCCTCCAACTTCACGTGAAGACTATAGATACATACACACAGTACTACAGAAATCACAACATTATCTTTACATAAAATCATAAATTACAAAGAACAAAAATAGCCAAATAAGCAAAATAAAATACAGGGAAGTAACAAAAAACCTACCTTGTTGGCTGCATGCTTTTAACAGGGACTTTAAACCGTATTTCTTCTTGTTCGCATGCATGTCACAACCCGTGATTGCCTCTCCTCATGCCGCCTCTCAATTGACGTCATGTAACAAATTATTTAAATAAAGTTTTAAAGGAGGGGTAATTGCAACCCACGCCACCAACACTCTCTGCTCAACCAAAGCAAAAAACAGCTGATCCCTAATTAGCTTCTTGCCTTGCTTACTCACGAGAACGTCATATCTTTCCGCAATGAGCTTCAAGTGCTCTACTGTGCACCCATCCAGTTTCTCAGTGGTTGGGCCACCCACAAAACTCTCCAGATCAGACTCCATTGTGCTTTAGAAAAACACAACAAACAAACGCTACAATTGATATGGCGCCCGGCACACAAGGACAACATGTTCAGTAGCCACCAAACACCACCATAAGCGACGAGGGAGCAACCCCAGCACTCCCGTCTACCAAAAAAAAAACAAAGGCACGACGCAGAACACTAAATAAACGCATTCAACACACGAACGTGCGCTAAACAAACTTTTGACGAGTCCCCAATATGTTACGGCCGACCCTACCAGGCTTGTTTATCGGCCAGCAACCATTAAATAACAACAGAAGGACCGTGATAGAAGTTTAAAACAATAATGTAATTTATTTAAATCAATCCCAAAACTCACGTCAACCGGAGGGCTGCAAAACAAAACAGAAATGGAGGAAGCCTGGAACAGCCGCAGGTTGGACCGTTGGGTCCAGGACTTCCTCCCCCTAACCGAAAATCCCCAAACCCCCTAACTATAAACAAAACACGGGTAAACCTAAACTAACAAGCCTCCATTCTCTAAACCAAATAACTCAAAACAACAAGGAAGAACGGCACGTCCGCGGCCAGGAGCAGTCCCCTGTGTTTGAGAGAACGAGCCACCGGCACAAGCCTTAAGGACAGGCAGAAGCACCTGCCCTGAATCAGGACACCTGGGAGAGAGAGAGAGAATAGGAGGGAACAGGAGGAAGGAACAAAAGGTGGGAGCGTGTAACAACCTCCTTTGGCCTTCCGAACTGCCTTAATTCTTTGTGGCATACTTTCAACAAGGTGTTAAAAACATTCCTCAAAGGTTTTTGTCCATATTGACATGATAGCATTACACAGTTGCTGCAGATCTGGCAGCTGCACATCCATGATGCAAACCTCTCATTCCACCACATCCCAAAGGGGCTCTATTGGGTTCAGATCTGGTGACTGTGCAGGCCATTGAAGTATAGTGAAGTCATTGTCATGTTCAAGAAACCAGTTTGAGATGATTTGAGCTTTGTGACATGGTGCATTATCCTACTGGAAGTAGCCATAAGAAAATGGGTACAATGTGGTCATAAAGGGATGGACATGGTCTGCAACAATACATACAGTAGGCTGCAGCCTTTAAACAATGCTCAATTGGTACTAAGGGGCCCAAAGTGTGCCAAGAAAATATCCCCCACACCATTACACCACCACCACCAGCCTTAACCGTTGATACAAGGTAGGATGGAGCCATGCTTTCATGTTGTTTACTCCAAATTCTGACCCATTCCATTTGAATGTCGCAACTGAAATCGAGACCTTAAACATTTTACTTGAACATTGTTTCAACTTGTATTTCATTGCAGACTCTCATCCCTAACTAGACATACTGGTTTTTCATTGCCGCGACACTCCCTTCCCCCTGTACTACCACTCGCACAGACTCCCACTCACTTTGATGAAGAGTTGTCAGGTATAATATCCATAGACGTTTCCACTGCAGCAAACACCGTCAAAGTCCGTCCTCTGCTGCTCTGATAAGCGGACAAGCAGCTGGTCAGCGTAACATCTGATCCCAGCTGCACAAGAGAAGGTGAGCACATGTCATTCACACTTTAACAACACGATTTTAATTATTGAACGGAACAGTGACTTGTGTGCAAGGTGTTCTGCTGGTTCATACAGTAGCCTAGTATAGGAAGTTCACAATGGGTCACACTCTGCAGCATACCTGCAACCTGAAATGTTCCATAATAGACCTGTCATTTAAAAAAACTGCCATAGGCTATAGGCTACAGTGCAGTGCAAGTGTTGGCGGTTCTTAAACACTAAGTTTCGGTGAAAATGTGCCTGTTTTAATCGGTGCTAGTGTAGAAGTTTAGTGTAATGTCTTTATCAAGACTAAGAAAGCAGTGTAACTCTTCTATCCTGTAGGCTACTGTTACTCTGAACGTGCATCAGTGTTAAAATACTCAAAGCAAGATGCAGTATAAAGGGATTGTTACAGTTTAGAAAGGTTTATCATATTTAGATAATATTTACAGAGCTTAATTTTACTGTATTTATCACCTATCTGTTTATGATTACATATATAATGCTGGTTTCAGAAAAAGGCTGAATACCATGATATTGTCAGGTGACCTTAGTGAACCCCTGACTTTAATCAAATGGCAATATAAATAGATATTTTTGATGTGTGAAATATCTGGACAACTAATCGATGGATTGGATGCCGTATTCAAGGTGTCTAGAGGATAAGTTCTGATGAATTTGATGATGGCGTGATCTTCCATCGCCCAAAGAAAGTTTTTGTTGTTGTGAGTTATTATTAGCCTACTACTGCAACATTGTGATTTCCTTTAGGAATAAATACATACTCAATCAATCAATCAATCAATCAATCAATCAATGTTATATAATCTAATCTAATCTATACTTTCCTGTCCAACAGGCTAAAGTGATATGGTGTTGAACCTTCTATCTTTGCAATGTGAGCATTGTCCTTGCTGGCATGACTGCAGACTGTCTGATTCCTTGTGTCCCTTCAGGTGCAGAGCGATGGTGCGCCGTGTTGCAGTGGTTGGAGGAGGTAGTTCAGGTCTGGCCTGTATTAAGTCCTGTCTGGATGAGGGTCTGGAGCCTGTCTGCTTTGAAAGCAGTGATGACATTGGCGGCCTGTGGAGGTTTAAGGTGATTGCTATTAATCGTTTTGCCAGCCGGATTTGTCTTATGGCACTGTTTGGCCAAAGAACTTTACACATCATCCAGAACAAGTCTTCTGTTTGATATAAGAAAAATGTCTTGTTTTCCCTTGTGTGAACAGGAGTCACCCGAGCCAGAGCGATCCAGCATCTATCAGTCTGTGGTGGTCAACACTTCCAAAGAGATGATGTGTTTCAGTGACTTCCCAATGCCGGCTGACTATCCAAACTACATGCACAACTCCAAGCTGCTGCAATACTTCAGGCTCTACGCTGAGCACTTCAACTTGCTCAGATACATTCAGTTACAGGTTATAACTGTTCACCTTTCCTGGATTTTCACTGTCTTCTCACACGTTTAATGTGAAGAGTTCTTAATGTGTTTGTGTACCGCTGCAGACCACAGTAAGGAGTGTGACACAGAGGTCGGACTTCAATGTATCCGGTCAGTGGGACATAGTGACCATAACCAAGGATGGAAAAGAGGAGAGACATGTTTTTGATGCAGTCCTGGTGTGCTCAGGACACTACACCTGTCCGGCCTTCCCCGTGTCAGACATTCCAGGTCCGTCAACAAATAGATATCACTTTTCAAATGTTTTACATAATTTGATGGAGTATTACAGTCGGTGGAATAACTTAAACATCTCAACATTCTTGCATCTTCAGGCCATGAGAGGTTTTCTGGCAGGTGTTTCCACAGCTGGGAATATAAGGATGCAGATGCCTGCCGAGGGAAGAGGGTGGTGGTGGTTGGCATCGGCAACTCTGGAGGAGATATCGCAGTAGAGATAAGCAGATCTGCAGAGAAGGTAAGACGAAGAAGAACCAGGGGACCAGAGATGGATGACTGAAATATATATGTGCTTTCAACCAATCCATTCATGTATGCATGCGTTGTCCTAAATGCACTTAAAATATCCTTAGATATTAAATATCAAAGGGGGCGCCCTTAGCTCAGTTGGTAGGCCCCCCCCCCCCATGGGCCTCGGCCAGTAGCGGACCCGCGTTCGATTCCGGCCCGTGTCGTTCTCTGCATGTCACTCCCCTCTCTGCCCCATTTCAACTCTGTCTCTATGTAACCGGTACCTGGTGTCTTTTAATAAACACAACTACTAGTATACAATCAAAAATCAATATATGGGCTAATCACCAGAAGATTCTAGGGTTCGTAAAAGGAGAGATATGGTACTGTCTGCACAAGAAATGACACACGGAAACAATAGATATATATTTCAAAGGTAAGAGAATGTCTGTTTCTTTTTTCTTATTTTCAATGCTGTTTTTATCTCTTACCTTTTGGTTTTATTTAAAAGTAGAAAAATGATTAACAGAACAATAATGTAGAATACAAAATGATTTAAAAATAAAATTATCACAAATACCTTTCCTATACCCTTAATTTATGTCACCTTTCCTGGTTTCATTTACTCTAATTTATTCCTGTAGTAAGTACTTTTAATTAATTTGTCATCTATTTAGTTTTTATTATTTATGGCCACTTTTCTTATTTATTATCAAGATATCTATGTTTAGTTTTATATTTATATTATCTAATTATTATTAATTACTTTATGGCCACTTCTCTTAATTAATAAGAATGTTATCTATATTTAGGTTGCTATTTATTTATTTATTATATACTCTCACTGAAACCAGGAAGTTTTTACTATTAAAACACCTTGCTCTTAGGCAAAAACTCTGGAAAAGAGTCAACCCCTTTCAAAATAAAATACAGAAAACAGATTTCAAAATACCTCTGAATACTTGAAAAATCCCTAAGTAACACATTTCAATGACACAGTAAAAATAAGATAAGCCTACTCTAAGGGTTTGAATTCTAAATACATCAAAGTCTCTGGTCACTACAATGCTGCAGAAAGGAGTTGCCTTATTCTGGGTCCAAAAGGATCGCTTTGATGGGGTAGCTCGCCAGTCTGCACACCACTGCGGGACTCCAGGGAGGGCGAGAAGGATGCAGACGTTCCGATCCACACAAAAAAACCCGGCCTTCAAGAATGATGCTAACACTGTCAGGCATACAACATATAGTAGGCTTGGCTGCATATGTACACATGCAATACAATTATAGATTTAATAATAATGATTTGTTGAACGTCTCTGACACACCTGCCTGTTTTGAGTGTCACATTTTAAAATAATAATGTTTCTTCTATCATTTATTTTGTGAAGTAACATCATGGAATCATTAAAGTATCACCACGTTTTTTCCTCATTTCAGGAGACTGTTTCCCCCGTCTCTTTTATCAACCACACTGGCTGTCATGGGTCTTTTCCAAACAAGAGGACCAATCATGCCCGTCGTGGAGATGCAGGCGCGGTGGGCTGTTAAGGTCTTTGCCGGTAAACAACTGTAACAATTGACACACACACACACACACACACACACACACACACACACACACACACACACACACACAAGGATTGAGAAGCAAACTAATTGTAATTTGGCTTATTTTTTCTTCAAGGTTTGAGCCGTCTTCCACCCGAGGAGAAAATGCTAGAGGTCATTGAGTCTGACAGGAGGAGGCACATGAAAAAGTAAACTTTCTCCTCACACTGGGTCCCTTGGTAGCCTGGCAAGACAAGCCTGATCTTGTGCGAGCTTCACATTTGTTTCTCTCTTGCAGATCAGTCTGACCTTTCTCTAATCTCTGTGGGGAGGAGCCCAGCCCTGTCTGTTAATGGAAGGCAGCACTGATTGGTCCATGTAGTTGTCTAGCTAGTCTCCAGTCAGACCGTGCCCTCGCACTTTACATCCGTTAGAGGAAGGAAGCCCCTGATTGTTTCCTGTACAACTAGTTGTTGATGTCACATTGATCGATGAATAAAGAAACTTATCAGAAGCTGCCTTAAACCATTGATGACGGCTGCTGCGTGCACATTGTATCTCTGCCTGATGCTGCATCGCGCAGCATTGTTACTTTATCTAATTTTCATGGCGTGCGCAACATAGAATGCACCGTCATTGGTTCAAATACACATGAGGTGGGTTTTGTTGATTTTTTAAGACCACGTGACCACCCAAAAAATGTGTGGTTTGCCGAAAATCACGCCAATCAAAAAATTAATAAATAAATAATAAATAAAATACACCAGCTGTGTCGGCGATAGTGTATTACAGAACAGTTAGTGGCGTTCGGAGCGCAGAATCAAGGTCTACTATAGGCTACTGACGAAAATCACACAACACATTGCATCTATTTATTAACAATATTTATGAATTTAGGCTATATTTGGCTGC
This sequence comes from Hyperoplus lanceolatus, assembly GCA_026929865.2. Classification (NCBI taxonomy): domain Eukaryota; kingdom Metazoa; phylum Chordata; class Actinopteri; order Uranoscopiformes; family Ammodytidae; genus Hyperoplus; species Hyperoplus lanceolatus. Next base: position 8,465,114 of record CM049403.1, read on the forward strand.
TCCACCTCAAGTCAGCCCAGCCAGGCGATAGTTTAGTTTAGTTTCAGTTTCGTTTTCATCTCCGTGTTATACAGCCGTTTGGACTAGCTGATCGGCTCCCAGAAGGAGTCAGTCTGGTTCCAGTTGTACTGGGAAATCGAATTTATGGTGCCAGTGATAACTGAACTAGATAATAAAATAAAGCTATCTCCTCCTTCCTATATCTGTCTATCTTTATCCCTCCACTACACACTCAGTCACTACTATCTTTACTTTTTTTTCTCCCCCATCTAATTTTGACGATTTTTTGAAAAATGTGTTGGTTTGTAAGCGCTAAGGGAGCATGTTTAAATAAAACCTGTGAACCTTACCTTTTAAATGTATTTTATTTCATGTTTCTATGTGCTAAACAGGCTTAGATAATAAGGTTTCGGTAGACGTTGACAATTCATAGTATTTTTTCAGAAAACCCTCAGGCATTAAGGACATGCATCCTAGATTGCCATAGTCATCAATGGGTTAAGGGACAAACCTTAGGGCATGGTCATCTTATTATTACATTTTCTAATTTTTTATTATTATTATTATCTATTTTATTTGGTGGAGATTTGAGAAATTACAGACTGAACTGTGGGAGAGAACCGAAAGTGAAGCTGGTGTGATCAGGCTGGGCATCTGTAATAATCCTCTCTTGGATTGTGTTTTCTCAGCTACCCACAACAGGCTGCTCTGCAGGTAGACTATATCACTTACCTGGATTTCATGGCTGAGCAGGTCAGTTCTACAGCTCTACAACACGAATGTGTCACCCTTTGTGTAATTAGACAGAACAATCATGATAGTCTTCCAATTACAGGTCGGCTGATTAAGTCCTCAAACCTTCTGAGACTACTACTGAGAGATCCTGTGCTGTGGGTGAAGGTCTTCTTTGGTCCCTGCACTCCGTACCAGTACCGTCTGACTGGGCCTGGACAGTGGGCCGGAGCCCGTCAAGCTATTCTCACTCAGTGGGAGCGGGTGACTCAGCCTTTTAGAACCAGAGTGGAACCAGAGCCGGAGAGCAAGCCATCCGTCCTCTCTTCTCCCTGGCTGCTCACATTTGGAGGATGTGTGCTGGTGGCTGTGCTTCTGTCTAAAGAGGATGTGGTTCCAGTGCTGCAAGCTGCAGCTCAGACTATGGATAGATGCAAGGTTTTCCTGAGGGGCCTGATTGTTCACTGATTAACCACAATATGGTCCTGAAAACTGGGTGGAGTGTGTACCCCAGGATCAAAAATCCTACTGTATGTTGTCATGTTAAGTAAACTGAAGTATTCGTCTTGAGGAAAACCTAACTATATCCAAGGTTGAAAATGGTCCACCATATTCTCAGTTAATTTGACTGCAACCTGTTCTTTAGAACTTGATGTGTTGTTTTGACCAAATAGTGTCGCTAAAGGAAACAACAGGCAGTCTACAAAAAGAGCCTCTTATTTAGTAGATTTGAGAAAAACTGTTGATAGACTAAAATGTTTAGAGTATGTAGGTTTAAATGCCAAACCAGACTCAACTTCCTTTTTTATGGATTTAGCGAGAGGTTGTTTGTTGGTTGACTTGTGTTTCAATAATGTGCTTCATTTGTAATAATAATGGAGCCTGAACCTTTAAACTTGGAAACTCAAACTTTTGAGCTAAGCGTGCCAAGGCTCTATTTCTTTTGGGTACACATTTATCCACCTCCATCTTCTATTACTTCATAGCAGTTTCCAAACAAACTCTTTTTCGCTTCACTTTGCTCTTCCCTGGCTCCGAACATATCTACAGCATACACCTCACACTTCAAAATATTGTCTTTTATTCTTATGTCTCCTTTGGATCACTGTTTTGTGTCTTGTAAATAAGGGGCTGTGTTTTTGAATCTGTTGTATATTTCTTCTGCGAAATATATCCTGGAGGGTAATTATTGTTATATGTTTCTATAAATCCCTCTAAAGCATTTTGCAGACACCAGTGGTTTCCTTTAACAGGTTTTATTGCAGACTTTTCCTCCAACTTCACGTGAAGACTATAGATACATACACACAGTACTACAGAAATCACAACATTATCTTTACATAAAATCATAAATTACAAAGAACAAAAATAGCCAAATAAGCAAAATAAAATACAGGGAAGTAACAAAAAACCTACCTTGTTGGCTGCATGCTTTTAACAGGGACTTTAAACCGTATTTCTTCTTGTTCGCATGCATGTCACAACCCGTGATTGCCTCTCCTCATGCCGCCTCTCAATTGACGTCATGTAACAAATTATTTAAATAAAGTTTTAAAGGAGGGTAATTGCAACCCCGCCACCAACACTCTCTGCTCAACCAAAGCAGCAAGCTGATCCCTAATTGCTTCTTGCCTTACTCACGGAACGTCATATCTTTCCGCAATGAAGCACAGTGCTCTACTGTGCACCCATCCAATTTCTCAGTGGTTGGGCCACCCACAAAACTCTCCAGATCAGACTCCATTGTGCTTTAGAAAAACACAACAAACAAACGCTACAATTGATATGGCGCCCGGCACACAAGGACAACATGTTCAGTAGCCACCAAACACCACCATAAGCGACGAGGGAGCAACCCCCAGCACTCCCGTCTACCAAAAAAACAAAGGCACGACGCAGAACACTAAATAAACGCATTCCAACACCGAACGTGCGCTAAACAAACTTTGTGAGTCCCCAATATATTCTGGCCCGACCCCTACCAAAGGCTTGTTGTTTATCCGGCCAGCAACCATTAAATAACAGAAGGACCGTGATGAGAAGTTTAAAACAATAATGTAATTTATTTAAATCAATCCCAAAACTCACGTCAGCAGGGAGGGCTACAAAACAAAACAGAAATGGAGGAAGCCTGGAACAGCCGCAGGTTGGACCGTTGGGTCCAGGACTTCCTCCCCCTAACCGAAAATCCCCAAACCCCCTAACTATAAACAAAACACGGGTAAACCTAAACTAACAAGCCTCCATTCTCTAAACCAAATAACTCAAAACAACAAGGAAGAACGGCACGTCCGCGGCCAGGAGCAGTCCCCTGTGTTTGAGAGAACGAGCCACCGGCACAAGCCTTAAGGACAGGCAGAAGCACCTGCCCTGAATCAGGACACCTGGGAGAGAGAGAGAGAATAGGAGGGAACAGGAGGAAGGAACAAAGGTGGGGACGTGTAACAACCTCCCTCTTGCTTTCAGAACTGCCTTAATTCTTTGTGGTATAGATTCAACGAAGTGCACAGAACATTTCTCCGAGGTCCTGGTTGTCCATATTGACATGAAAGCATCACACAGTTGCGGTAGATATGTTGGCTACACTTCCATCATGCAAATCTCTCATTCCACCACATCCCAAAGGGGCTCTATTGGGTTTCAGATCTGGTGACTGTACAGGCCATTGAAGTATAGTGAAGTCATTGTCATGTTCAAGAAACCAGTTTGAGATGATTGGAGCTTTGTGACATGGTGCATTATCCTGTTGGAGCCATCTGGCAAGTGTATATCGGGTCAATGTGGTCATAACGGGATGGATATAGACAGCAAGAATACATAGGCTGTGGCTGAGGCAAAGCTCAATTGGTACTAAGGGGCCCATAAGTGTAAGCCAAGAGAAATATCCCCCACACCATTACACTACCACCACCAGCCAGAACCGTTGATACAAGGCAGGATGGATCCATGCTTTCATGTTGTTTACTCCAAATCCCGACCCCACCCATTTGAATGTCGCAACTGAAATCAAGACCTTAAACATTTTAATTGAACATTGTTTTTAATCGTATTTAACTGCAGACTCTCTTATCCAGATAACTGGTATTTTATCATCGCAACACTCCCTTGCCCCTGTATAATCACTCACAGACAACTGTTCACTCTCACCTTGATTAAGAGTTGCCAGGTATAATAGACATTTCCACTGCAGCAAACACGGTCAAAGTCCGTCCTCTGCTGCTCTGATAAGCGGACAAGCAGCTGGTCAGCGTAACATCAGATCCCAGCTGCACAAGAGAAGGTGAGCAGATGTCATCCACACTTTAACAACACAATTTTAATTATTGAACAGAACAGTGACTTGTGTGCCAAGTGTTCTCTGTAGCCTACATGCAACCTGAAATGTTCCACAATAGTCCTGTCATTTAAAACTGACATAGTCGATAGGACACAGTTCAGTGCAAGTAAGTGTTAGCTGTTCTAACACACTAACTTTTGGTGAAAAGTTGCCTGTTTTAATCTGTGCTAGTGTAGAAGTTTAGTATAATGTATAACTCTGAATGTGCATTAGCGTTAAAATACTCAAAGCAAGATGCAGTAAGAAGGGATTGTTAAAGTTTAAAAATGTTGATCATATTTAGATAATATTTACAGAGCTCAATTTAACTGTATGTATCACCCATCTGTATTTGATTATATATATGTTATGCCGGTTTCAGAAAAGGCTGAATCCCATTTCATATGATATTCTTAGGTGACCTAAGTAAACCCCTGACTTTAATCTATCGGCACTATAAATTGATATTTTTGATTTGTGTGAAATATCTGCACGACTGGATGGATCGAATGCCGTATTCAAGGTATCTAGAGGATACGTTCTGATGAATTTGATGATGTTGTGATTTTCCATCTATCACCCAAAGAATGTTGTTGTTGTTGTTAAGAGTTATTATCAGCCTACTACTGCAATGTTGCAATTCAAATCAATCAATCAAATAATCAATCAATTAATCTTATATAATCTAATCTATACTTTCCTGTCCAACAGGCTAAAGTGATATTGTGTTGCACCTTATATCATTACAATGTGAGCATTGTCCCTGCTGGCATGACTGCAGACTGTCTGATTCCTTGTGTCCTTTCAGGTGCACAGCGATGGTGCGCCGTGTTGCAGTGGTTGGAGGAGGTAGTTCAGGTCTGGCCTGTATCAAGTCCTGTCTGGATGAGGGTCTGGAGCCTGTCTGCTTTGAAAGCAGTGATGACATCGGCGGCCTGTGGAGGTTTAAGGTGATTGATATTAATCGTGTGGTCAGCTCAGGATTTGTCTTATGGTACTGCTTGAGAGCTTTCCACATCATTCAGAACAAGTCTTCTGTTTGATATAAGAATAACTGCTGCCGTCTTGTTTTCCCTTGTGAACAGGAGTCACCCGAGGCGGAGCGATCCAGCATCTATCAGTCTTTGGTGGTCAACACTTCCAAAGAGATGATGTGTTTCAGCGACTTCCCAATGCCGGCTGACTATCCAAACTACATGCAACAACTCCAAGCTGCTGCAATACTTCAGGCTCTACGCTGAGCACTTCAACTTGCTCAGATACATTCAGTTACAGGTTATAACTGTTCACCTTTCCTGGATTTTCACTGTCTTCTCACACGTTTAATGTGAAGAGTTCTTAATGTGTTTGTGTACCGCTGCAGACCACAGTAAGGAGTGTGACACAGAGGTCGGACTTCAATGTATCCGGTCAGTGGGACATAGTGACCATTACCAGGGATGGAAAAGAAGAGAGACATGTTTTTGATGCAGTCCTGGTGTGCTCAGGACACTACACCTGTCCGGCCTTCCCCGTGTCAGACATTCCAGGTCCGTCAACAAACAGATATCACTTTTCAAATGTTTTACATAATTTGATGGAGTATTACAGTCGGTGGAATAACTTAAACATCTCAACATTCTTGCATCTTCAGGCCATGAGAGGTTTTCTGGCAGGTGTTTCCACAGCTGGGAATATAAGGATGCAGATGCCTGCCGAGGGAAGAGGGTGGTGGTGGTTGGCATCGGCAACTCTGGAGGAGATATCGCAGTAGAGATAAGCAGATCTGCAGAGAAGGTAAGACGAAGAAGAACCAGGGGACCAGAGATGGATCACTGAAATATATATGTGCTTTCAACCAATCCATTCATGTATGCATGCGTTGTCCTAAATGCACTTAAAATATCCTTAGATATTAAATATCAAAGGGGGCGCCCTTAGCTCAGTTGGTAGGGCCCCCCCCCCATGGGCCTCGGCCAGTAGCGGACCCGCGTTCGATTCCGGCCCGTGTCGTTCTCTGCATGTCACTCCCCTCTCTGCCCCATTTCAACTCTGTCTCTACACTATCAATAAAGCATAAAAATGCCAAAAAAAAATTAAAAAAATATATATACATATCAAGAAGCTTTAACATTATTACTACCTTATTGAACTTGCAGTTTAAGTGTGACTCGATTACTCTTCCAGGATCTTACATTAGTAGGATTTCTATAGAAAATATAACACAATATTTGTAATGTGTCCTATTATCTTTGTCTGCTTGTAAGAATGCTACACTAACATAATAAATGTCCGATGTGCAGACATTTCTCAGCACACAGCATGGGGCCTGGGTGGTCGGCAGGATGTCCAGTCATGGTCTTCCCTTGGATATGATAGCAATCACCAGGCTCAACAAGCTCCTCATTAGGCTCCTTCCCAAGACTCCGGTCAACTGGGCAGTAGAGAGAGTCCTGAACAATCAATATGACCACAGCCTGTACGGCCTGAAGCCCAGACACAGGTGACACTCATGGTCCAAGACCACCAATGTTTAATGGGCACCACAATCCCTCCACTAGTTATTGAAATGTTCCACTAGTCTGGACCAAGATGTTGGATCAACCGATATTTCCCTTATTGAGCCACAGAGCTTGTATTGCTAAAGCATGGCAGATGTAGAAAAGTCTTGGCAACTTAGAGTTTTATTTGTAAGTGAATCATTTCCTCTCTTTGCTAGATTCTTGGACAGAAACCCTTTGATCAATGATGACCTCCCTGGTCGAATCCTTCAGGGGGCACTGGTGATGAAACCCCATCTGAAAGGGTTAACGGACTCTGGAGTTGTCTTTGAAGATGGCACCGTAGAAGACAACATTGACGCTGTGGTCTTCTGTACTGGTTATAGAAGGAACTTCCCTTTTCTGCCAGCAGCTCTATCTGAGGGGCCTCACGGAGAGCTGACATTGTACAAGTCAGTATATGGCGTATTTCACTGCAGATCTCAACAAATTGGAGGAGAGCAAGAATGATGCTAACACTGTCAGGCATACAACATATAGTAGGCTTGGCTGCATATGTACACATGCAATACAATTATAGATTTAATAATAATGATTTGTTGAACGTCTCTGACACACCTGCCTGTTTTGAGTGTCACATTTTAAAATAATAATGTTTCTTCTATCATTTATTTTGTGAAGTAACATCATGGAATCATTAAAGTATCACCACGTTTTTTCCTCATTTCAGGAGACTCTTTCCCCCGTCTCTTTTACCAACCACACTGGCTGTCATGGGTCTTTTCCAAACAAGAGGACCAATCATGCCCGTCGTGGAGATGCAGGCGCGGTGGGCTGTTAAGGTCTTTGCCGGTAAACAACTGTAACAATTGACACACACACACACACACACACAAGGATTGAGAAGCAAACCGTGTAACTTGGCTTATTTTGTCTTCAAGGTTTGAGCCGTCTTCCACCCGAGGAGAAAATGCTAGAGGTCATTGAGTCTGACAGGAGGAGGCACATGAAAAAGTAAACTTTCTCCTCACACTGGGTCCCTTGGTAGCCTGGCAAGACAAGCCTGATCTTGTGCAAGCTTCACATTTGATTCTCTCTTGCAGATCAGTCTGGCCTTTCTCTAATCTCTGTGGGGAGGAGCCCAGCCCTGTCTGTTAATGGAAGGCAGCACTGATTGGTCCATGTAGTTGTCTAGCTAGTCTCCAGTCAGACCGTGCCCTCGCACTTTGCACTTTACATCCGTTAGAGGAAGGAAGCCCCTGATTGTTTCCTGTACAAGTAGTTGTTGATGTCACATTGATCGATGAATAAAGAAACTTATCAGAAGCTGCCTTAAACCATTGATGACGGCTGCTGCACGATGCCACATTGTATCTCCTGCCTGATGCTGCGTCGCGCAGCATTGTTACTTTATCTAATTTTCATGGCGTGAGCAACATAGAATGCACCTTCATTGGTTCAAATACACATGAGGTGGGTTTTGTTGATTTTTTAAGACCACGTGACCACCCAAAAAATGTGTGGTTTGCCGAAAATCACGCCAATCAAAAAATTTATAAATAAATAATAATAAAAAAAATACACCAGCTGTGTGGGCGATAGTGTATTACAGAACAGTTAGTGGCGTTCGGAGCGCAGAATCAAGGTCTACTATAGGCTACTGACGAAAATCACACAACACATTGCATCTATTTATTAACAATATTTATGAATTTAGGCTATATTTTGCTGCTCCAACTCAAGTTCAGCCCAGCCAGGCGATAGTTAAGTTTCAGTTTCGTTTTCATCTCCGTGGTATACAGCCATTTGGACCAGCTGATCGGCTCCCGACAGCAGGAGTCAGTCTGCGTTCCAGTTGTACTGGGAAATCGGATTTATGGTGCCAGTGATAACTGAACTAGATAATAAAATAAAGCTATCTCCTCCTTCCTATATCTGTCTATCTTTATCCCTCCACTGCACACTCAGTCTCTACTATCCATGCTAAAAGGAAGCAGGATTATAACCTCGTTCAGCACATTATTTTTAAATATTTTACATTATTTATATATTTTTTTCTCCCCCATCTAATTTTGACGATTTTTAGAAAAATTTGTTGGTTTGTAAGCGCTAAGGGAGCATGTTTAAATAAAACCTGTGAACCTTAACTTTTAAATGTATTTTATTTCATGTTTCTATGTGCTAAACAGGCTTAGATATTAAGGTTTTGGTAGACTTTACAATTCATACTATTTTTTCAGAAAACCCTCAGGCATTAAGGACATGCATCCTAGATTGCCATAGTCATCAATGGGTTAAGGGACAAACCTTAGGGCATGGTCATCTTATTATTACATTTTCTAATTTTTTATTATTATTATTATTATTTATTTTATTTGGTGGCTCCTACCCAAGGAGATTTGAGAAATTACAGACTGAACTGTGGGAGAGAACCGAAAGTGAAGCTGGTGTGATCAGGCTGGGCATCTGTAATAATCCTCTCTTGGATTGTGTTTTCTCAGCTACCCACAACAGGCTGCTCTGCAGGTAGACTATATCACTTACCTGGATTTCATGGCTGAGCAGGTCAGTTCTACAGCTCTACAACACGAATGTGTCACCCTTTGTGTAATTAGACAGAACAATCATGATAGTCTTCCAATTACAGGTAGGCGTTCGTATAAACCTTCTGAGACTACTACTGAGAGATCCTGTGCTGTGGGTGAAGGTCTTCTTTGGTCCCTGCACTCCGTACCAGTACCGTCTGACTGGGCCTGGACGGTGGGCCGGAGCCCGTCAAGCTATTCTCACTCAGTGGGAGCGGGTGACTCAGCCTTTTAGAACCAGAGTGGAACCAGAGCCGGAGAGCAAGCCATCCGTCCTCTTTTCTCCCTGGCTGCTCACATTTGGAGGATGTGTGCTGGTGGCTGTACTTCTGTCTAAAGAGGTGGTTCCAGTGCTGCAAGCTGCAGCTCAGACTAAGGTTCACTGGTTAACCACAATATGGTCCTGAAAACTGGGTGGAGTTTGTACCCCAGGATCAAAAACCCTACTGTATGTTGTTATGTTAAGTAAACTTAAGTATTTGTCTTGACGAAAACTTAACAATATCCTAGGTAGAAAAAAATGGTGCACCATATTCTCAGTTAATTTGACTGCAACCTGTTCTTTAGAACTTGATGTATTGTTTTGACCAAATGGTGTCACTTAGGAAACAGGCAGTCAAGAAGAGCCTCATATTTAGTGGAATTGAGAAAAATACAGTTGATAGAGTAAAGTGTTAAGAGCATGTAGGTTTAAATGCCAAACTAGACTTAACTTTCTTTCTACTGTATGTCTTGTATATAAGGTGCCTGTGTTTGTAGGTAGGGCATTGTATTTTTCTACTGTGGAATATATCCAGGAGCGTTATTGCTGTTATATGTTTCTGTTTGTAGTTTTGGTTGATGTGGATTGCATGTGTTGTATGATGGCGGGATGGACCGCCAGAAGGCATCCTTTTAAATGAAGTGGTCTGAAACTGACCAAGGCTTATTTTGCTGCAGAAACACTGGAACGTGTATGCATATGTTTTGAAACTAAAAGCTTTTAATTAAAAGCAGACAACCTACAACATAGAGTCTTCAACAATTTATTTTTCTCTTAATCTTGCCCACACTAGACACACTGTTATTCAGTCCACTCCATAACAGGGATTTTCTATAAATATATTTTTTCATCTGTGTGGATAAAATGACAACGATTAAATACGAACCCCTTGTCATGTTAATGTTCACCTTAAATGAACAGAACACACTGCGCATTCCTCTGTTCCAATATAGTCATGTGGGGGGAAACTAGCCAGACTGACTATACATCTGAATAAACACACTGTTCTTACAGACAGCCCCCTACTGTTCTCTGGTCAGCATGCCCCTCCCTGTCTCTTAGCAGGGACCTCTTAGGGGGCCTCTTAGCCTGTCTTTTCTCCACTTGTAATGTAATTTAGACGTCTCCCCCCACCCGGGAAGTAACTGCTTCCTTAAGTATGTATATTTGACCTGTCTGCCTCTTTTCCCTATGTAATGTAATTTAGCCCCCCCCCCCCCCACACACACACCCCCACCCTCCAACATACCCACGTGCAGACCCCTACGGAGGAACCCTTGCTATTTTGAAATAAACCTTGTTATGCCTCAGGAAATAAGACCTCAGTAGGAGCAGACTTTGACCTCTGGTTAAAAATGGTCCAGGGTAAACTATCTCAAACAGACCATTAGATCTGAGGAGCCACAATGGATCAATCATCAACTTCCCCAACACTGACCTCTTCAAAGTGTTAGAGCTGACCCATTCATTCATCTCAAACTAAGGAGAAGAGGTAAGGCTGATACATCTTCACGTCGAATAGGTTGTGTGCATCTGTGGGTTGATTGAAGGGTGTGTTCATGCGTTTGATGGAAGCTCAAAAAGTGTTGTCTGTCAGCATGTTTGTACTCTGCACAAAGGAATGTCTCCTGTTTAGTGTCAAAATGATTTGTATATGTGGTCAATTATACAGCCACAGAATGTGAGCTTTACCTTTTGGTAAAAAACACATAGAGCATACTCTTGCTGAGGAAAAGGCATTGGACCAACAACCTACTATAAATAAATATGTGTCTGTACATAATGACATGGCCATCTCTGAAATGCATAATCTGTGTTTTTATTCTCATTACTTAATTTTGGCAATGTATGTGCTTCCAAATATGGGGTGGAGGGGTCGGGGGGAATATCACTTTGTTTTAGGGAAAAAAGGTTTCCTTTATTATTCAGTAACTGTACTTTTCACTACTCACAGTGGTGGCTAAATGTGATTCATAGGCCATTCATTAGTTCATTCTTTTTAAGTTAATCATGTGCCAGATTTGTGCACAAGGAAGGCTCTGTTGCAGAGCAGGAAAAGCTTCTTCATGTGTGAGATCAGACTGATGCGTTTCTGTAATCCACTGCTTTGATCATTTCAGAAGTATGTCCATCTTGTAATATACTTTCTCTCTGCCAGCACGAGACACTTTTGTTTCTCTTTTGTTTCGGAATGAATCTGATCCATAGTTTTCACAGCAGAAAAAGGTGGCACTCAAGGGCTTAAGTTTTATTTTACAATTGGGGGGGGGGTACATTTTAAGCAGAGGGGTTAGGGGATCCTCCCCCAGTAACATTTTGATTCTCAATCATTTAGTTTCCTACATTCTGGTGAATTTCAATTCACCAATTTCTGCATTTTCTGTATTCATTCATGTTGGAAATGTCCTTATCTATGTTAAGGAACAGACAACATTCAGGTATGGGGACACAAACATAATGGAACAGAATGCACTAAGGCTCACAGACAATCTTAATCAAGGAATCAAGTCTCACTTGAACTGTTATTTTTTCCTATTTTGGAGAAAAGGGGGTTGGCTTTTTTATTTTTTGAGGGGGACACATTTACCTTTTCTAAATATTGAGGGGCACATATCCTTTGCATCCCCCCGAGATCTACGCCTATGGTGGCCCTGACAACATCATGCTACAGCTGTTAATTTAGAAATTGCTCGATAAACCTATATAAAACTCCTTCAATTTTCCATCACTCCGGATACATCCTTTTATATACAGTTTGTGGATAGAACCAAGGAATTTAATCTTGTTGTTCACACAAACCAATCAACCCTGATTAGCTCAAGCAACTTAAACATCATTGATATGCAGATGAAGCTCTCAGAATGAGTGGGCGTGAAAGACCATATAGACGCTCAACTTAAAACTTGTCCCTCCAGTTCCTGCAACTTTCTCCACTAAGAGTTCCCTCTGCGGTCGGCAGCTTCTCCCACAGCAGCATGGTTCGGACAGTGGCGGTGGTGGGTTCGGGGGTTGCTGGTCTGACCAGCATCAAGGCCTGTTTGGATGAAGGTCTGGAGCCCACCTGCTTTGAGAGCAGCTGTGACATTGGAGGTCTATGGAGATATAAGGTGAGCTCATATTATAGGCCTACCTGTCTTTTTATTACTTTGAAACTGTTTAACTTTTAGTATTTCATGAACTGTCTCTCAAAATGTAAACTTGTGCACTTTTTATGCATAAGTGCATATACAGTATGTAAATGTGTAAAGGTACATTGCGGCAAGTGTTTTGTAATGCAGTGGCTTGGAGCACAAGCAAGCTTCCATGTACAGGACAACAAAGTACATCTCATCTTATTTGAGTCTGACAGTATCATTGTGATATAATGTACATGTATCTCTGACAGAAATGAAAGTTAAATCTCATGTTTAGAAAGACTCTATCTCTGGAGGGTAGATTTGCTAATACCAATTGTTAAGCAATTTATTTTGTATTATTTAGATATTGTGCCTTTGTAGCAGCACTGAGGCAGGGTCCTAATAGTATCTTATTTAAGACATATTCATTTATTCATTATAACTTTATGACAAACTTTCTTCTTACAGAGGAAGGCAATTAGGCTACTTTACAGAACATACAAATAAAAATCTATATCCTTGCCCTTTGAAATGTGGGAAATACTATTCATATGTGGTATCATCACATATACTGTATGGTGCGTGTTAAACAGCAGATAAAGCAGCAAAGCAAACATAATAACTCTCTTTATAATATTGTCCATCATTAGGAGAAGCCAGAGCCTGGGCGGGCCAACATTTATCAGTCTTTGGTGATCAACAGCTCCAAAGAGATGATAACCTTCAGTGACTTCCCTCCTCCAGCTGAGCTCCCAAACCACATGCACCACTCGGAGGTGCTGCAGTATGTGCGTCTGTACGCTCAGGCCTTCAGCCTGCTGCAGCACATACACTTCCAGGTCAGTAACCTGCAGGATCGTTTGTAAAGGCAATAATTGGTTCATGTCTATATGAAGTAAAGCATGTACGACTGCCCATCAGCTCACTAACCACCATAATATACAAACTCCTGAACTGCAGAGATGAGTTGAGTTTAGACTTTTTCTAGCGAGCACACACTGACTAGCACTGGATTGATGCTGTAATGGAAAGGGACCCAAACAGTGCTGCACTTAAAATGTATTTGAATCTTCTGATACATACAATGTTTTTGCTTCTAAGGCAACATAATAGTCTAAAACTATTATGCAGCAGTGAAATAATATTGTATTATTTCTCTTTATATCAATTGAGAGAAATGTTCTGTCTGTATGTTTAATTTAAACTCACATTTTTTAATTGTTTATGTTAAAGTGGATCACATCTAATTAATTTCACAAAATAAATGGGTCATACCTTACTCCCTCTATTGACATATGTGGCTTTAAAAAAAAAGCGTAATAAATGGTTTATCAAACATCACAATATAGTTGTAAGCAGATCAAAGTTGCATGAATGTAGATGACCACAGCTATAACCGCTCCTGTATAAAGATATCAGTTTGTGATTAAAATATACATTTTGGAGGCACACAAAACTTTATATTGGTTTTGTGGTGGCAGAATTTGCATATGATATATCTCTGGACTCAAATGTTGGAATACTTATTAATGCAATAGGAAACATTTGCTATTATCTAGTATAGACCTTAGTGCAATGATATATATATATTGAATGTGGTTTAGTTGTAAACTGAAATGTAGATTCCTCAAATGCGTATCCAACAAACCACTCAGACGGGCCCCTCTCTGTCCCCCCCACCATCCCCCCTCAATCTCCCGTGTGGAGAGTAGCCAGCCTGACTATACATTTGAAAGAGGACAATGTTCCTGCAGACAGCCTCCTGCTGTTCTAGGTCAGCCTGCCCCACCCACGATTATAATATGAATGTATATCTCAAACCTGTCTGCCTCCCAACCTGTCTTCCCCTCCTTCCCCCCACCCAGCCTTACCTGTCTACCTGCCTCCTTCCTGTCCCTACGATGTCCTTAAATAGTTCATGATTTTAAGGGAACATTGTCACTCTTGCCAACAACTTACATGTGTTGGAACTAGTGACCACTCCGTGGAGTTTTCTTGATTATTGATTGAAAATAAACCTGTTTCCTACTACAACGTATCACTGTTGCTTTGATTTTCTCACCACAGTTCACATAAACTCACATAAACCGGTGTTGATATAGTGCTACATATACATAGTGACTAAGGTGGTTAGCAGTATATGTAAGAGATAGATGCCAAGATCATTGCAGGATATTCAGCCCTGTGTGTTTGTCCCAGACTAGTGTGGTCAGTGTGAGGGAGAAGACCGGCCAGTGGGAGGTGGAGACGGAGAGCAGCGGAGGTCAGAGAGAGACTCGTGTTTTTGATGCAGTGATGGTTTGTACTGGACACTTCACCCACCCTCACCTGCCACTCAAAGACTTCCCAGGTACCAGGAATCACCAAGCACAGACAGTATTCACATTCTTTGCTCCTCAAATGGACATCAGTTAACCCTCCTGTTGTTTCCTGTCTTTCAATTTGGCCGATTTAAAGGTTTTCTCTCTGAAAAATGTAGTTCATTTTATTTGATTGTTATGAGGTTCCATGGCTTTGTTCAAACAGGGCTTCTGAACACACAACATTTGTTTTGTTATCTAGTGAACCTTGAAGCAACGTCCTTATGCGTATTTTTGTCTCCTCACGATCTGCTACATGTTCGTACTGAGTGTGCACTTAAACAGAAATCCAGTGTAAACACAAAGCCTGGGTTCTTTAAATTGGTATGCAAACAAAGGGTAAAACAAAGAGGGCCACTGTACCAACATGCCCGTTCCAGAGCTGCTGAATCCACCTTCAAGGTTATGTAAATTAAATATTAAACAGATTATTTATATGAAGCCTCTTATTCCACCTCAGGTATTGAGAGCTTTGAAGGCAGATATTTCCACAGCTGGGATTACCGCAACACTGAGGGTCTGCAGGGGAAACGAGTGGTGGTGATCGGGATTGGGAACTCTGGAGCAGATATTGCTGTGGATATCAGTCGAGTGGCTGAGAAGGTACATAGCCATACTACCTTCCTGTATTGCAATTTCTAAATTAATTGAACTCTGCCTTTGACTGTATTCTTAAAATAATATAAAAAGTGAGCACCGGAATCTTAACCCGCTGACCTGGCCCACAGGTGTACCTCAGTACCAAGAGTGGAGCCTGGGTGGTGGGCCGTGTAGGACCGGGGGGGACCCCAGCTGACCTTTCTATGAATTCTCGTATGGATGTGATGATGCGGAATCTCTTCCCCTCGTGGATCAACGGGAAAATAGAGAAGAAGCTAAACGAAGCCGTTTGCCACAGACTGTATGGCCTGAAACCAAAACATGGGTACCAAGACAATTAAGATGAACATCGTTCTTTAACTGTGTGAAACATTTGGCCTGATGAAGACGGATCATATGGTCGGGCCCATAGTATTAATGGAGCAGAGCCAAAGTAGTAAATGTATTTGCAATAAGGGAGTGTGAACAATAAATGAGGGAACCTCAGTTTACTTCCACAGCGACAGAGGCCTCTGCCCTACACTGGGCAAGTCTCTCACTGTGCTGATTGGTTGTGTAGTTCCCTAACAGCTGTGCCGTCCTCTGGCAGTTTCTTTGCACAGATCCCTGTGGTGAACGACGACCTGCCGTTTCGGATCATCTCGGGTCGGGTTCAGGTGAAACCAAACGTGAAGGAGTTCTGTGGATCCAGTGTGGTCTTTGTCGATGGCAGCATCATAGACAAGGTGTGTATGACTGTGGCTCAACACCTGTCTGATATCTGTATAGTTTACAGAATATTTTAGTATTCAGTACTCTGGTATTGCAGTATGCTCACAGTTCTTTTTTTCCCACTATATAAAGGGGTCATTATCTGGATATACACATTAGAGAATTGCAAAGTAATTAAATGTTCAGTCTAATATGTGTGTTCGTTACAGGTGGATGTGGTGGTGTTTGCTACAGGGTACAACTACAGCTTCCCCTTCCTGCCGCCAGCACTGCAGGCTAAATGTGGCTACAGGCTGCGTCTCTACAAGCATGTGTTCCCTCCTGCACAGCCTACGCTGGCAGTGGTGGGATTAATCAATGGCTTAGGGGCTGTCAACGCTCTGGTGGAGATGCAGGCCCGCTGGGCTACAAGAGTGTTCAAAGGTAGGCTACAGTGCAACACATAAACTGTCTTTGAGATTCAAGCCGTTTAGTTTCAGAAGATGCATTTTAAAGATGGTTGAAGGCTTTTGTCAAAACACAGGATCTATTCTAATTTATTTTATTTACATTGAAATTAAAAAAAGTATCTTAGCTTCAGAGGGGGCCTCTGGAAACATGGAGGTGATGTTATGTACTGGATAAGACAGACTGTAGCTAGACTGATCATAGTGGAGCAAATGCATAAGGCTTTATAAAGGCTAAATCCAGCTTTACCCTGCATTTAATCAGCATTTTACAGCTGAGAACCCAACTGAAGAAACGTGTTGTTCTCTGCAGCTGAATTTGAAAGATCAGGTGATCAGAGTTATGGCATATGGCATATAAATAGTATCCCGATATTTTTAGGCTTTATCATGGTACACAATATAAAGATAAATCAAATAAAGCACTTCATGAATGCACCATATAACCCTCTGTTATAAAATCCCATCAATATGAAGAATTGAATCCCTGCAATGTGTCAGTCTTCCTTAAAACTTTCTTGTTTATATCCATTTGTAGTTCGCATTGGAACAATTTTAAACTTACATTCCAAAAGGGGGATATCACTTCAAAGTTAAATCAAATAAAAATTGTGAAAAAAGTAACTTTAAAATATGAATTAAAGTGAATTTTTTGTACAAAGTTGAGGTAAAATAATAATATAAAAAAATTGTTATATATTTTGAGTTGCAAAAGAGAAAAGGGGTGTTAGGGTAACGATAGCTGTTAAAAGTAGATGGTTGATTTCTCTTGATTCAGGTCTATCTAGTCTCCCATCAGAAGAGACCATGATGAAGGAAATGGAGAGGGACACAGCAACCATGCATCAGAGGTAGGACATGAGCTGAACTGTGGAGCAGATCAGTCACACACATCTATACAAATGTATTCTCCAGTTTACGTGAAAAACACAAGCGACAACAGTACCACAGCTTAGCCAAGACAAGCCATGGAATAGGGAGTGTGTGATCCTGTGAGGTCCATGTTTTTGGAAATATCACATTATTTATTTGACTTTAGATAACTTTTTTTTTACTTTCAGAAGTAAATCCCAAATAAAACAGTTGCTTCTCATGGTTCCTTTATTAGGTACTTGTGCTCAGAGCGTACCCCCCTTCACGTGGACTTCATCCCTTACCTGGACTCTCTGGCAGAGCTGGTGGGAGTTGGACCAAACATACCGTGGCTCTTGCTGACTGACCCCAGACTGGCGCTACAGGTTTTGCTGGGTCCCTGCACTACTTATCAGTACCGTCTGACTGGACCGGGCCACTGGGCCGGAGCACGTCAGGCCATTCTCACTCAGTGGGAGAGGGTGAGACAGCCTTTCAGGACCAGAGTGGTACCAGAACCAGAGACCAGGCCCTTGTCAAGATGGAGTGTAGCAGTACTCTTCTCAGGTGCTGTGCTGCTGTACTGCTGCTTCCACAACAAGGATAGTCTCTCTGGCTTCTTCTCTGCTCCGCCATTCTTGAGATCTCCTCATTAAGCTGCTCCATTGTGTACATTAAAGATAATTGAATGATGGAGGCAGCATGTAATAAAGATTTACAAAAATGATGTGTTCTGCACAGTGGTTGATCTTTAATCCTTAGAGTGAAACGTGACAATATAACATTGAGCAAAAAATAATGTTCTGCTATTGTACTATATAATGTTTTTCCAGTCTAAGTGCGATGGAATGTGTTTATAAGCCGTTGTTGATAAGTTTGAGATCTTACCCATTTGGGAAAGGGCTCTTTTTTACTTCTCTTTTCTTTCTTCTTTTTGTTCTGGAAGGGTTGAATTTAAGAACATATCAAATGAATATTAGTAATGTCTTTAAAATTTCCTGGGACAATGTCTTGTGGAGAAGGCCTTTTAGTCAAATTTGAATAAATATGAAGTTAAAATGATTTCTTCTCTGCTGTATCATTCTTCAGATATCTCAGTGAGCTGCATCATGGTACATTAATGATAACGTGACGATGGAAGCAGCAGTGAAGCTGCATCCCTTTACACCTTCTCCATGTCAAAGTGTGGGCTGAGCATGTGTTCAGACTGTACCAAACTGAATGCAAAATTAAACAGTGTTTTTGACTAAGCCTGTGTGGTGCCCTGAAGATACCTACTGCTTTGCTTACTGAAGCTCTCTTGGCACCCACAATACCCTCTTTATTACATTACAGTAATGTTATTGTAGTCAGACCTGTTGACTCAATTTGTGTCCTTCATTGAACAGTTAGGAACTAAAGGAATAGGTTTTCCTTAGAATAAAAATGTCACCACATGATGTAGCATGAATGTAAATAAATAGCCTGACATGCACTATGGAAAGGTTCTTAAATCCCTTGTGTTTATTTTGGTTCCTTTATTAAAACACCACCTTTATTTTAGAAATTAAATCAACAAATTGCCATTATCCATTACAGAAAGTGATTCAGTATATTTCATAAATACAATTCAACAACTTAAAATAAGTAGGTTGTTATTGGTTTAATCCAAATAATATTTTATTATAATTAGGCTATAGAATCTAAATATGAGGAAATAGTCACTGGCTAAATGCTGGACTCATGTGGTCGGAAAACAAACATGAATACACGTTCTGGTTAATTTATTAAGAATATGTTCTCCTAACATCCAGCAGATGGAGACAAACACACTGCCAGTGTGCTGCTGACGTATTACTGGTTATGAGATCATCAATAAAGTGATCACTCACACATAATAAATTAATTAACTTTTTCCGCCATGACCCATAAACTTGTATTTTGCCTTTGAACGCATCATGACGGACAGTCTCACATTTTGACATAATGACAATATTATGCGTTGGGCAGAATATTCTCGACTATATAGGCTATATGTTGCAACATATTGATTGATTGTTTTAACAGATTGATGAATTGGTAGCCTGGTTTAACCAGACCATCGTACTTCATTTCATTTGTACAGAAGACTGAAGTGAAATGAAAATTGAGCGGAAGTAGGTAGGCGGGCGGAGCCAGGTTAATTAATTGGTTCTCTCTTCATAAAAGTCGAACAAAAAAAAGTTAGTCCTACATGTTTTTTTTCCGAGCAGGGTGCTGTCTGTTGCTGAAGCTCGACCCTGCATGTCAACATGCAAACACGTCCCACCCACCTCTCCGTCTCACTCCGCCCACTGCAGAGTTCCATGCAGCAGAAAAAAGCTTGTGTTATTCGTAGACATCGCCCGAGGTAAGAAAATAGAAAAGGGACATTTACACACTTGAATCCTATGTTGTAACATGTTGAGCACATCAGTAAGAGTTGTGCTGGTTGGACAGCAGGTTTGTTTGTGTTTCACAGCTTGTCAGTGAGTCGTGCATCCACACACATTTTAACTCGGGTTGAACTTTGATCGCTGTGTGTTTATGTGGGATAGGTCCAGCGTTGAAAGTGCCTCGTTTCCACCGAGAAATTATTAGCGAAATGTCCAGTGGATAATCCTCTAATAGAAACCCAGCCATATAAATTATTAACAGAATGCATGTTAACATCAGGCCAAAGTAGGAGAATTATCTCCCTGTTTATAGATTAAAAAAACAAAACTTTTATCTGGCTCACCCCATGGGCTCACCCCTCTTAGAGTCCATCTATCCATTAAGAATCAGTTGGAATTCTTTTAGAGTAGCAGAGGACTCTACAGAGTGAGTAGCTTTAAGGTTTTTTGTGTGTTGTATTTGTTGTAGTGGTAGTTAACTTAACATTGAATTTATGTAATGGGTTTTCACAACTCAGGACATAGGAGGGTGTTTGTTGCTGTTTTATAATCACATTTTAGAACCCAGGTTAAATATTCTTTTGGATGTGCTCTTTAAAATGGCAACACACATTTACATATAGCAAGTTGAGTTATGCCAATTAAAAGACAGGTCAGACATCGAAGTTCATCAGTAGGCTACAATAGAATCCATACGAGCAGGCCTACTTAAAAAAAAAAAAGTTTTAAGCCTTTTTCGCTGGGAGGGAAACATGTGATGGGGTAAGTGTGAGGGCAGAATTATTTGTTGTAATGTATTTCTACAATTACTCTCTTGTAATCTTACTCTAGTCTTTATGTGTTAAGAAGTCAAGAGATTCTTAGATAACTGTTGTATATGTGGAATGTTTATTTGGGGCAATCGGGCATAGCTGCCAAGTCTCACTCTTTGGCCGTGAGACACACGCAAATCAACCCGTTCACACTCTCACACGCCACACCACAAATTTCTCACGCGGAGAAATTAATCCCCAAAATAACATTTGTTTTGCGGGACTTTTATTTTCAAATTCTTATTTTGAAAAGCTAACAGACATGAGTCGCCCGTGACTTCCTCTTTCTGAACGCGCATTAACGTTATGCTTTGATGTGCACGAAGCGGGAGGCGAGCCCATAGGCGAGCCCATAGACATTATAATGTCTATGGGCGAGCCCCCTACCTGCACCTTCTCTTCCGAGGTGTGTGTTGCCATATAAATTATTAACAGAATGCATGTTAACATCAGGCCAAAGTAGGAGAATTATCTCCCTGTTTATAGATTAAAAAAACTTTTATCTGGCTCACCCCATGGGCTCACCCCTCTCAGAGTCCATCTATTTAAGAACCAAGTAACCCAGATGTTTTATTTTAGCCTAGTAGTTTGCATTGGTGTTGAACTGTTCCCTAATTGTTTTCTTCTTTGAAGAAAGCCTAATGCTGCTAGTAAAATACCACCAGCCACTCATCCCTCAATAGTAGACATGATATAGAATAATTAGGCCTACCTTTATTACAGTTTAACCAAATGTTTTAACAATAGGCTACAGGAGATATTTGAAAGCACTATACACATGAATTGTAGGCTATTCAATAAAATGTGTGTCAGCGAAACCGTGAATGTTCTCTTTTACTTTACATAAAAATGAATGCAGAAAAGGCACACATTGCTTCATAAAAATTCACCAGAATGCAGGAAATTAAGTGTATAATGCTCAAAATTTTATGGGGGGGACCCCCAGACCCCCACTTATAATGTGTCCACACCCAATATTTAATTAAAACCTGTCCTACGACTTTGCAATTCATTAATTTGTTTATTTTAGTAAGATTTTTAATTTTTTTATCAGATTTTCCAATTGTCTTTATTTCGGATTTATTATGAACAATATATAAACTTACAGGACACTAGCAAAAATGAGTGGATGGGAGAGAGGACACGGTTTTGGGTCCCTCGGACAAAAAATCTCACTCCAAACTTTTGGTGAAACTTGGCAGCCCTGATAACGGGGGTTCCTGTCCTTTGAAGACATCTAGTGAGTGACTACAATGAGACCATCTGTTTATTGTGTTATCCAGTCACCCTGAGGCCATTGTTTGCTCACACCCCCCTCTCCTAGAGGCATAAAGGGTCTCTGAAAATACTGACCAGGAGGCAGGTTCTGAATCAATGTGACTTGTTTTGTCTTATTTTATAATGTAATTAAATTCTTAAATTCTCTCTGAGTTTAGTCTTCTATTACAGATATGTCGGAAATATAGAATTTCCTCGGAATGACAGCCCATTAATGCCTTTGCTCAGGTCCGATTTCCCCGGGAACTTAGACTTTATGATTTCCGGATGGCAGACCGGAACAACCTGTGTAACGGTACTCAATCAAGGTTTGCTGTGATTCACCATCGACATAATACCATAGTGTATCTGTCACATATGGCGCTTCAGTGAGTACCCCAATTGGTGCATAACATCATCGCATCCTATACTCTCTCATTCACTTGCTTCCTAAACAAATGCAAGCTAGCAGGCTGGGGGCGCTGGATTCCTATTAACACTAGCACTTTTGTCCAAAGGTGCTGCTCGAATTAACCAAAAAAAGTGTGTGCCTTGTAGCCATTTTAAAGGTGCTACGAGGAACTTTTAAATATTTCTGAAACAGTAAAAAATTTCCAGCAAATGAGACCATCAGTGCAAAGAATGCTATTTTTATATTGTTTTTCTCAATGCCTTTGTCATGGGTACGCTCACCTAGGAAAGGCTTATTAAAAACACAACCGCTTTTGTCCAAAGGGGGTGCAAGAATGAACACAGACTGAAAGTTCCTCAGAGCACCTGTAAGATTTCCACATGTGTGTCATGTTCTAATGCGACGAAAATATTTTCTCAGATAATCAGGTTCATCCCTCCCAGAGCTGAAGTATGACTCGCCGTGTGGCAGTGGTTGGAGGAGGTGCTTCAGGTCTGGCCTGTATCAAGTCCTGTCTGGATGAGGGGCTGGAGCCGGTCTGCTTTGAAAGCAGCAATGACATCGGTGGTCTGTGGAGGTTTAAGGTGGGTTCATCTATGCAGCTTGAACACTTGTTCTCAAAATCACTTTTTGTCAAAATCAGTGATGGCTCCTCACGATCCACAACCTGTCAATACTGTGTGTGCACTGAAAAAGCCTGTGTTAATACAAAGCCTAGGCTCTGTAAACGGCTATGTAAACAAAGTGGGCAATCATAGCTAACAACATGCCGGTTAACAGCACCTAGGCTATGTATTAATACTGGATTTTACAGCGCACACACAGTATGGACAGGTAGTTGATCATGACTTTTACAAAAAGGGATTTTGACAACAAGCTTTCTTCAGAATCATTGACTCCACCTCTAATTTTCATGGCACAGCAGATTTAGATAGTGACGATGATTTTTTTTTTTTACTGCAGGAGAATCCAGAGCCGGACAGGGCCAGCATCTACCACTCTGTCATCATCAACACCTCCAAGGAGATGATGTGTTTCAGTGATTTTCCGATCCCTGCACACTTCCCTAACTTCATGCACAACTCCCTCATCATGGACTACTTTCGAATGTATGCTGATCACTTCCAGCTCACCAAGCACATTCGCTTCAATGTAAGGATGCTATACTAATACTGGGTCAAGTTAACCCTGGCTTGATTGGGCAGATCCCTTTATCTTCTGTTCTGTTCTGTTCTCAGCAAACTGTTTCTGCCTTTCTGTTGTTCAGACCAAAGTGTTGCAGGTCAAGCAGAGATCCAATTTCTCTCACTCAGGCCAGTGGGATGTTGAAACTGAGAACAGCGAGGGCAGAAAGGAGAAGCACATTTTTGATGCTGTGATGATCTGTATTGGACATCACTGCCACCCCAACATGCCATTACATGACTTCCCAGGTAACACTGACCGGGTATAAATATCCAGAATCAAGCTTTGACATTTTCACTTTGACACAGAGGCACTTTGTTCAGTTTATTTTCTTTTTTTAACCCTTAGGCATTGAGACCTTCACTGGAAAATATATCCACAGCCGAGACTACAAGACTGCTGAAGAGTGGAGGGATAAGAAGGTTGTAGTGATTGGAATAGGAAACTCTGGAATAGACATAGCAGTGGAGCTGAGCAGAGTTACCAAGCAGGTAAGGATGAGACACAGAGATAAACCCTGCGTTCCGAATCGCATACTCTTTCTTTTTTCTATTCTACATACTACATCCGACGATAAAAATAATCTAGTTAGGATGCAGTAGACATACTATTGGGACATACTTTGACTCTTTTATTTCACCATAACATTGCGCCTTGATCTTGCCTCCTGCTTTTATAGCCGGTGCATAGCTGTTTGTTTTCATGTGGAGGCAGAGCCGGCCCAAGCCTTCAGGGGGCCCTAAGCGAAATATGATTAGGGGGCCCCTCTCCAATGTTAGCGCTGCTGAAACTATAGAGCTTTGTTAAATATCATTCACACACCCAGTGTTTTCCGCTAGTGCCTCCACTGTGCAGCTGTGCGAAAATATTAGACAGCCGAGATTCAGACCCTCTTAGGGGGGTCCGGGGGTATGCCCCCCCGGGAGTTTTTTCTTAACCTTTTTAAAGTGAAATGCATGAATCTGGTGCACTTTGAGAGGAAAATTAAGAGGCTAAATCTGAGAAATCTTGTGTGAACAAATAATTTGGAGACACTGGGTCAGATGAATTAGAAGCTATTGAAGAAGGACACATGGATTTTCCATAAAAATATTAATATAAAATAAAATATTATGGGTTGGGCTTGGAGCTCTTTTTCTTTTACGGGACATATTTCTCTGTAATATAGTGAATGCATTTAAATGCAGTGTGAGGAACGAAGCAGAAGAACTCTGTTATCCAGCTACTGTATCTTTTTTTCCACAGACAAGGCTGAAATAGGCTATAGACTATACACAGTGCATGGGCAACTGAGGGCAGCCCCATTTCCAATTGTTTTTAAATAAACTCAATACACACTGTGCATGGATGTGAACGGGACATGATCAGATAATTTCGGATTTCCTCCGAGATGAACTAATTACATTTTTAGGCTATTAATTATCTAGACCAAAACATTTTATTCCTTTTTTGTATGATAACTCTCATTTGCATAGTATGATGTTAATATCAAACACACAAACTAAAAATTCTTTTTAAAAAAAAATCTTTTTTTTAGGGGGCCCCCCAGGCAGTCGGGGGCCCTAAGCGGCCGCTTAGTTCGCTTATGCCTCGGGCCGGCTCTGTGTGGAGGCTTCGTCAATGTGACGTCACTTCACGTGCACACCGCATTTTGGGTCAGAATCTCCCAAATAGGATGCAGTTTTCAACACTAACAATCTTGGCCGGATGAAGTCGGACATCCGGGTACTTTTAACCATCCTAAATCTGGCCACAAGAATCGAGACATCATAAATCTGTTTCCTACATACTATATAGTAGAAAGTATGCGATTCGGAACGCAGGGTACATTTTCATAGTGCTGGCTGTCATTGCTGTCAGTCAAGATAACTTTTTAATCTCCAACTTCATGTCTTCGATGTAGCGATGTCAATCAGACAATCAAATCATGTGTAAAACAAATCCACGGAAGAAGCACACCAATGTATTCCAGTCATGTATCACCTAAATCTCTTTCCAACTCTGTTTTTAACCCTCCATTGCTTATGCTATATTTGTATATAAATAATTTTTTATAATATACTATTTATAATATGTGGTTATAAATTCAGCTTGCTGTATGTGGCAAGTTGTAAAAACATTTAATTTGGTCACATATATCGGATTGTAGAGGGAGTTTGTGTTCTACTTCGCAGACTGTAAGATTTAAATGTGCAGTGTGTAATATCGGAATTGTTATGGAAATTTGATATATCCACGATTGTAAGAAAAACTAGAACTGCAAGCAGTTGTGAACGGGGGCCAAGCCTCCCACGCGACTCGATCGGGCGTCGTCGTCCGCGGCGCCGGCCCCTAGCGTCACGGAATCCGGGGATGTAAAGTTTTTGAACGTGGGATGTTTGGTTTGGGAGTTATAGACCAAAAGCCCAAAAAATTGCGGATAATGAGATGTATCCTTTTTGTGTTTTTGGAGCCCCTTTTTGGAGCAATTTAACGAAAATGTAGAACCAACCTGAGAACCATGGGACAAACATGTGTGAAGTTTGGCATTAATAGGATGAATCGTTTTGGATTTAGGAGCAGTTTGGTACAAGGTAGCTGATGTTCGAATCTTTAAAGCACTACCGTTTGTTTTCCGATGGTCGTAGAATAATTCTTTATACAACTTTTGCTCGTGGGAGTCGGTTGAGCATAATGCTTTTGGTTTTGTCCAAATCGGGCAAAAACTGTAGGAGGAGTATGTTTTGGTGACTGACACAGTTTTTGCGACGTAGCGAAAAATCTTTATCCGCGCAAATGGGCGTGGTCTATGTCAAAAGATGCAGCTGACTTGTGGGCATCTGTGGATATAATGTTTTTGACTGTGGGATGTTCGGTGTGGAAGTTATAGCCCCAAACGCGTTTTCTTTGCTGTTGTTACAAGATATACATTTTTTGTGGTTTTAGCGCCCCCTATTGATACATTTCGCAAAACTGAAAGAAAGATGCAGCTCAACGTACCGAACAAGTGGATGTCAAGTTTTTGAATGTGTGATGTTTGGTTGGGGAGTTATGAGCAAAGGCAGATTCTCAGCCTCTCCATAGTAAAGACACTTTTTTGAATTTGCCGCCAAAAAACTATATAAAATGGCGAAAACAGGAAAAAAACTTGAAAAACTAATTTTTTTTCACATAGGAATTTCTTGGCCATATTCTAGTGTCCCTTGAGTTTCAAGAAAATACCTTCTTTTTTCTTTTTTTTAAGGGATTTGCGCGAATCTTTAAAGCGCTACCGTTTGGTCTTTCGATGGTTGTAGAACAAAATTTTTTATACAACTTTTGCTCGTGGGAGTCGGTAGAGCATTTCGTCCAAATCGGGCGAAAACTGTAGGAGGAATATGTTTTGGTGACTGAAACAGTTTTTGCGATGTAGCGAAAAATCTCTATACACGCAAATGGGCGTGGCCTATCTCAAAAGATGCAGCTGACTTGTGGGCATCTGTGGATATAAAGTTTGACTGTCGGACGTTCGGTGTGGGAGATATAGCCCAAAAAGTGTTTTCCTTTGTTGTTGCGCCACCTAGTGGCCGGCATTTCTGATTTTTTTTTTTGTATGCTGAGAGGCCTGGGGTCTGAACTAGTCATGCAAGTGGCATGTCCCAACCCTTTACGGTTTGGGCTGCAGCACCAGTTTTACCCGTTTTATCCCGGGAGGAATAATAAAAACCTTTTCTAAAACAATAGGGTTCCCTGCCCAGCAGGGCTATGGAACCGCGTTGCTCTGCAAAACGAGGTCCCAGACCCTTCTCCGCGTTGCTCTGCAAAACGCGGTCCCAGGCCCTTCTCGGGCTTGGCCCCCTAATAACCAAAATTCAACTGAGTTCTAAGTATTTTAATAAAAAAGGATAAAACAAAACAGTCAAAAATGTACTGTTCGGCCGAGCAGGGTCAACTCCTTCACCTAAAGTTGGTTCAAGAGACTCAACATTCTGTTTGCCAGCCAGAATATTTATACAGGGGTTTAATCAATGAGTTCATTCAACAGGAAACAAAATAACGCCACCTCACCAAGGTGGGGACTTTAAACAGAGGAAACACATGTCAGATCAATTTAAGGAAGACAGTCACCGTTCAGGGTTCAGGACTCCACTGTTTTCTCTTATCAATCATTCAAAATGAAAACGTGTCACAAGACACATTATTAAAGTAGACTGGAAAAAACCCACAGGAAATAATTTTTCCATCACAGGAATATTTAGTGGCAGCTAGTGGTGAGATTCCATATTGCAACGCTCCCTTCTGTAAAATTACAGATGCTGCAGTGGCCTTCAAGGACAAGAAACTAGTTACTAAAGTATCAAGTGATGAGGAGAAGATGTATTTATGTATTCTATAGGACTTCTTCTTTTTCCAACAGATGCATTTTCGGTGGACACCCACTATAAAAACGCGTATGGCCGTTAAGTTTGTCCATTCTGTGCAACTGTAGAAACAGGGCGTTGCAAAATGACGGCCTCCGTCGAGGGTGCCCCATTCAAATGTAGATATAAAAGGCTCATTCTAAGGTTAAAAAAAAGAAATAACTTTAATTTTCAAGCAGTTATTCACAAATTAAAACATACTTATGAATAGTATATTCAATTCCTACCAAGTCTGTTAGGGAAAATGCCAATAAATTCTACACACTGCACCCTTAAAGAGAAGCTGAATCTCCTGCAAGAGTGAGTCAATATCATTGCAGACTATCCTTCATCATATTTACGAGTCCAGGGTTTAGCAGATACTCCATCTTTTTTTGAGCTAATTTAACAAGCTATTGATAAAGAACATGTCTTCTCTCCCCAGCTTTACCTGAGCACTCGGAGGGGAGCCTGGATTCTAAACCGAGTCGGAGACAGTGGGCTCCCCCTTGATATGCTTTTTAACAGGATGCTGAATCTTCTGAAGAAAATCCTTCCCTTTGGTTTTTTCTCTGGTCTGGGAGAGAACCAGCTCAACCAAAAATTTGACCACGCCCTGTACAATCTTAAGCCGAAGCACAGGTACTGTTTCATCAGTCTTTTCTATTAAAGCTATTGCAGAACAAAACCTGTACAAACAGCTGTTAGGCTGTTAGGGGTGGCAGTGGCTCAGGAGGTATTGGGGTCATTGACTTATCTTGCTGTTAACGAGTCGATCCCTGGCTCCTGTCCTGTCCACAAACTGCTGAAGTGTCCATGAGCAAGGCATGGCAACACTCCCATTATCTGTTTGTTAGACACAGAACTAACCTTAACAACACAATTCATAGCATCATTATTTTTAGTGCTTTTGATCATCATGTCACTAGTGCTTGGCCTATTTTTTTTTGTTTGTTTAATGAAAATGCTTCCAATGTCATTACATTGTGGTAACTATACTAATCAATTTGAATATACATGTCAGGTTGTTCAGCCAACATCCCACAGTGAATGATGATCTTCCCAACCGCATCCTCTCTGGAACAGTTCAGGTGAAGCCCAACATCTGCAGTTTTGAGGGGTCCAGTGTGGTGTTTGATGATGGAAGTGTGGTGGAAGATGTTGACCTGGTGGTAAGTTAGATCACACATTCTACTAACATTTCCATAGACAGCAGTAGAGCTGGACAGTGTGACTCACATAGGTCTCCTGTCTTGCAGGTGTTTGCCACAGGTTACAGTTTTTCCTATCCATTCCTGGCCTCACAAGTGGTTTCGGTGTCTGAGAACAAAGTGTCTCTGTACAAGTATGTGTTTCCTCCTGAGCTGGACCGCAACACTCTGGCTATCATTGGTCTAGTGCAGCCACTGGGAGCCATTATGCCCATCTCTGAGATACAGGCCAGATGGGCCACAAGGGTCTTTAAAGGTAATACAGCTTCTGTAAGAATATGCATCTTTTCTTCATTACGTGTTGTGTTTGAGAGTCACCATGTCTCTTCTCAAACAGGCTGCCTCCAGCTTCCTTCAGCGGCTTCCATGCTAAAGGATGTCCAGTGCAAGCAGGAGACAATGGCTAAAAGGTACTGCAGGGGGTTTATTTAGCTCTGAGATGTATTGTATGTGTGTCATGGAACATCTTTAACTAGAGTTTCTCCTTCAGGTATGTCACCAGTCAGAGACACACCATCCAAGTTGACTATATCGACTACATGGATGAGATAGCAGAGCTGGTGGGGGTTGGACCCAGCATGCTGAAGATGCTTCTGACTGATCCCAGACTGGGACTCAATGTGTTGCTGGGTCCTGTTACCCCTTACCAGTATCGTCTCAGAGGGCCAGGAAAGTGGGCTGGGGCCCGTCAGGCCATCCTCACTCAGTGGGAGAGAGTGGCACAACCCATGCAGACCAGGCCCTGTGACGAGCCCAAAGCCAAGACATCATTTATGTGGCCTCTGATTGTGTCAGCTGCTGCTGTGGGCTTGGCTACCTACTTTAACAGGAACAACCTTCCAGCTTTCCTTCAAGATCCCACTGCACTGTTGGCCAAGATAAAAGTGCAGCTCCCTGCACTGTGATTCACATTCACACTTCTATTTCAGCTATAATTACTCTTTTAACACATGTATCCTACCTGTATGCAATAATTATAGTTTTTTCACCCAACCACACCCCTCCTGAAATTGAATAGAATATATGCTCTAAGATATGTTAGTCAGTGATAAAACCTTGGGCTGAATAACTGATCTAAATCCACAGGTATTAATATGAAGTTGGTTCCCTTTTGCATCTTTAATGTTTACACTACTGGGAAGCCCTTCTACAAGATTTCTGTTTCTGTGGGAATGTTTGCCCATACGTACATGAGATCAACTGATGTTGGACAAGAGGGCCTGGCTCCTAATCTCCACTCTAGTTTATCCCAAAGATGTTCCTTGGGGTCTCCATGCGGGCCAGTTCCACACCAAACTCCTTCAACCATTATGGACTTTGCTTTGTACACTGAGGTATCCTATTACAATACCATGCTCGAATTCAGTGAGCTCTTTAGAACAACCCATTATTTTCACACATTTTATATACCTGTGTGGCAATGAATGAAACACCTGCATCCAATGATTAAGAGGTGTGGCCCATTAGGTTACCTTTTATTTGTACTATGACTGCGTTGATTTTGCCTTGTGCTCAAAATATCTGATGAATCTGTATTAGGAAGAATCATTCTTGAAAAAGATCAGGAAAAATCTTTAATCATGCTCTTTAAACATTTAGTATGGCTTACCACATATCAGTGTTTAATGTTCTTTTTGACTTGCTCTTTATATTAATATAGTGTTGCTCACATTAGTTGTTCTGAAAGATGCATTGTCCTGTTCATCATTTTGTTGCGAATATTTGTAGTTTTTGAATGAATTAAAGATGATAATTCTTCCCAATTTACAGTGTAATTATTCATACTAACTTTGTTTCAGGGCTTTGTTCAAAGCTTCCAATACTGAAGCTGTGGCAGTAAATTGTGGTGTCAAGGTGTTAGGTGCCTCACTGGACACAGGAAATATGTTATCCCGTGGAAAAGGGACTTTCAGTTCAAAACCCTGCACAAAAGTCCTTCTGATGAACGGTCTGTCACCTCAGGAAACGGGGAACCATCCAAGCAGTGTACTGTAAGGATGGGAGGCTGTTGACCTCAACTAAGGAGGTATTCCCTTTGAGGGACTCCTGAATCAGATGTAGTGTTTTCCAACATTTATGATATCAGTTTGAAAGCAGTTAAGTTAACAGGACTCTTGAGTTGACCATGAGAGCAAGCAACCTTTAAGTTTAACCTTGCTGACAGCACACAGCACACGAACTGCAACAACAAGCAGCTGACATAGACAGCAAAAGATAGGAACATGATTGCAAGACCTGGCTACGGATAGACTATCATCTAATTCTATTTAAGGCACACCATTGCTAATAAGGCTTGATATAAGATCTGTCCCAGAGACACACACACACACACACACATACACACACACCTAGATACACACACACACACGTACACACACACCTAGATACACACACACACACACACACCCAGACACACATACACACACACCCAGACACACATACACCCACACACACATACACACACACCCAGACACACATACACCCACACACACAGATACACACATACACCCACACACACCGACACACACACACAGACACACACACGTAGTATAAAGCCGAGGGCTTTCACTAGAATCGGGGCTTTACGCCCGAGGAAAGGAAATTGCTGAGGGAACTCCGTACCCCCAAAGTTGAGACTAGGATAGGGTGAGATATCTGGATTGTTGTAATGAATAAGTACATTTGTGTTGAATAAGTAGAAGCTGTCTACTAGCTTGTGAATTGATGTAAGCCCTTGAATAAAGTATCCTGTTAGACCAACTCTCCTCCTCCGCGTCCTGATAATGAGATGTCTCCTTTCCTAGTAGTGTTAAATGTCTTGGTGCAATGGGCCACTCGGCTACAGAAATGTCTCATTGTTTCCACTACATAAATGGCGTTGTCGTAACGGAAGATTTCAAGAAGAAAGCAGCGGACAGACGGCAGCCTGGGTAATGTATTGCCTTGCCCATAAATACTGTACCTGTCTGTTTTGTTTTCCTCGAAATCTGTTAAACCTTGCGTGCTTGTTTTAAGAAAAAGCCTGAATGGTGATGCGTGAGCGCATAGTTCACGACGGAAAGCAGAATCAGCAGACTGGTATGTAAAAAATTTCTACCAAGTCGTTATTAACTGAAATTGTCTTTCCATGAGATTGTTAAGAAACTTGTTTTGTTAAAAAAGAAATGGTTGTGTTGTTTTAGTTGTTTGGCCACTCTTGCTGTTTTTTTTTTTTCCGTGTTTTGACATTCCATATTTGTAATGAATATCGCTGCAGCGTGATGAGCTTTCCCGTTGAGGAAAAGAAAAAAAATAAGAGTATACTAGTAAGAGATACCTGTTGATGAGTTTTGGGCCCGGTCCATGAGCACACGAACCTTTGGCTGGTACACAGAGGTCGTTCCCACGATGGATATTTACGTCAAGAAAGGCATTATTACACCCGTAATGACCTTTAAAAATAAAAACATAAAACGATTCGGGAAAGAGACATATGCTGTTCTAAAGGACAGTTGTTACTGCGTCAAAAACGTTCCAGTTAGAGTCTGGGCTAGTTTTAACGTGTATGCAGCATAAATCTGGTTCTTGTCTATCGAGATTTCAATTGATCGAGGTCTTCTCTCCATATAGACATTTACACAGAGTCTAGGACGTAGAATACCGACAGATGAGGATGTTGCGCTTTAAATGTGATTGAAAATAAAAAATAAAGAGTTGAAAATTAAAGAGAAAAATATAATTTGAAAAAGGAATAACAAGTAAAACTATTGTATGCTGTTTGTTGCGTTGATTTTGGAATAATGGTACAACTGGTTGTGCTGTTATTGGAGCAAAGAGTGGCACTGCATTTTTGTGTTGGACCTGGTTGGTTTCTGTGGCTGTTTGCCAGATTAAAGGACAGAGCAGTCAAAAGTGTTGATTTCATCGTGTTGGGTAGGGGGACCGAGCCCTTGGCAGTGTTTTCTCCTCGTTAAAGAACCCCCCCCGCCCCCCCTCCCTTTTGCTCTCGCCTGCCAAGCTGAAATTGGTGGAGTGCCACACAGTGCAGGCCCTGCCTGCAGCTGAGGGAGAGAGAGTGTACAGTTTGCTCTGACTTTCATTTTAAAATCTGTAACAGAGCATTAAAGTAAATAAATTGATTAGGAAATGAAATCTAATGGTACATTCTGTTGATTTGGCTTAACATAAGAATTGGGTTATACTAAAAATATAATATAATAATCTTAGTTAAATTGCCTGTGTTTTTGGGACACTGGAAATATGGTAAAAAAAAAAAATAAAAAAAAAAAAAAAAAAACATCTAAGTTGTATTGCCTGTGCCCTTAAGACACTGGAGAGTTGATATAATGAAAATTAAGCGGTGACATGTGTTTAGTAAAAATTAAACTAAGTAAGGATATGGGTTTATTAAACTGTGTGAGTACAGGTGTTAAGTGAACTAAGTTAGTATAAGTATAATTTAAACTGTGAAAATTACCTTACAGGAGTTTTCAGTGGTATACAGAAAAAAGCGACAGTGAAGTTTCACTTATCTGTAACTAGTTGTTTCTCAAATGTGATTGGAAGCTGAATACAGAAGCGTTAAA
This sequence comes from Hyperoplus lanceolatus, assembly GCA_026929865.2. Taxonomy (NCBI): domain Eukaryota; kingdom Metazoa; phylum Chordata; class Actinopteri; order Uranoscopiformes; family Ammodytidae; genus Hyperoplus; species Hyperoplus lanceolatus. Next base: position 8,498,767 of record CM049403.1, read on the forward strand.
TTGCATTGTCACCTGAAATTTGATATCCTTTTAGGAGTGTGTGAAGGACGTGAGTTGTACAATGTTCATGTGGGTTTGAAAGAGGATGAAAACGTCTGTCTTGTTTGTGAGAATGTTCAGTGTTTAATTGAGAATCATCTCTTAATTCCGAAAAAGAGTTCTTGAAGCATGATTTGCATTTATTTCCAAAAGGAACCAAAACAGAATCATTGATTTTGTAGGTTGAATAAAGAAAGGTTGAAGTTTAGGAAAGGGTTACTAACCTTTTGAAATTAACTAAGGAAAAAAGTTAACTGGAAAGTGCATTTCCTGCTGAGAATGCGTGTGAGTGCTGAAACAGCTTGCCCTAAAACTGGATAGCTGAGTATGAAGATTTGTTAATGTTTGTAAAGGTCAAAATTGTGTAAAAAAGGTTTTAAAGAAATTAAAAGTTGGAAATATAGAGTTTTGAACAATATTATTTCTGTAATTATGAATACATTGAAAAGACGTGGATAAAAATCTGAAACAATGAAATAGTAATTGAATAGACTTGGAGCTAAACTACCCAGAAAAAGAGTGTATATGTGTTCAGCTAAAAGTGTATGGTGAAAAAGTATTAAATAATTTTAAGTATGAGCGGTAGAGTTTTGTTGAACTCTAATTGAAACAATGTGGAGTATTTAAACATTCTAGATACAAGTATTATTGAGAGACATGAAAAACTTATTCATGTGTGAAATATGCCGTCAAAGAGCATTTTACCTAATCACTATTGTGTTTATTAAAATACGCCACAGAATTGCAGGGTCTAGAGAATGACGTAGTTTTTCCGACAGGATGAGAGTTAAAAAGAGTAAAAGCATGAAATAAACAGAAGAAATGTTTTGCATTTCTTAAAAAAAAAAAACTTGGTTTTGGAGAAATCTAAAAGAGATTGGTTGACATCATAGGAATTTTAAAAGCAAATGCCTTTAACTAACGGAAATCACAGAGGCTGATTGTGAATATTCACAGGTGTAAACCATGAAGAAAGTGTTAAAAAAGACAAAAGGTATTTCACCTTTAAGAAAAAAGATAAAGGAATGTTTTAAAAACACTTCATAATGAAATACAACACAGGGGCATGTTTGGACCACTAAAACTGCTAAAAGTGGAACTGTGTGAGGTTGAAAGAATTAAGCATGAATTGATGTGATAACGTTTAAGCATCAAGTGACGGTTTTCTTTTTTCTCAAAAACAGAGCGCATGAATCTTTTTTCTAAGAACTAAAAAGTAACCCCTAAAAACCCGACCTTGTTATGTTACATGGTAATGTAATTAGAATTACATGCAGACTGGAAAAAAGAATACTACTAACAGTTTCTTTTTAATAGAAAAACGAAACAAGGAGGGACAGAAAGAGAGCAGAAAAATACAGAGAAGGGGGAGAGTCATCGCCTCCAGAGAAAAAAAAGGGAAGTGAAATAACTATTACAGAAATAACGCAAAAACAAGATAAGACTTAAGCGCGTTTTCCCCCTACAGGACCCAGATATGGTTCTGTTAGCAGACGGTTCGTGTTACAGAGACGGAAAAAGCCTCAGGGCAGACTATGCCGTAATAGAGTATAGTAATAACCAATATAGGACGCTAGAAGCTCCACAATGGAAACAGCCGTGTTTCCGCCCATCTAGCAGAGCTAAAGGCACTAACCAGAGCATGTGAACTGTCAGCGGGCAGAGCGGTAAACATATACACCAATATTGCATATGCAATATCGGTGCATATTGGGGGTAATATGTATATTGGGGGTAGCACATCTGGTTTCTGCAGCGTGAAAAGAATAAGGGGTTAAAAGAACAGATGGCTACCCCATACAACATCACGCACAAATCGTGGCCCTATTGGAGGCAGTTATGAAACCATCTCGTTTGGTAATTGTTAAATGCGCTGCCCATAAGAATAATGATTCTTTTATTACATGCGGAAACAATGCCTCAGACCTAGCAGCAATAAAGGCGGCAACACTTAACCCTGGAGCAATAATGATAGATCTTGAAGTTGAGCTAAAAGTGTTAATTATAACAAAAAGTTTAGCTCGGCTGCAAGAAAAGACAACAAGCGGTGAAAAACAACAGTGGGAGTTGAGAGGAGCATGAAAAAATAAAACAGGGCTATGGAAAAATCATGCAGGCCCATTAGTGGCCCCCAGTAGCCTGATACCGTTACTGGAAGCAGATGCACACGGTTTAGGCCATACAGAAGGGAAAAAAGAAGAAATGCACAGAAAAATAGACAGAGTGGAATTTTTGGTCTCCAAATACTCGACAGAAAATTGTAGCTTTCACAAGAAAATGCATTGTGTGATTACTGTGATATATTAACACCAGTCAAAGGTAAACAATACTTGTTAGTACTTGTCTGCAGTTATTCAAGATAGATTGAAGCAAGATTTGAAATCCCAGACATTATAAGCTCAGAAAATGGACGAGAATTTGTTGATAAGACTGTAAAATACATTCTGCAAAAACTAGGCATGAAACAGCGTTTAGGTTGTGTTTATAATCCACAAATCCAAGGGCTGGTGAAACAAATGAACGGAGTCATAAAGAACGGAATTCTCAAAATAAGCATGACTACAGGTTTGAATTGGGTTGATGCGTTTCCAGTAGCATTAATGGCGCACCGCACAAGCGCACACAGGCGGTTAAAGTTAACTCCGCATGGGATCTTAACGGGGGGACCTTTCCACATACCGTGTCGGCGCAAAAGGTCCTTCATTGGATCTGTTATCAGGTGACATAAAAGCATATGTTAAACACATGACATCAATGGAAAATATAATGCGTTCTCATCTTTTGTCTTTTCAGAAGAAAAAAAGAGGGAAAAAAAAAGGAGACTGAAGTCTTAATTAAACCTGGAGATCTGGTGTTTGTAAACAACTGTGGTTGTTCAAAGATTGTTTAAGGAAAAAGAAAAAGAAGCTGAATATTTAAAGAGGTAGAAACATTCTAAAAAGAGAGAGGTCCATACATATCCTTAGAAAGCTGAACATTTTGGTGTTTGTATGGTTAAAATAGCTGAAGGTTTGAAAAAGTTGAAGAGAGCCAAAGAACGCATGAAAACGGAAAAATAAGCTTAATAATAAAGTTTTAGATGACAATAGTGTAAATGCTGGAAGCTCCAGCATTCTCACTAACAAGTAATTTTAACCAAGTTTTACAACTAAAGTAGGCAAAAGAAGACAAGGTTATTTAAATAGCACAATTCAAACACAAGGCCACTCAAAGTGCTTTACAGGGGCAAGATAAAAATACATAAAACACAGTAGGAGACATTTAAAAGCAAAATGAAAGAAAAGTAAAACATTTGAATAAATAAAAGTTCTGTTACGGTGTGGCAGACAGGCAGGCAAGCAGGACCCAAATGCAAGACATAGTAGCAAAAAATAATTTATTAAGCTAAGAAAGGTAACAAAAAAGGCCAACAGGCAAAAAAGTTAAGGAACAAAAAGAATAGGAGTAACACAGGGAACAGAGAGAACACACAGGACAAAGACTCACCGACACGACAAACCATAATGCACAGACAAGAAACAAAGAAACACAAGAAGTATATATACAAGACGTAACGAGACACAGGTGAAACACATCAGGGACGGAAATAGCAATGAACAAGAGGGAAGCTAGACAGGACATGGGGAGGAAGCAAGACAGAGATACCAAAATAAAACAGGAAACCACAAAGACCAAGACAGGACAAGACAAACCATGACAAGTACAGGTTAAAAATATAAACAGAAAAGTTTTCAGATTTGAGAAAAAATAACTGAGGGTTGCAGCAGACCTCAAGTATTCTGGAAGTTTGTTCCAGATACTCGGTGTAAGACAACTAAAAGCTTTTCTCCTCGGTTAGTCCTAACTGTAGGGACTGTAAGTAAACCTGTTCCAGACGACCAAAGGGCCCTGGACGTTTCATAACGTATCAGCAGATCAGTAATGTATTTTGGGTTACACCATTTAGTGCTTTAAAAAAATCCAACATCAGTATGTTGAGATCAATTCCTTAAGTGGCATGAAGCTAGGGTACAGTCCTCAGAACTGGGGTAATGTGATCTATTTTTTTTTTTAGTCTTAGTGAGAATTTGGGCAGCAGCGTTCTGATTTAGCAGAAGCTGGCTGATAGATTTTTTTTTTGAAAGGGCTGCACGGATACTGTTACAGGAGTCAAGTCTACTAAAAATAGAGGCAGGGACAAAGATTTCTAAATCTTGCTGAGACATAAGTCCTTAGGCTGAAAAGTATGTTCTCAAATTATAGTAAAAAACAGTAAATCCTGTGGTTGTTGGGTAAGTGATAAAATCTTTTGGATAATATCGTGATTAAATTAAAGATTTTTTGTGAGCAACATTTTTGAAGGTTTGAGAATCCCTGGTTCATTGACAAATGTGTAATATTTTCTGTTTTCTTTTCCAGAAGCTGTATACTGAGACAGTGGACTGATTTAAAAGGTTTAGCATTTTGTTTGTAGGGTTTAGATGAACAAGTAAACCCCCTTTCAGGATAGTAAGAGTTACTATTGATAAAAGACTATTCTAAAAACTATCTAAAGATTATTCTAAATTAAGTATTGTGCTTGCAAAATTGGGTGATGGGGCACTAAAAATTGAAAGAAAGAAAATAAAATTGAAAGAAAGAAAATAAAATAAAAATTTATATAATATCAAGAAAAAAAGAAAAAAAGTATAAAAAAAAAAAAAGAAAACAAATTGCCTGGAAAAGACAATTTACAAAAAGATATAATAAAAACAAATGGACTGAGATACAAAGAGGACACTTAGCCTGAAGTCTGCTCTGGTCAAGAGCAGGTTCCAGTTTCAGTATGGTCTGAAGCCAACAAGCCCAAGGAGCAAATGCATAGCAGCAGAGAACGCTCTGCCAATACCAGTGAACTACAAAGATGGAGACTTATAAGCACGTGGCTAAAAGTACCGTGCCAAGAGTGACATTCAATGCCCTGTGTGGACTACAGGATGGGAAGAACTACAAAGATGGCAAGTAACATGCGCCAAAATGACATTTCCTGACACCTGATTTGTGTTTTAGGGGAAAAAGACACTGAAGCAGCGGATGTGATGCAGTCTGAACTGAAAAAGTGGACATTCCATCTGTAAAAGGAGGGTGGAATCAACTGCTCCACTTAAAAAAGTGCAAGTACTTAAATTGTGACAAATTTCAGATTCGGGTGTTTTCCCCTAAATTTAGGAATTGTGTGCAAGCAAGCAAATGGATATGTCTGTTTTGGACATAAACTAATTTAGTTATGCCTTTAAGACAACATAGGATTTTGTAAAGAAAAGATATGTAGGATTTAAAAGTATAAAGGACCGTTTCGATAACTAATAGGTTTCCCTTTTTTATGCATTAAAGAAAAGCAGGGTGAGGGTTTTTTTTCCAAATAAAAAATACAACTAGTGGTTACCGTTTTCAAATCAATAAAATATTGTGTTGTTGCTTTCTCAGCCAAAAAGAAAGAAAGCATGACCAGAGGATTATCACTTTAATTTTATTTCAGAAAGAGATTAGTGTTTTAAATATTCCCAAGAAAGGAAGTTTAAAGATAACAAAGTTAATAAAGTTAAAAAAGAGTAGATATTCCCAAGTGAAGAGGTGTTAAAAACATTGAGAAATAATTGTTGATTTAGTAGGGTTTGAACCAACCTTATTCTCACACTTTCGGAATACCTTTTTTTTTTTTTAAGGGGTTGCTCTTTACAAATTACTGATTCAAGGGAATTGGATTTTTTTTTGGGTTTAGCGTTCTAAATTTATAAACCGCTTGGGGTTTTGTTGATAAGAGGGCTGGGAAAATGCCACATGTTTGTTTGTTCCTGTTTAAATACAATTGCTCACACAAAGTGAGTATCCTATTTTTAGCTGAATTTTTAACTTAATATGCTCCTTCTTTTGTGTTCCAAATAGGAATTTGAAAAAGGAGGGAGAGGGTTAAGGAAGCACATTGATTAAAAAAAATAGAAGTACATGTTAAAGAGTTTAAGAAAGCACATTAATTAAACATAATATAAGTAAATGTTAAAGGAAGGTAATAAGCACAATATTAATGAGAAGCCCACATAGAGAAAGCACTATACAAACAAAGTAAGTTTAAAAAAGAGAGAATGATCAAAATACTTAATATCCATTTAAGTTAATAAGTAAGTTATAAGTAATTTATTTAGGGTTCAGGATCAACACTCTATTAAATAAAGTAAGAACGAAACATACTTGTAGTGTTGTTGTTAATGTCATAATCCATAGCTGTTCCAAAAAGTATTACTGCACAGTTGACATCAAGTGTGATTAGATTACACGTAGGCGTATTGATACAGTAAACCTAGGTAATAAGATTAAGTAAGAGAAACACAAACTCCCCATAACTAAGAAGTTATTTAGAAGTTTGTGTCAGGTAGGATTCTTTCCCTATCTGTCTTTTCTCTGTCTATATCTATAAAAGACTAGGTGCAGAATCCTCCCTGGGGGAATAGTGTGCTGTAATCTGATGCTAAACTACGCGCTCAACGGGTGCTATCAGCGTGATGTCACAGGACAGCGGACAGCCAGAACCGGGGGTCGTCAACTCGTCCCATCCAGCTCTGTCCAGACAACTACACAGCCAGCAGGAGGGTGCCACCTGTCACCTGGAGGAGCAACTCGACACCGGTCGAAACTGGTCGACGAGAAGTCCCTTCCACTGCCGGCAGCGTCGCCAACGTCAGAGAATCCAGCAGCCAGCAACCTCGTCATCCGGAAATCGAGAGGGGTTCGCTCTCGTCTCCCTCTTCACAACGGATCCAGTTGCACAGTCATCAATGCCCAGTAAAGCACCACGGCAGGGTGCACTGGGCTTCCCCACAGCCTCCCCATAGTTGAAATGGGGGGGGGGCTGTTGTGTTGTGCCTTTCCGCACAAAAAGAATTGCCTGTTTAAGCAATTCTAAAAATATGCTCGTGTCGTTTCTCGTAAAGGCGCGGGTGTTTTGCGGGACTGGCCAAATCAGTCCGAAGAACGAAGAATGAAAGACAATTGTGAAAGTCATAATATGCTGTTCAATTATTGTTATTGTTGTTGAATTTTAAGAAGGTCTAATAGGTTTTATTAAGTTTCATACTATATAGTTAACAGTGGCCACTGTAGTGTTATTTTGTCAAAGTTTATCATTTTTGATTTGTGATGTTTGTAGAGTTTAAAGGTTGTGCATTTTTCATGCAGGTTAAATGTTGAGATTCTTTTGTGCGCCGTATTTACGGCGCAAGGAGGGATATGTAGTGTTTTCCAACATTTATGATATCAGTTTGAAAGCAGTTAAGTTAACAGGACTCTTGAGTTGACCATGAGAGCAAGCAACCTTTAAGTTTAACCTTGCTGACAGCACACAGCACACGAACTGCAACAACAAGCAGCTGACATAGACAGCAAAAGATAGGAACATGATTGCAAGACCTGGCTACGGATAGACTATCATCTAATTCTATTTAAGGCACACCATTGCTAATAAGGCTTGATATAAGATCTGTCCCAGAGACACACACACACACACATACACACACACCTAGATACACACACACACACGTACACACACACCTAGATACACACACACACATACACACACACCCAGACACACATACACACACACCCAGACACACATACACCCACACACACATACACACACACCCAGACACACATACACCCACACACACAGATACACACATACACCCACACACACCGACACACACACACACCCAGACACACACACACGTAGTATAAAGCCGAGGGCTTTCACTAGAATCTGGGCTTTACGCCCGAGGAAAGGAAATTGCTGAGGGAACTCCGTACCCCCAAAGTTGAGACTAGGATAGGGTGAGATATCTGGATTGTTGTAATGAATAAGTACATTTGTGTTGAATAAGTAGAAGCTGTCTACTAGCTTGTGAATTGATGTAAGCCCTTGAATAAAGTATCCTGTTGGACCAACTCTCCTCCTCCGCGTCCTGATAATGAGATGTCTCCTTTCCTAGTAGTGTTAAATGTCTTGGTGCAATGGGCCACTCGGCTACAGAAATGTCTCATTGTTTCCACTACACAGACTAACACAACCTCTATTATAGAGGCAGAGCTAGAGGCTGATGGGGGATCATCAATTTTCCTGAGGTTGTCAAAAACTCCACAGTGGCAAGCACTTGGGATTGACGAGATCCATCCAAAAATTATCAAAGTTTTGGGTGTAGTTGGGCTGTCTTGGAAGACACGTATCTTTAACACTGCGTGGAAGTCTGGAACAGTGACTAAGGAGTGGCAGATCGGGGTGGTGGTTCCCCTATTCAAAAATGGGGAACAGGGGGTGTATGCCAATTGCAGGGGTATCACACTTCTCAGCCTCCCCGGTAAAGTCTACTTCAATGTGCTGGAAAGGAGGGTTTGACCTATAGTTACAACTCAGATTGGAGGAGAACAATGTGAACACCGTCCTGGCTGTTGAACAGCAGACCAGCTCTTCACTATCGCAAGGATCCTGGAGGGGGCATGGGGAAAGGCCCATCCGGTCTAGATGTGTTTTGTGTATCTGGAAAAGGCGTATGACTGCGTTCCCCGGGTGATACTGTGGGAGTTGCTGTGGGTATATGTGCGGTCCCTTATCAGGGCTATCAAATCTCTGTACGTCCAAAGCTACAGCTGTGTCCGAGTTCTCAACAGTAATTTGGAATCGTTCCCTGTGGGGGTTGGCCTCCGTCAGGGCTGCGATTTATCACCAATCCTATTTGTGATAAACCTGGACATAATATTGAGGCGTAGTCATGGTGGGGATGAGTTGCAGTTTGGTGGACTGAGGATCTCATAGTTGCTTTTTGCAGATGATGTAGATATCATGTCATTATTTGTCTGTTACCTTCAGCACTCACTGGACCGGTTTACACAGAGTACCTCTAAAGGCTCATTTATGCTCCAATTCCGTGCGTAAATAGAGACGTACGTTTACAACGTTATATCCGTCACTGCCCTCATACTTCCATGCGTCCTTTATGTTGGAATCGACATTTAACAAATCAACCATTAGTCAGTAGCGTACCGTGGGGTTTCAGTCAGGGCCTTCAGTAGCGAACTCCGACCAACCCCCAACACTGAGAAACGCACACGTCAGGTGCCGATACAGCCAACACAGCCACATACAAAATATAGGCTAAAATCACTGTAGATCATTTGGTTAAATGATTACAGTTTGTTCATTACGAGCCACCGTACTGTGTGGCCTCATCCAATCGGAATGCCCGGCGGGCTAGTTCCCTTTTTACCGCCTGTCTGTATCGCAGTTTATTGAATGCTTGGATTAAATGCAGTCGTCTAAACTCGGTGTGATCCTTGACTCATACCAACCAGTAACAACTTTCTACATGGTGTCAGAAGCAAGTACGGAATTCTCGCCAGTGTTTTTTCCTTTTCTTTCTCCGGTCGTCGTTGAACAACCCGTTGGATTTAACCCTGCAAGCGTAGCTATCACCAGTTAAGAACATTGTTTTCCTTTCCCCGACGTGATGGCGGATGGATTTCGCAGACCGGACCCTCTCGTTTTTGATGAAAATATCGCCGAGAATTGGCGTATTTTTGAGCGGGAGTACGACATTTTTATTGCTGCCGCACACTCAGAAAAGTCAGCAAAGACTCAAGCTTATATCCTTCTCAACATTGCTGGCCCAGACGCCATCGAACGTGAGCGGTCTTTTGTCTACTCTGCTGAAGTGCGCGCGCCAGGAGATGATGGAGGGATCATTACCCCAGCTGAATCTCGAGAGGACCCCGAATGTTTGAAGAAAAAGTTTCGGGAAATATGCAATCCTCAAAACAACAGGACTATGGAAAGACACAAATTTCATACCAGAAGTCAGAAACAAGGTGAGAGCATCAAGTCATTCACAAGTGATTTAAGGATTAAGGCTAAATGCTGCCATTTTGGAGACCTAACGGACGAGCTTATCTGTGACCGCATCGTGTGTGGCGTTACCAGTGACACTTTGAGAAAAGCTCTGTTAAGAGATAGCGAGCTAAAACTTGCCAAAGCCATTTCTATCTGTCGAATACATGAGATGACAGAGGAAAGCAGCAAGACGTTAGCATCACAAAGCAATGCAATCAGTGTTAATGCAGTTAAGTTAGTTTCAAATAAAATGCATTGGCCAAAGCCCCAGCCCCCCGCACAGACCGTCATGAGGTGCAATAATTGTGGAGGGAGCCACGCAGCCAAGCGGGAAAAGTGTCCAGCATTCGGACAAAAGTGTCACAGTTGCCAAAAGTTCAACCACTACAAAAGTTGCTGTAAGTCTAAACCGTGCAGCCAAAATAGGCAATATCCCAGACAAAATGTCAGACATGCAGTTAACGAGCTAGAAATGGAGGAACACACGTTTGACGATGGAACGTTCTATGTGGACGGCGTTGAAGTTGACAGTCATGTTGATTGTGTGAATCTAAAAGCCATTGAAAAGGATGAAGGATTTGTCACAATGCACATAAACGGCAAGTCCACCGAGATGAAAGTAGATACAGGAGCAAAATGCAATGTGATGTCACTCAACACTTTCAAAAGACTCAATAATGGCGAACAACTTGTACAGCAGAAGAAAGCAACTAGCCTTGTTGCACTTGGAGGCACAAGAATTGAGACAAGTGGCATCGCCACACTGCAGTGCTGCTTAAAGGAGCAGAACCACTCATTGCCGTTTTTCATTGTGGACAGAGCAGTGCAACCACTGCTAGGATTTCGTGCATGTATGGACATGGGGGTTGTGAAAATCAGTCCAGACGTCCACCAGATCAGCGTGGAGAGCAACATGGATTTCAGCTCACAGACATTTGTGCAGTACAAAGACCTTTTCAGCAAGGAATTAGGAGAACTCCCAGTAACATACTCCATGACCTTGGATCCCAGTGTACAGCCTATGGTCCGTCCAGCTCACCGCATCCCTGTCGCAATGCAAGAAAGAGTTAAAGCTGAACTTGAACGCATGCAAAGCATAGGTGTCATAACACCAGTCACAGAACCAACCGACTGGGTGTCGTCCATGGTAGCAGCACATAAGAAAGACAAGCGAGAAATCAGACTTTGTATCAATCCCAAAGACCTCAACACCGCATTGAAAAGACCCCACCACCCAATGCGCAGCGTGGAAGAGGTGGCAGCGCAAATGTCCGGAGCAACAGTTTTTTCTGTTCTGGATGCAAAGAACTCTTTCTGGCAGATACGTCTCGACAAGAAATCATCACTGCTGACCACATTCAGCACCCCATTTGGGCGCTACAGATTCCTTCGGATGCCCTTTGGCATTAATTCCGCCAGTGAAGTATATCAGTGCTCCATGGAACAACTGTTTGCGGGTTACCCCTGCTCAGTCATCGTCGATGACATCATCATAGGAGGCCGCGGAGTGGCTGAACACGACGCCAACTTGAGAAAAGTGCTCGAAAGGGCACGGGAGAGCAATCTCAGGCTAAACCCAGACAAATGTAAATTTTGCCTGGACCAAGTAGCCTACGTAGGCCACATCTTCACAAGCAACGGCCTAAAAGCGGACCCGTCTAAAACTGCAGCGATCAATGACATGCCAGTCCCCACGGATGTGACCTCACTACAACGCTTCCTGGGCATGGTCAACTACCTTAGCAAGTACATTCCAAATCTCAGCGACATTGCAGCGCCCCTTAGGCAACTCACCCGCAAAGAGACAGCATGGTGCTGGTTTCAACAGCATCAGGAAGCCTTCGAGCACCTCAAGTCATGCCTGGCCAGCCCACCAGTACTGGCGTATTACAATGTCAAAGACCCAGTTACACTGACCTGCGACGCGTCAGGTTATGGACTAGGAGCAGCATGCCTACAGAACGGCAGACCTGTAGCCTTTGCGTCGCGTGCTCTCACAGACACTGAGACACGATACGCTCAAATAGAAAAGGAGCTTCTAGCTGTTGTGTTTGCCTGCACAAAATTCAAAGACTATGTCTACGGAAAGCCCACAATCGTGGAAACCGACCACCAGCCCTTGGTGACCATCATAAAAAAGCCCATTCATGCCGCTCCTGCCCGTCTCCAGAGAATGCTGCTTCGCCTGCAAAGTTACGACATCGACCTAATCTACAAGAAGGGCAAACACATGCACCTGGCAGACACCCTCTACAGAGCTCCCAGCTCACATGCACCGCAGAGCTCTGTTGAAAACGGTGACTACGAAGTCATGAGTGTGAGCTACATATCCTCAGCCCGCCTGGAGGAACTCCGTAAACATACAGCTGAAGACGAGGTGCTACAGAGTCTTACCACAATCATTCAACGCGGATGGCCCACCAGAGAAAGCCAACTCCAGCCTGCCATTAGCCATTTATTTCCATACAGAGATGAGCTGACAGTGGAAGATGGCATCATCATGAAAGGCCATAAAGCGGTCATCCCCCAATCACTGCACAGGGAGTACATTAACATTGTGCACAAAGGCCACCCAGGTATTGAGGCAACCAAACGTAGAGCTAGAGGTGTAATCTTTTGGCCTGCTATGTCTAAGAACATTACAGAAGAGCTGCTCTCATGTGCAGTGTGCAATAGCACAAAGTCGCATCAGCGAAAAGAGCCCCTCCAACTCCACCCTGTTCCAGATCTGCCATGGTCCACAGTGGCTGCAGACATTCTTGATTGGCATGGCAAACATTATCAAGTTCTCGTGGATTCATACTCCGGCTGGTTTGAACTCGACCTGCTCCGAGATTTGACCTCATCAGGCGTCATATCCAAATTGAAAAGACACTTTTCGGCACACGGTACACCTCACGTACTCATCACAGACAATGCTAGACAGTACACCAGCCAGCACTTCAAGGATTTTGCTAAGCAATGGGATTTTACTCATACCACAAGCAGCCCGGAGTTTCCCCAGTCAAACGGACTCGCGGAAAGAGCTGTCCGCAGTGCCAAGCAACTCATGGAGAAATCGCACAGAGACGGATCCGATGTGTTTCTTAATATTCTGAACCTCAGAAACATTCCCCGTGACCCAACATTAGGCTCTCCTGCTGAGCGTCTTATGTCACGCCAAACTCGAGCAGCCATTCCAGTGAGCACTAAACTGCTGGAGCCTGCCACGAGGAATGTCAAGCAAGTTGCTGCCCAACTTCTCAACAAAAGGCTCACCCTGAAGCGCTGCTATGACAAGTCCAGCCACCCACTACAGCCGCTGGCAGAGGGACAAGTGGTACGCATGCAGACAGCAAAAGGCTACGACAGACTTGGAACGGTGAAGGAGATGAGTAAGGAGCCACGGTCCTACATAGTTCAAGCAGATGGGAAGACTTATAGGAGAAATCGCCGCCACATACTTCCTGTCGCAGAGCCACCATCACCGCAGCTCGTTGATGACCCAGACCTTCAGGACAACAGCCCCCCTACAATGGACAGTTCTCCCCCACCACTAATACCAGCATCACACACGGTGCAACCACAACACCCATCCTGTCCCCAGCCCCAGTCCACAACGCCCTCACCCATTGAGAATCAAGACACTCAATACACCACACGCTCAGGTCGCACCTGCAAACCAAATCCATGTGAAAAATAAATAAATAAAGAATAACCCTATCTATCCAGCATGTTTAATATTGGGACATTTGATGTACTTAAACTCTCGAAGTGATTAGTAGGCTATGAAGAGGCCTAAATGTTAAAAGTGAAATAAGAAGTATTCAATTAACCTTATTTGTTTGGTTTAAGTTGCAATGTTTACCAGTGCTATTCTGTTGATGGTGCTAAACACTAAAAGGAGAGGATGTAGATCATTTGGTTAAATGATTATACAGTTTGTTCATTATGAGCCACCGTACTGTGTGGCCTCATCCAATCGGAATGCCCGGCGGGCTAGTTCCCTTTTTACCGCCTGTCTGTATCGCAGTTTATTGAATGCTTGGATTAAATGCAGTCGTCTAAACTCGGTGTGATCCTTGACTCATACCAACCAGTAACAACTTTCTACAATCACAGTATACACTAATGCATAACATGAAGAGCTTGACAGTTGATCTACAACCACAGAGCAGCGCACGCACACCACTGTTGTTTATCCTACACCAGATAGACTACTGCACCATCACCATCCGATATTTCATGTCACTCGACAACTGTTTGCAAACGCATAACATGACACAACACAAGCATCCTGTTATTGCAATAGGGTTCAACGGATGCTTGCGCAACTTCAACGGATTTTGTATAGCGACAATATTACCAGTGCACCGCATTCACTTCAATAACAAAAATTAATCATGCCAATGAGCCAATCCAACCAGCATATTAAGAAGAAGTGTAGTTGAGAGTTGGTTCCCATATTATGCTTAGAAAGCGGCATCAACAATGGAAAAACAGCATCACCCACTGCCCACATAACAAACAAACAAAATGGTTTTAAAACCCCATAAAAAAACGTTATCTCTTCACAGATAGACACAGCCAAAAGTAACACTCACCCATCACTTGTAGAGGTAATCCATCCTCGGATCCTATAAGTCATTAAGGCTGTTAAAATCCGTGATGTGCCATGTTCCTCCACAGGTTTAAAAAGCAGACACGGCCAGCAACATACCGGTAACTTGTTCCGCTCGGTGCTAGCTGTTAGCCAGTGATAGCGTCGTAGTTACAGTCAGTGAAGTGCTGCAAAAAAACGTTGTCAGCCCATCCAGCTTATGTGTAGTATTCCTGTCGAAACTATATCTAAACTATGTGAAACGATCATCTTTAAATAGCCACGCTAGATCGGCAACGGGTCGGCAGCAGTAGGTTGTGTGAAAGATGGCCATAGTAGTTCACTCACATCACAATGCTAATAGTGCGCGCGCCGAAGTTTCAAACTTCGCTGATGACATTATGGGGGACAAGCGGCTGAGAAATCGCTGGGCCTTGGGGCGGGCTGTCACTACACATCAAAATCTGATTGGCTGATGAGACACGTCAGTCAGCGTTATTATCCAATAGGAGACGGCAGCTTCAATGAAAGGCCAGCAATACTTCGAGTGAAGGTCCCGCTGCTCCACATAGCTGTGATGCGTTTAGATGAGATATGCCTGGGAAATCCAGCTCAGCCTCACAAAAAATAACTATATTGCAAAAACAATTGAATTATTTTTGTAACGTACTGAATTTTTTTAATTAAATTCAGACACATTTAAACACAAATTAATATAATTTTAAACAAAAAAAAATATATTATTTGGATTTTGACAGGGCCAGCAGAGAAGGCCCTGCTGGCCCTGACGGCCCACCACTGGTAATAAGGGTATATCTGAGGCCAACGAACAGCACTGAATAGTGTTTATACAGGGGGACGGTTACCCTATGGCAGCCTGGCAAAAGCTATAAGAATCTCTGGTGCAGCCTGTCAGATCTTCTCCCCCTTGACAAAACCTATATTTTTTTCATAGGTAAAGTGAGTCCATTCGATGGTAGCTTTCGTTAATTGAGTCCTTAAATGGTAGATTAGCATAAAATTGAGTCCTTTAGTGGTAGATTTTCATAATGTTTTTATGAGGTGAGTCCTTCAGTGGTATACCTTGTTTGTCAACGACTAAGGGAAAGGCTGAAAAGAGCATGTTTTTGCATGATGGGATTGGCTTTGTGTTTTAAAAAACTAGTAAATTTAAATTTGTGTTCAAGTTGCACGTTACGATGGTGGCAGATACTGCGTGTGACCGATGTGTTTAAAAGAGCAATTTTCTTGGGCACAAACGTTGGCAGAGTAGTTTTTTAGTTCGTTTTAGGGAACATTTTTAGTTGATGCGACCTCTGCATTTCTGAGTATGGCTGTCCGTGATTAAACCTGCTGCTATTTGTGGTTTTACTTATGGAAACCGACTTAACATACTCTTCTTTCTCTACGCCACATTTCACTAACTGTACGTCTCTATAACCACTAACTGTATGTCTCTATAACTGCATCGACGGACGCGTCGTAGTAATTTTTGGGTATTTTTTAGAGTACCGCTGAAATCCTGTGAAGGTATTTGTGTTTGACAAATTGAATTTTGGTTTGTCTCTAAAGAACAACTAGTGAAAACCATTTAAACTAATTTCAGCAATTTTTGGAGGAAAAGGAAAGAGGAATCAGCAGGGAGCAAGCAGACTTATCCAAAGTGTAAAGGAATGAGTGGGCCTTTGTATAGGGCAGACTGGGAGAGTTGGAAAATGAATGTTGAATTAGAGGGATAATATGGAAGTGTTTAATGCTTGAAGCATGGGAAAGATGAAGAGGTTGACGTTGATTTAAAAATTAGTGTTTAAAAGTTAAGATACTTAGAAAACATTGAAAGTAGAAAGTAAAGTGGAAGTATGTTTTGAAGGGAGAAGCAGGTTGAGTCACTATATGTACATTTTGGAGTCTATGATACTCCTGTCTTGCTTTCTCCTTTCCCCAGAAGAATGTATTAGGGTCAAGCTCCACACATTTCATTTGGCCATGCTTTACATTGGCAGTGGAGAAACCTTTTGATATTATTTTTGCCTCATAGTCTACAACTATGGACTTAGGATTTTAGAGGATCCGGACAGAAAGCAGCCCCTGTAATTAGAGGCTTGCAAAATTAAAAGAATGAGCGCTACCAAACATTAAGTAGAGAAATGACCATAGCTAGCCTTGTAACAAAATTAAAAGAGGAGAGGTGATCCATTTGGCAAAAGAGTTCACCTTATTATATTTGCTGCGGCAACAAGAAACAAAAAATAAGAAAAATGTAACCACCTTGAATAACAACTAACCACACACACACACACGAAGCCTGCGGTGTTGTTCTCATTGATATGCGCAAAAGTAACACTATTGACAGGGCTAATCACTGTTATCAGTTTAGAAAGTTTAAATTAAGTGTATAATCCCTTGTAGTTATTTCAATTGTGTCCTTTTCATATACAGTATCTCACAAAAGTGAGTACACCCCTCACATTTCTTCACATTTTTCTTTATATCTTTCCATGGGACAACATTGAAGAAATGACACTTGATACAAGAAAGGTCAGGTACGCTTGTATAACAGTGTAATTTACTGTCCCCTCAAAATAACTCGACACACAGCCATTAATGTCTAAACTGCTGGCAACAAAAGTGAGTACACCCCTTAGAAAAATTTACAAATCGGCCCAAAGTGTAAATATTTTGTGTGGCCACCATTATTTTCTATCACTGCCTTAACCCTCTTGGGCATGTAGTTCACTAGAGCTTCACAGGTTGCAACTGGAACCCTCTTCCACCCATTTATGACAGCATCACAGAGCTGGTGGGTATTAAAGACCTTGCGCTCCTCCAACTTCTGTTTGAGGATGCCCCAAAGATGCTCAATAGGATTTAGGTCTGGAGACATGCTTGGCCAGGCCATAACCTTTACCCTCAGCTTTTTTAGCAAGCCACTGGTCGTCTTGGAGGTGTGTTTGGGGTCGTTATCATGTTGCAATACCACCCTGCGGCCCAGTTTACGAAGGTTGAGTGCACGGGTCAGCGTCGACACAGAGGTTGGCTTTGGAAAATAGACGTATGAGTGCTGCCAGCATTGCTGAAGGGCTTGAAGGGGTGGGGGGTCAACCTGTCAGTGCTCAGACCATACGCCCACTCTGCATCATACTGGTCTGCATGGCTGTCATCCCAGAAGGAAGCCTATTCTAAAGATGATGCACAAGAAACCCCACAAAAGTTTGCTGAAGACAAACAGACTACGGACATGGATTACTGCAACCATGTCCTGTGGTCTGATGAGACCAAAATACATTTATTTGGTTCAGATGGTGTTAAGAGTGTGGAGCGGCAACCAGGTGAGGAGTACAAAGACAAGTGTGTCTTGCCTAGAGTCAAGCATGGTGGTTGGAGTGTCATGGTCTGGGGCTGCATGAGTGCTGCCAGCACTGGGGATCTACAGTTCATTGAATTCTAACATGTACTGTGACATACTGAAGCAGAGCATGATCCCCTCCCTTCATAAACTGGGCCGCAGGGCAGTACTGCAACATGATAACGACCCCAAACACACCTCCGAATGACCACTGGCTTGCTAAAGAAGCTGAGGGTAAAGGTTATGGACTGGCCAAGCATGTCTCCAGTCTTAAACCCTATTGAGCATCTTTTGGGCATCCTCAAACGGGAGATGGAGGAGCGCAAGGACTCTAATATCCACCAGCTCCTTGATGTCGTCATGAATGGGTAGAAGAGGGTTCCAGTTGCAACCTGTGAAGCTCTAGTGAACTGCATGCCCAAGAGGGTTAAGGCAGTGATAGAAAATAATGATGGCAAAACAAAATATTGACACTTTGGGCCCAATTTGGAAATTTTTTCTTAGGGGTGTACTCACTTTTGTTGCAAACTTTAGAATTAATGGTTGTGTGAGTTATTTTGAGGGGACATAACTTTACACTGTTATACAAGTGTAATGATACTTTAATTGTATCAAAGTGTATTTATTAGTGTTGTGATGGAAAGATATAATGAAATATTTGAAGAAATGTTAGGGGTGTACTCACTTTTGTGAGATACTGTATGGCACTGGTGTGAATTCAGTTTAAGAACAGACTCTGAGGTTTCTCTTTCGACAAAAATTGAATCTGCCCCAATCGCTGTGTGCATTAAAGGTGTACTCTGAAATGTTGCTAAGTAAAAACTAGGTCAAATTTAAGGTCCTCCCTTTTCTTTTTCATAAGGTTACATACACCCTTTGTGGTATGTCAGGCAATAGGGCCCTAATAGTTGATAATGAAGATTGACTAAATTAAAGGTGCACTAAGTTTTTTTGGTTTTGTTTTTGTTTATTTTTTGTTTTCCTTTAAGGCGTTCTAATATCTCAAATTAAAGATACTCCTCAGACGCATTGGTGTCTTGATGTAGGCTAACTTTTGATGTGTAAAACTTAAAGGTGTGTTCAGAATTTTTTTGTTATTTTCTTTTGAGAAAAATAAAATAAAAAGAGGGAATAGTTTAGTGTTAGACACACTCAGTCGCTGTCTCAAGATGCACGTTTCACGAATAGAGCAATTGCAAAGTAATTAATGTTACTGTGTATTGTAGGTTTTGCTAATTTTTTTCTTTTCTCCCTCTCTAGTGGACAGCTGTGATTCTTAAAGCTAGTTACACTGCAGAGGCAGGACAACTTAGTTTTAGGCTGATTAGTTTCTCTATAGTAATTAATAATTAACATTCATAAGGGGAACACATTTATTTTTATTTTTATTTCTTTGTTTGGATACTTTCCACCTGGAAAAGCCTCATTCATTCCCTTGACCTGCCACATTGATAAGATAAATAGTCCTCAGGACAAGCAGGACTATCTGTGATCTTTCCCTCCCCGGAACATTATTAGCTGTGCTCAAACTCAAAGACTCAGGACTGAACAGCCACATGATTAATGACACTGTGACCTCCACCGATGGAAATGATGCTGAATTGCCCTGTACTGATCTGGGAAGAAAAAGAGGGAGAAGCGACTGGGAGTCTGCTCGTCGACACCCCTCCCATGACCACCGATACAGCCCCCGCAAGCCCCGAGGATAACCCGAATGGCCCCCTCCATGTGGACACGACTGAAGCCCACGTGTACAACCGGATATTAGAATACTGTATGTCTGTGCTGCCTCCATGGCTCAGACTCATAGACACTACAGACACAAGTGACTCTATCTGCACCAAAGATCTGAGAGCTTTGCTGAACCCAGACGAAGACAGGCCACAGATCTTGGGGCTCTGTCAACAAAGCAATGAAGAAAAAACGTGCAGAGGCTTCTCTCACTGAGGCCATGTGTGAGACGATCAAGACCACGTGGGCCCCTAAGCCTGCAGCCATAAAAAAGGTGAAGATAAGAGCCCTTGATAGTGAGACCCCCACACTCCACACTGCCCCTCCCAATGCCCCCAGGCTCTACCCCACTGAAGAGCTAGCTAGGATGTCAGCTCCCCCACCGGAATATAGCCCCCCCCAAAGATGCACCTCCTCACATGTCCCCTATGCCTACACTCCCCTGTGAAATGGCTGTATCCTATCCACCACAGACCTCTGACCCTAATCCCCTACATGATCAAGATGATAGTGAATATAAAGACGATGAAACAAGTTACGATCACCACCGGATGGGCAACGAGACACCCGCTTCACATCACCCCCTCAGCGGCCAATTGTATGGTGATTTCAAGGGTTTCATCAATGTGACACCAGCCCCCTCTCAGAACCCCCAACCAGGCCCTGATGACACCCACCTACCTAACCGCCCTCCCTGGACCCCTAATATCAGGCGAACCAGAAGCCAGACAAAGCAGTCATCAGCACCTAAGATAATGCCCCTACGTGTAGCAGCTAATGGAGCGCACGTTTACGTACCCTTTGGACATAGAGACATAGAAACATTCCTTGAGATGGGAGACAGTCTCTGTTCAGGTGATCTGAAGGCCGTACTAGGTCGAATAGAGGGCTCCGACATGACATGCTGCCTCCTTGCAGGAGTACTCCCCCACACACCTGACAACAACCCCCTGAATACGTTTAGGGCTCGTCTATGGATGACACTACGTGAGCAGTTCCCTACAAAAAGAACTGTCACTGAGGTGGATGAAATTAAGATCAACAAGGACGAGGCGATACTGCCATATCTAAAAAGAGCCGCTGAAGAATGGGAAGTCCACACAGAGGGTAGACATGATGCTAATGACGCTATACAAGCCCTGTGGAGAATGCAGTGTATCAAACGCCTCCCAGAACCCGTTCAGAAAGCATTGGCAGCAGAAAAGCCATTCGCTCATAAGAGCTACGCTACATGGAGGAGTATTGTTTCCCACTTCTACAAAATGCATCAGACAAAGAAGGAAAAGGAGGAAGAGGAACTGAAGACCCTGCCTAAGCGCCTGTTGAGACAACAGGTGGAGGGAACAGATAAAGTTAAGTCCAAAGCTAAGCAAATGGTCGCGGCTTCACCACCTCCACCCTCCTCAGCAGTGCCCCTTCCCCCTGCTGAAGATTGGAAGGCCCAGATTCAAGCTGTGCAAACTACTTTCTCCCCCCAACAGAACCAATGGAATAACAATAGCAGGGGGCGTAACAACAATGGATGAGGAAATGGATATCAAACCCGCCCTTGCTATGCCTGTCAAAAGGAGGGACACTGGGTTAGAGACTGCCCACTCGTTAAGGCAGTGCAAGAACTACAACAGCAGCAGCAAAACCCACAACAACAACAAGGAGGAGGCCTTAACGGTCCCAACCAAAGAGGAAGAGGACAATACGGAGGATCTAGACCACAATGGAATATGCCTGCAAACAATGCCCCTGGCCAAATGTCCCAAGTCCCTGCCCAGACGCCTAATCAGTACTGAGGAGACCCAAAGACTGATGCAAGCCGATTCTGTCACATGCAGAACCCACCAGAGATAATAACATTCTGGCCCATCGTCCATCCCCTGTTTTGTTTTGTTTTGTTTTATTTATTATTTGGCCCTGTGTTTTCCCTTTTGAATTCAGTTTTATTCAGACAGAGATTAGTTTATTTGAACCTTACTTAAAGCTACTACGAGTAAGTCGGCACGTTGGCGACACCTTTGAACAAAAGCGGTAGTATTATTACGACGCCAGCTGTCGTGAAGCTGTTTTGTAGCTCGTCCAGGGAGTGCAAGAGTCAAATAATCAGGAAGCAATATGGTGCGTGGCGTGTCCGTGTGTTGAAAGTGTGAGGGCACCGGACTCTTTTTGGCTCCGTGAGTCTATGGGTGACACAGCATCAACTAATGCCAGTAAGTGCTAAACACACCTGATTGCAATGAGTTGATGCATTGTCACCTCTCACGGAGCTGAACGAGTCCCCGTGTCCTCACACAAAGCGAATGAACGAGAGATGGCAGTTAGTTAGTATGGATCACGATGAGGTAATGTGTTGTTGTAAATAATGACTATTTCAGATGAATAATGGTCATCTGATGATGCTGGTGAGGCAAAGTAAACTTTGTTTTAGTAGGCTACCGCTCATTCATTTAGGAGTAAACACTGCAGTCTAGTTTCGCTGCGTGAAATTGTGTATACGTTGCTTGGCAACGCCCTCCCGCCCGACTA
The DNA here is from genome assembly GCA_026929865.2 of Hyperoplus lanceolatus. NCBI lineage: Eukaryota > Metazoa > Chordata > Actinopteri > Uranoscopiformes > Ammodytidae > Hyperoplus > Hyperoplus lanceolatus. Next base: position 8,520,868 of record CM049403.1, read on the forward strand.
TCACTCTCCCTTTTAGCTTTTCTTCATTGCATTTTCTTTTCTTTCTTTGATGGTTCAGCCCCGTTATCAGTCATTATGACGACAAATAACTGTCTCAAACAAGGCTCCCGCTCCCCTTCCCTCACCTGGAGGGATAGGCTTCTCAATTCACGTTCCTGCGCCACACTGAAATCTGCGACCAATACGGATATGTGACCATAGAGCATGCACGCGTGAACCGAAAATCGGACTGGGTGTACGACCAGATCAAATGCAGTAATAAAAACTATATAAAAACGTCTTTCTTTGCACTGATGGTCTCGTTTGCTGTTAAAGGTAATTTATGATTATCAGAGGAAACATGAGGCTGTTTAAAAGATATTTAAATGTTACTCGTAGCCGCTTTAAGTTATTGCCCTTATGCCATTACAAATTACATAGTGAGTAGATGCTGTAGGTTAACTTAATTGACCCTTAAAGCACATTAGGATACTTTTAATATTATTCATTTACTGTTTTTGTTTTACCCTTTACAAAAAGGATGAGCATTTTTTCTTTTATGTTTTAGGTTTTTGAACAAATCCACAGGTTGTTTTACTTTTATTCTTTTTTGGTATCATTAAGGTTTTACGTTTGTCCATATTAAGGGACTTTAGTCAGTTCCTATTGAGGGACTTCAGTAGGTTAAGTTTTTCTTTTCCAGTATTTCATTAGTGTTTTATTATTGTTTTACAATACTTCATGGTATAAAAAAGGGAGATTATATAGGTTATGTAAGCTGACAGACACCCCGCTGCTGCATATCAATGACAACATCTCCAGGAGCGACACGCACACACATACACATACAGACACACACTGCTCCAAGCCAAGGACATGAGGAGAGGGAGGTCATATGCCTTCTTCTGATGTCTGGCAAATTAACTGATATAAGCTGTTTGTTAACTGTTATATGTTTGTCTGTACTAATTGTTTGTCTCAAGCTTTGTGTTGACCAGGTACAGCCTGCTGTGCCAGGAGCAACTAGCAAGACTCCAGAGGAGGTGCGGGTCAAAGTTCACATTCACAGAGAAAGTGAGCTTGGAACCTAAGTGGTGAAATGTACGCAGTAAATTCAACGTACTTCTAAGTAAATTATGTAAATCTGGAGCACTTTGGCACCACTCACATTATGCACCTCATCTCCACTGGGCCTCTCCATTGAAGAGGTTAATTAAATAAATTGCAACCAAGAGTTGACTCTAATACGGATAAGTTAAAACTAATTGTCTACGAAGACAAAAGCCGTAACCAATTTTTTTGTTAAGAAATGTTATCACTGATTAAGTGTCCTACCCTGTTTTGATAAGGCCCCAATCTTAAAGTAAATGTATGCTCACAGGACAATAACCTGTGGTAATTGTCTTCCATCTGAGATTATGGGGAGAAGTGAAAGACTCACCCTTAATAAAGTTAATTCACCCTTAGTATGTGAATTTAGAAATGTTAACCCTTTGTATTTGACTTTGAATCACTGAAGTGAAAGCTTCTATGTGTTTTTGTGTTTAGTAAATTGAAAATCAATGTTTTGTCTAATATTGTGTTTCCCTTTTACTTCCAGACTGAGATTAGTTACTGTTAACACCCACCATGGACTTGTAGCCTTTTTATAATTTTTGTAAACAAATTGAAACTAGATAAAATGATAAATTACGAAATGATACATTAATGCCTGATCACTGATCATGAAGGATTAGAATGTGTACTGTTTAGTGTTGTTTTTACTCTGATAAATGTAGAACTGAGTCCCTCTGAATCACTCACTGATTTCCCTTTCATTGTTGTCTATGTTGGTAATTACTTTTGTTGTTTAACTAGACCGTATTGAGGATCTAATTTCGTATTTACCCAATAGTGTGTAGATGATTTACAAGTGGACTGAGCATGTAGTGCTTAGTCCCAAACTATATTTTTCCTAGTTAGAAATACGTTGGAAACGTATTTATTGAGGGTTTTGTTAGAAAAATAAACACTAATTTGTAAGATATTATGCCCCCCCCCCCATTAATATGCATTTACTCTTGTATAATCAATTTAAACAAGTTGTTTATTCTACACATTTGACTTTAGTAAATGTTCTCACTCAACATTTCTTGGTGCTTTGGAGACAGGAGGTAGAACAGCACTAAAGCTTGTTGTAAAACTTTACGATGTTTCCCCATAATATAAGCCTAGAGGGTAAGGCGATGTATCTGTTTAATAACAAAGATCTTCAAGGCTGGGAAGCTGACCCAGTTGTAAAGTTCGGCGTCCAGGGACGAAGAGGATGATCCCCGAACCCAGATGACAGCAATAAAAACCAATCATTGTCCTTTGTTTAGGGAGGTTAAAAAGCCTGGCTGTAGAGAGGGGACTTCACTTCTTTTTTGTCTTTTCCTGTCCCGAGAGGCTGCATAACCTGTCCTGTGATATCATTTCATTAAACATATCTCTGAGAACTTGGAAACTTTTCTCCATTTCATTCTTTATTTTTGCCTTCCATATTTCCGAAAAACGAACACGTATTTTAACATCCTGTTAAATCTACATTTCAGTTTAGAATTAAACAACATGCATTATATCTCATTACACTTATAAGTCTATACAAGATAAACACAATGTTTCTTATTGCACTAATAAGCATTCTAGCATTTGAGTCCAGAGATATATCATATGCAATATTTGCCATTACAATATCTTATTCCATGTTTCTCCCTTCTTTACAGGATGAGTTAAATGGATGGTTCTTCTTAAATATGTGGTCACATTTCCAATTTCTTCTATGGTTTTCTAGAAACAAGGGGTGGTGTGAGTACCAGATCTGCACGGGCTGCCAGATCTGCACGGGGTCCTGCGCCTACTGATGACGTATCGACACTTGACGTTGTCACCATAGATACCGCTACGCTACGGCAAAGCAATGTGGACATACACAACATTTGAAAAGATCGCGATAGCTGATGGTGCGATAGCTTAGCGAGTAAGCTAACTATAGATAGTTTATAGGGGTGTGCGGAGACGTCATTATCTGTATCTGTATCTGTATCTGTTCAACCAACAAAATTATCTGTATCTGTATCTGTATCCGGATACACAAGAAGAAGTGGGCGTGGCGTATACCGGAAGTTTGTTTTACATTAGCCTACATTAAATGAAGTCACACCGACATTGATTTTCTAAACTAATATTCATTGTCAATGCAATTGTTGTCCCTTCAAAGCATCAAATTGATGTAATGTTGAAATATAAGTCAAAAAGTCAGATATATTTCTACCTTTTCATCTCAAGAAATTCAGGGAACGAAAATATTGATAAATAACAGCCCAAATCTGTGCACAGGCTTCTCACTGTTAGTAAATGAGGGCCAGTGTTTTACTTTTAACTTAATTAAGGTCTCCCTTTAACTGGGGAAAATACAGCTGTATTTCATGATTTTTTTTTTATCTCTATCTCTCCCTATTGCTCTTTTTTTACATTTGTTTTACTAAACTAAGATTTAGGAACAATCTGTATCAACGTGCCAATCTCATAAACCCTAAATAATATTTTAGCCTTTCCACAAAGCCATACGTGATTTCAATGTGTCAAGTTTGCAGTTTCCGATTTTTATTGTATAGGTCCTGAAGTAGGCCTAGGCGTCTACGCACTGATTGACAGCTGAAAAAGTACAGGTCCTAAGCATCAGTTTGATGGAAACGTTGTGATGTTTAAAAGAGTTTAAGCAGTAGGCCTAGAGAATGTAAATAGCCTACATCGGGGAAGGGCTGACGGTGACTCGGGGTGCAGCATATTCCATCGGTTCGTCTCTTCTCTGCCTTAGCAGTGGGTTACGAGGAAACTCAAATAAAAACGGCCGCGAATGCGACCGGTAGAACCTTCTATTCGAGGGAAAGGGCGAACGCGCTGCGTTTATCAGTGATAAAAAGACAGAGACCGCGGGTCACGGGACGCGCCCGGTCCTCTCATGTCCACCACAGAACAGCTGTTAGTGTCATTCTACCTGTTGTGTCATTGAGGCGGAACGCGCTGCGTCAATTAAGCGCATAATAAAAACATAAAAAAATCCCCGAATAATAACGGGACTATTCGGAAATTATCTGTATCCGTATCTAACTCATTATCCGTGCTTATCCGAATACATATTCGGATTCGGGCTCATCCCTAATAGTTTATATACTATCTGTGTGAAACTCAAACAACATGTAAAAGATCGCGCTAGCTGATAGCTTAGCCAGTAGGCTCCATAGATAGATCGATTTATTTATTGTATATACTATCTGTGTGAAACTCAAACAACATGTAAAAGATTGCGCTAGCTGATAGCTTAGCCAGTAGGCTCCATAGAGTGATAGATTTATTTATTGTTCTGCAAGGTTTAAAATGAGTTGTTACGTTTGGCTTATAGTAGTCATCTCTCATTATTAAGGTTAAATTACATTTTATTTTATACGAATTTATAGTTTAGCAAGGTTTAACCCCCGGTTTGAACCCTGTTTGAGTGCTAAATTAAACATTTATTTAATAATACTTTAAACACTAAATGAGTATTTTAGTTTAATGTACTCTAGCATGTATTTTAAGAAATAATATTTTATTAAAAGAACAACTATCCCCTGGGTTCACTGTTATTTTACATCACACTGAAAAACAATGTGTATAATGAGAGTTTCATAATGATATTTATCAGTTAAAAAATGTAAAGGTGTGGCTCTGATGTACAATTTCCAGCCCCTGGAGCATTTGTAGTGTCTTGCATCACTGATAAATAGATTCATTCATTCAACCTTCATTAAATAAAATAAAAAAGTACATCAGATTTTGTTTAATCTGATTTGTATTTTTCTTATTCAACCACATATACCACCTTTTGTAGTGTCCATCGACTGTCCAAACAGCAAACTAGCCTACTATTTACAGTGAGTCTCTGCAGAACATTTCTCAATGGGAATAGTTCACTTAATGTGTGACACAGCAGGTGAATAGGGTACACTTTTGGAATAATAGATATCATGAAGCTCTGCTAGTTGATCACATTAAAACAATACATTTTTGTATAACAACTTTTGTTTGAAACATCTAGATGTTGAATAAAGCCAGTGTTGAATCTTAATTCTCATTAATTCTTTTTATTATTTATTTTCATGATTGATGGGGTCCAGGATGGGCTGCACGATGGGGTCCTGATAACAGACAGGAAACAAAGTGTTAAAGAGATGTTCACGTTCCAATCCCCATACTTCCCTAACATATAGGCCGTTAGAAAAACATTGAGTTTGTCCCCATTATGAATATACACCATGTTAAAGTAAAATATGTAAATATACTGTCCTGTTAGTGCTGCTATAACATTCAGCAAATAGTAACATTTATTTTTTCAAAGTTTAAGGTTCTGGACTAAGGACATGCAACGTTAATAAAGACTAACAGATGATTAATGGTAGAAGAAAAAAGTAAGACGGGATATATCCGAGCGGGAGAGATAGCGGGAAATGCGCATGAGCATTTAAAAGACACCGTTTACAGGAAGTGCGTCATCATCACGCATCTAGGACCCCGTGCAGATCTGGCAGCCCGTGCAGATCTGGTACTCACACCGGCACAACTTCCCCACTGGCACAACTTTGGCCACTCTCCCCTAAATCATTTACAAGCAAAAAAAAAAAGTACAATCAAATTGTTCCTCCTTTCCTTAGAGGAACAGCCATTGCTTTAAGTGAACTGTTTGACTTTTGTGTAAGACACTCCCTTTTAAAGCTATACTGTACGATCTGAGAGAGCTAGCATGATTTGGAATTAGCTTCTCCTCGGAGTTCCGTTTAACCACTCCCCCACCCCCCAGGACTTCCTCCCCCCAACCCTCTGTACACAGTCGTGCACGAGCGCAGCTCTGCTGCTTAGCAACCTGGCCGCTGCGCCGCCTCACTGAGCAGAGAGCGGCTAGCTAACTGGAGGCTACATTTCTCGACAAACTACAATGTTTCATTCACCGGTAAGAACACACCTAATATTGCAATGCTAAATGTTTAAAACAAACATGATAAGGCCTACTGTTAGTAGTAGTACTCACAGCAGTCAAGCTAGCACATATGCATAGATGGACTGGTATCAGAAATGTAATACAAATAAAAATAAATCAGCAATACATGTTATTTCTGTCACAGTTTACCCACATGTTTTGTGTAGTAGGCTACGTGACACTCTATTTATCATTCATTGTTTGGCTTGTCAGAGCTCACAAGGTGAGTTTTTTTGCAAAACTCTAAGGATTGCATATGAGCTGACTGTATCTGAGACATAAACCTTACCAGCAACGTTGTATACTGAGATGCCATGTACCATGAACACAATAGCCTACCTATTAGAGGACAATACAAAACTGTATTCAATAAATACAACTAATAATCATGTATTACTTTACAGGCAAGAATTCAAAGACTACATCTACAAATGTTGCATCATCTGCTCCAGCTCTGCTTGACATGCGACCCCAGCCTCATGTTGGACCGGCTAACATTGGCATCAGCAGATCCTCCTCCATCGGGCACTCAAAAGACAGATAAACCCACCTGGTGCGTCTGCCACAGCTGCAGAGAAGTGCCAACAGATGTGGAGCGCAAGTGCTGTGGTCATACCTAGTTGCTGAGTGTAAAAAATAAGAGGCCGCTTCCCAGATCCACATGGACAATTCAAAGGATTTATACCCAACAGGTTGCAATAAACAAATAGTTTAATTGTATCTGTACTTATAAGTTATTTATTTCAATGTACATAGTTTTATATTTCTATTTATTCCCAGGAGGAACTGAAGATACTTAGTCCTTTTGTTTTGATATTATGTTTGAATAGAAAATGTAAAATTACTTTAAAATGTTGTTATTATTACGGATATCAAGACATAACATTTATCGTCTCTGTAAATGTTGCACAAAATAATTACAACCAATGTTGTGTGACAATATATTTTTTTAATTCAATATAAACATGGTCATAAACTTTGTCCAGGGGTCCAGTTTTCGCAGACAGGTCTAGTCTGGTTCTGCATCAGCTGTGGCAGTGACTGTCCTTAGGAGAGAACATCAGAAGACACACACAATGAATAACGGTATTAGGGGTTTTACAAAGAGCTGCAGAGAAAAGCCTTCATGACATGTGGTTTATCCTAGCACTTTGATTGCATAGAGAAGCGCTATAAAAATCCAATCCATTATTATTATTATTATTGTTGTTCTTCAGATAATAGGTTGACCAGCACTTCTGGATCTGTAATATTATACCTCACAATGGTTGGTGGAACCCGGACACAAATCTTTACACTTTGGCATTCCTTAGACCAGAGTTAAATGGATTTTCATATGCTGTGTTACATAGCAAAGTTAAACATGTATGCTCATACAATAATGTAAGCATACTAACCTAGTCCTTTGCTTAGTTGAGTCTGCAACAGCTCCTGGTTGGTTGGTGCAGGGATACCCAACAGAAGCCCCCAAACCCAGACAAATTTTCCTGGAGAATTTCACCCTGGAGGTCTATGATGTAGCGGTAGTCCTTCTCTTCCTTCAGTGTGTACAGGCTCCACTTCCTGGACTTTTTATTGTACACTTTTCCATACCTGGCATAAGAAGAAGTATTGTAAGTTTAGTGATGCATTCATTTTACCTGACATTGTATAGTATTTTGAATTTCCACATAAAAGGGTTATCTTACAGCTGTACCCTGTATTATGTTCTTTTTATACATTTAAAAAAAAGTATATAAATATATATGTAGGTGACTTTCTCTTTCCCCCCATATACACAGAGTATACACTAACTGACATTGTCTATACCCACTGTCTGCGCATATATTTGATACCTATATCATTTAACGCATTGTCTAGGCCTATGTATTACCCATCATAGAGAACAGTATTGTAGCATAGCACACATATTCACTTCTATATCAAGCTTTACTCACCGAGAGACTCTGGATAAATACTTGACAAAGGTGGAGGAGGAGGAGGTGGTCTCATCGATCGGTGTTTCAAGTGTTGAGGAATTAGCCTTGTTGTCATAACTATAAAACAATAATTTAAAAAAAAAACAGACACTGCATCAGCACATTTGTGAAACGCCAATACTAAAATGATACATGTTCAGACGCTGACGACCACATAACATTAGACTAATAATATAGTTAAAAAGGAACATTATTGGCAACGTTAGCTAATGCAGCTTGTAATGTGCCTACTAGCCTAGAACGACTGGGGAGCTAACGTTAGCATCGGGCTAATATGGCTAACGCAACATAAATAGCTTCCTTGGCTAGACTTCGCCATAACACACATTTTACAGGAAACAAAACAAAGGCTTACCTGTCCAACAAGAGAAAGACGGCAACCATTGCGTCACTTTCCAAGCCATTCAGCATCCTCAGCTCTCGCCATCACTGAACAGTGATTCCAATGTTGACTCCCGTTTGTCCACCTCGAGCTGTATGTAACTGCTCTTTTCTTGATGTCTTTCTTTCTTTTCTTTGCCTTTTGTAAATGGTGAGCAGGTGCAAGTAACGGTGGCAGTGGTAACTTCTGTCTAGGTTTCTCTTCCATTGTGCAGGCTACCTCAACTAGGTCTAGCCCACTGTCATGCACTACTATCTATGATTACTATGGCAACAACGCTTTCTCTGCCCTCCGTGAACGCGCTCAGGCTCGTACACAGAGGGGAGAGAACGCGCAGGATTGTGATTGGTTCTTTAGATAGGGGTCCATCGTCTCCGATTGGTCAGCATTTTAACAGGTTTATAGAAGGTACAGAATTTGGGGGTTTTTCGTTTCTTTTTCATTGCCCATAAGTTATTTATTGCTGTTGGGGTGTAAAAAGCACTTTTCACAACATATTAAAAAGTGCATATTGCAGATGATCGTACAGTATAGCTTTAAGTGCACTCATTAGTTTTCAATTTTTTCTCGACGTAGATCCTAGGTCCACTCCCAATTTGACCTAACCCTCAGTATATAAAACTGAGGCCAGTTCATGATTCCTCATAGCAGAGACAAACATGGGTCTGAGTAAGTATCCCTGAGCCTTTGACAATTACTTTACTAATTTGAATGTATACGTTTTCCTTCTAATGATGACTAAACATAGCAAATGTATTTGATAAAACCACATAAGCTGTAAATGTTGATTTTTGTTTTCAACTTGTTTTTCAGTTACATATGCATTGATCGGTGGAGGAGCAGGTATGTTTTTGTAAAGTCTGTTTCACTTTTTTTAACTGATTATAACACTTTAATCAGAAAACCCATTTACATGTTATGCAACTTATATCTTATGATTCACTTAACATGCAAGATTCATTTTGATGTGTGTAAAAGATAAGCAGACCATCATCAAAGTGTCTTCTGCTGTGCTTTTGTCCATGTGCAGTGGGTGGTGTTGTTGCAGTTCCTTTGGTTCTGGGAGTCGTAGGTTTCACCTCAGCAGGAATAGCAGCGGCTCCATAGCTGCCAAAATGATGGCGGCCGCTGCAGTTGCTAACGGAGGAGGGGTGGCAGCAGGAAGTGTGGTGGCTGTTGGCCAGGCAGTAGGTAAAAAACATGTCTTGATTTTTTTATCTTGTGGTTTTAGCTTTTGTTGAGATGATGATTATTGTTAGGATGATTACATGGGGGGCATTGAGTGCCACATCATGTCTTTTCAGAAGTGCAACAACAACACAAATTCTACACAGGCAAACCCAAAAATGTGTAACTTTGGGTTAACATTACAGTAATTTGGTAGAATATACGGTAATGACACTACTGTGAATGATACTAGCTTGTGAATATGGATTTGTCAGCTTCTCTGTAGCTGAATACAAAAGAGAAACTTTGCAATGTTTCTTTAGGTGCAGCTGGTCTGTCAGGAGCTGCCACTGCAGTTGTGGCCAGCGCTGGAGGTGCAGCGGGATGGCTGGCTGCAATCCTCATCTGAAAATCATCAAGGAACAGAATTAATTCACATTATTTTTACTCTTGCCAAATAGATGAGGCATTTGCAAGTCATTGTAATTCTCTTACCAAACAGCACTTGTTTCATCTCAGTCAGACAGCTGAAATGTGTTGTGCAATAAATCTGTAAATCCTGGTTCAGTGTGTCGTCTGTTAGTTTTTCCACATAGGGAAGATGTGGGCTGTGAAACAAAATCCCTGAGCTGAAAGATATAGAGCTGAGGGGAACTGTATAGTCTGTAGATTATCAGCAGTGGATTCATAACTCTGGGAGACACATTGTATTACACACATTCACTGGTCCTGTTGTAAACATGTATTAATGAGTGCAGCTGGACTGTGGACTGCACTGGGCTGAGTTCCTTTCTGTTTCTTTTGGTTGGTTCTGTTTTTAAGGGCGGAGTTTTAGAATTTCTTGGTCAAATTTGAACAAAACAGGGCGTCAGAGAGTCTTTGTCTCCATTCAAACCAAATTAACGTATTAGTTATTAACATTCTGAGGTTGTGTGTCATGACTGTAATTGGAATACCATTAGAAGAAAAAAGCAAAGACAGAAACACTAATTAGTTGTTAAAGCGGTTCAGTTGTGTGACTACTCCTTCATACCTGCATTCACTCAAAGTACATATTAAAGGACAGCAATAAGTATTTATACTCAAGGGATATTAATAGTGTTAATCCATTATGCAGGACATGTTGCTTCTTTTAGGATAAGACTTATTGACAAATGATATATAAATATAACGTATTACACAACACATTTGAATACTATAGCCTACTACTTGACAATCAAGAGCCGAATGCATCACAATCCAAGGGGCACGATTAGAAGTTTAGATGCTTAGTCAAATTAACTCCATGTTAATTTTTATCAACGGAGCAACAATTCGAACAAAACAACAATAATGGAACAATCGCTTTATTTTGCATGCATTTTATTTTGGTCTGGACCTGGACAGTGCAATCAGTATAATCAGATAAAAATATTCAAAGAGCACAGAAGCATCATCTTAGTGTTTCCACAGCTGTGTTTGTTCGGTTGACGCCGGTCCTTCACCTTCGTCGCCTTTCAGACAGGTGTGAATACAGCCCACCCGGCGGACCAAACAAACGCTCCGAGCCCAGCTGAAGGGTGGTCTCGTGCGCTTCGCACCGCTGCAGTTCGTTTGTGGTGTGAATTGGCCGGCTCGTCCGACCCAATTGCAGGGCCTGCGCCTTTCTTTCTTTTCTTTTTTAATAAATCGCCATCAGCTTCACATTATGGGAAAGTGTTGTTGTCGCCATTGTTAGGAAGATTAGTTGTGGTTTGACCGGGAGCCCCGAGCGAAAATATTACATTTGATAATGACGCGTGCGGATCAGCGATCAGATGGAGGAGCGTCTCCCGTAGCCTACAGTGCCAACAGGTTCACGCTGCGCTTGCATGAAGTGTGTGTTTTTATTGTTCTTCGTCAGTACTAACCCCGTGTCAGTTTGGTGCTGAACTGCGCCGAACTGACACCCAGCTGATACACAGCTAAATCAGCTGTGTTTCAGTTTGAGCCTATTCTTCAGCCGCGTCCAGCAGCAAAAATACAGTAAAAATGATGTTTCACATCGTAGGCTAGAAGCACATAAGTGGCATTGACATGGGGCTACATATTATAACCATATGAAACAATAATAATTTGATGTGTTTCTTCTTTATTTATGGGCTAGATGTAGGCATTTTTATTATTTTTAACCATATTATGTCAATGATATATTTCGAGTTTTTACGTCTTCCTGCTTCTCTCCACCCAGAATGTCTGTCCAATGAATGAATGACTTCAGATCACGTGTGGTTTTGCTTGTATTGCTGGTTCACTTGCAAAGGGGCAATATGAAAGTGGACCACACCAACAAAAAAATCCAAATTCTATTTGGTCTGGACCAAAGCAAGTGAACTAACGGACTTTCCATGTGTGAATACACCCTTAGTTGTCTTTAGATTCAGTTAAATGGTGTCAAAACAAAGACTCATCAGAGCTAATGAACATGAAAATGACACCGGGCTGCATCTTCCACATTTATAAATCAACCTTTTGGCTCCTTAAAATAATTTATGACAAAATGAAAATGTACAGTATTCTCTGTCTACCCTGTTTTATACTTTTCATGTCAACACAAATGTAAAAGTATTATATAAACAGTATGTAATGTATTATGAGTATTTTACTTCTTAAATTAAGTTTTAAGATGAGTGCGTGGCACACACATATAAATAAAAAACTTCACCTAAAAGTTAAACATAATTTGTTATGGTCTTTGTCACGTAAGAGCAGGCCTAAATATTGGGCATGTCCCTTCTGTAAATCTTTGGTTTGTTTCGGTTTGGTTACAAATGGTTGACAGCAGAGATCCCAGTATTGCTCCAGCGCCGGCCGTAGCTCCAGTGCCTCCCCAGGACAGACCGCCTGCTCCTGCAGTGAGATTATATTACACTTTAGGATTCTCCAAACATTAAACCTAATGGTGAACTAAAGCTTCATCATTATATTTTGCGTCACTGTTTACCTTAATGCTCAGACAGCTCTTCTCCATTATAAAAACAATATGTGTCTAATCAAGAACCTTTACTGCACATTTGTAATGACAGACGGTGATAAGATAAAGAGACATAAATAAAACATGTACTTTACCAAGTGACTGCAAGAAGGCCACCAGACTTCCTACTGACACTCCTCCTCCATTTGCAACTGCAAAATACGCCATCATTTTGGCAGCAAGGGAGCCAGCTGCTATTCCAACAGATGTAAAACCTATGGATGCCAGGACAAAGGGAAACAAGAGCCAAGACAGGAAACCTCCTGGGCAAGAAAGTAGCAGATAAAACTTTGTCTATTAAGATGACAGGACACAAGGAGTACAGTAAGGTTAACATGTTTTAAATATGTGTTTTACCTGAGCCTATTACGAAAATCTTACCTATCAATGAAACAAGAAAAGAAAAGTAAAATCATGTTATTCACGGTGACCTGACCTGAGCAAATACATTTGCTGATTAATATGAAGGGACATTATGGTCAAAGAAAAATTGATACTTACAAACTGTTTCACGATTTTCTACAAAAAGCTCACCTGACAATGAAACACAGAAAGGAAACAAAGACATGTCATTCATGCTGACCTTCCAGATAGTACAGGCATTTTGTGAGAAAATAGGGGTGGACCTTAAAAAAATTGCAACAGAAACCATTCCAACTGTTTTTGACTCATGAATATGTAATAAATAACATAGGCTACTAAAAGTCTTAAGGAATCCATGTGGTGGAAAGTTATTTTCTAAGGGTTTTCTTAACCACACATTTTTTGCCAATTTTCGGCTTCTAAAGTACTGTTTTATGGTAGAGGGGATATGTGCCAAATTGTTAACCTTTTCAGAAAAGCTTGAAACTTGGTACATGTATACAGTTTGGGGCCCTGAGCAGTTTCAGGTATTTAGCCATTGCAAAATGTAATCATGGTTGCCGTGGCAACCATTTTACTTTCCGCCATAGCCTAATTATGCATTTTTCCTCATAACTCCTGAACCAAATATAATAACACATAACTAGTGATGTCTACCCCTATGTTTTCATGGTCAGGGATTACAATGATACCACATACAACATCAGAAACAGTGAAGGTCAGTAGTTAAGGGTGAATCCAATGTTTTTCCGAAAATGAAAGCCCAATATCCGAAAACATCGCTGTGACTTTATAATTTGGGCCTATGTTGCATAAACATTGTGTAGCATTTTATGAGTTTTAATTTTGTTCTCTAACAAAGACATAGGCTTAAATGTTTGTAAAATAGCCTATTATAACAATATAAGAAAACACAAATATTTGTGAATGCTAAACTGGCACAAATTGATAAATTTGTACTGATGAACATACATTTTAATATGAAAATATTTTGGTGCACAGACTTCCTACTAATTCAAAGTGCAGCTAGAGAGCAGTACTAATGCAATGTGAAAGGGGTACATCAATGCATACCATGAATGCATTACCCTCTGACCCCCTCTGGGGTGTGGTAATTTGAGAGGGGATTAGAAAAGACAAATTTCAATGTAGCCTCGTGTAATTGACTAATAAAAAAACTCAATTTAGTATTCAGATAGACTTTTACGTTTATTTTATAGTTGTATAAAGCCTTGGAGCAAGTTTTCTTAAGCATAGTCTGGTTTTCCTCATCGTCTTCCTCATCATCACCCCCAACCTGAGATGATTTTGCACCCCCAGATTATTTGCAGGTACCGCATGCAACAGAGCACTCAATAGCATGCCTCTTGCATGTGCACTTTCAGTTGTTACAGTCTGTCTTGCATGTGCATCAGAGACCCATAAGAGTATCTGTGGAGCTGTTGGTAAGGCAGTTTTGATATGGACAAGCACCCCACCATAACTCTTTTAATCCCCATTTGTGAGGCGGCATGGTACGTCTGACAGTTCCTTTTCTGTTGGTGACCACTGAGTATGTTGATGAACTCTGCTTTATTTTGTTTGAAAGGAACTTGTATTTCTTCAAGGCAACCAGCACGTTCGCACCTATGACGACGGCTGTTTTGGTCCTCCCACCTGCACTGTGCCATGTCTTTGCTCGATCTGCCCTGTTGAACATGAAAACTTCCTCTCCATACTTCCTTTTGACATATTCGCTGTACAGTTTACTAATGTCTTCGTATGTATATCCACGTGTCCGATCGATGCGCTGAGCAAGTTCCACCATCCAACACATACTAAATATGACCTGTCCCTTCAGGAAGGTCAGGTGTGTGGAACGTCGAAATGGCATCTGTTAATACTGGCTTCTGTGGCTGTCGAAGCAGCAAGAAGGTCTCAACCAGAGCTGGAGGAGGACTGCACAGCTCATACTTAACATAGATCCCAGTTCTTGTGAACCTTTTGCAGCAATTATGTGTCTGCACTGCTTCACAATCAATCTTCACTGAGGATCTTTGTACTGATGGTGATCACTCGACCCCTCTTCTTGAATGTGTTCTCAGCAGGAGTTTGTCCATCCACGCTAAACAAAATGGTGTTTCTGATGGCCTTTGACCTAGCAACATTTGAGGATAGGTGCGAGACACTGCACAAGCTTGGATCCAAGCAGTAATTGTGTCTTTCTAAGAATTTTTTCAATTAGATTTGGAGAGACGGAGTAGAAATGGGGAAAAGAGGGAATGACATGCAGAGAACTGAACCAGGCCGTATTCGAACCGGGGCCTCTAGGGGGACACTCTAACCACTGTGCCACGAGCGCCCCCTGTAAATGTGTCTTTCTTGGAGATTGCTCAGAACTGTGTGCGTTGTTAACTTCAGCACAAGCTGGCATGGGGTGAAGCCATGTCAGATGTTGCAGCTATGCCATCCCCTGCACTCGTGTGAGGCCACCACTGGTTTTCATACTGTCATTAGAACCTGCTCAAGATCCATAGACATGCCAGCCCATAGGCGATCACTCCATCTGACCACATGGAATCCCTCTACAAATATCTGGTTAAAATCTGTATGTTCCAAATGGACCTTGCACATCCACTGCACATCCAGTAGATGTGGGCTGATTGTGTGTAGAGATTATGCCCTGATACTGCCATGAAAGGAAGCATTTCTGATATTGTTCCATAGTGAAGTTCCCAATTCCCAGTACGTTCAGCTCTCAGAAACTTGCTAAATATGTCTACCAATGGATTTTAAGGATTCAGTTTAGCCTTTGAGAAATCATCTTATTCTGAGAATCACATCAGAATGGCAAGCCTTCTCTGCAGACATCGCTCTATCAGCTTTGCATGGATTGACACCAGAGTTTTTTAATCGATCTCCACCAGGTATCATCCGCTGATGACATCTCTGCATCACAATATTTTGTATCTCCTTGCAGCTGAAGGGGAGTCACAACAAGTGCATCACACAGATTCAGGCCATTGAGGACTCCATCAATGCTAGTCAATCTTATCCTCTTCCCTGTCATAATGTGCACAACGGCATTGGCTGCATAGAAAATCTCCATCACTTCCTCTTCCCAGCACCAGCCATAACATGCCCAATGGACCCCTAAAAACTAATATCAGTGTGGAAGCCCCAAAGTCACTAACATAACCTCTGGCTCAGCTTCTTTCGTAAGAAAGGCCTTCCACCAGTGGTTGATTAAATGTGATGATTGGGGTGGATTTGTGGCAGTGGGCATGTTCACATAGGCACTTACATGTGGAGTAGATGCACTTGGTGTCAGTATGTCTCATATCAACCAATGGGGTAAACACAAAGGTTGTTTTCCCCGAGTGATTGCCATGCTGTGCATCATACTACAGTAGACCATGCTGGCCTTTGTGAGACAAACAGAATGGCTGTTTTCCATATGAGTTTCCAGGTCTGCTGTCGGGTCATGTGTGTGTGTCTCTCTCTCTCTCTCTAACCAATAGAGGCAAAAATTACCAAAAAACAACTTGACATTGTTTTTTTAGGACCCGGAAAACTTTTCATAAAGTGATGACAAGAAAATTAAATCAAATTAATATAATGACCTAATAGTTAATAATTGATTTGCATTGCATCCAACACTATATCTCTTGTTAAACAAAGTTGTCGGTTGATTTGGACAGTACTGAACTATTTGTGTAGATATCAGAAAGCAATTGGAAATTGTGGGTTTTTTGTAGTTTTTTACAAATATTTAAGCCTATGGCTTTGTTAGAGAACAAAATTAAAACTCATAAAATGCTACACAATGTTTATGCAACATAGGCCTAAATTATAAAGTCACAGCGATGTTTTCGGATATTGGGCTTTAATTTTCGGAAAAACATTGGATTCACCCTTAACTACTGACCTTCACTGTTTCTGATGTTGTATGTGGTATCATTGTAATCCCTGACCATGAAAACATAGGGGTAGACATCACTAGTTATGTGTTATTATATTTGGTTCAGGAGTTATGAGGAAAAATGCATAATTAGGCTATGGCGGAAAGTAAAATGGTCGCCACGGCAACCATGATTACATTTTGCAATGGCTAAATACCTGAAACTGCTCAGGGCCCCAAACTGTATACATGTACCAAGTTTCAAGCTTTTCTGAAAAGGTTAACAATTTGGCACATATCCCCTCTACCATGAAACAGTACTTTAGAAGCCGAAAATTGGCAAAAAAGGTGTGGTTAAGAAAACCCTTAGAAAATAACTTTCCACCACATGGATTCCTTAAGACTTTTAGTAGCCTATGTTATTTATTACATATTCATGAGTCAAAAACAGTTGAAAAAAACAGTTGAAAAAAACATTGCAACAGAATGGTTTCTGTTGCAATTTTTTTAAGGTCAGGTCATATAATGCCTGGACTAAGAAGCAAAAGTACTTGCTTTTCTCTGATGAATATAGATAAAGTCATTAAAAAATGGAAAAATAAGTAGTTAACTCACAAATTTCTCTGAGTAGGTCGCCATCGATTTTCTCACCTAATAAAACACAAGAAGAAAAATGAAAACCTCTTACTCACATTGTGAAAGCATATTTGCTTATTGATATACAGTATTTCTTGAATAGTATGAAGGAACATTATGGTCAAAGTAAAAATGAACACTCACAAATTCCTTCCATGTCAGCTTTGGGAGTAGGCTAAGTGCCGGCCTTCTGTGTCGGAGGTGATCTCTTACTGAGCTCAATAAAAGCTCTTTATACATCATGTCTGTTGCTATAAGTAAGGGCACGGCCATAGTTACATATTTTGCATTTTGATCATCACGATAAGGCAGAACTAGCCTGGTCCAACCAATGAAATTTGGCCGGAAGTAGGCGGGCGGAGCCAGGCTAAGGCAGAACAATCACAAGAATCATTTCTTAGTAAGTGAAACTTAAGAACCACATTCTTGTAGATTAACACATGACTTTTTAAGAGTGCTCCTTCATATCTTCATACGTTCATCTCGATGCTCATCATTATTAGATACATTGTTCAAATAAATAGGAACAAAAGAGGGAATACATAGTATGAGTTGTAATCATAACGTGAAAAAAAAACGTATGTTACTATGGGGCTTTCATCGAAGTGATCATATGAGGAATACTGCATTTGTGAATAGACATATCAATTAACAATATCAGAAATTAGTTAAGTGACTCACTGGTTCTTCTTACGATGTTGAAGTATCCGTTGTAATCTGATGTTTGAAATATGGGCCTGATTGTACGTTGGTCTCTGTCTCCCCCCTGTGGTGATGAGGGAGAATCGATGTGGCGACCATCAATTTCCATCCTTTTTTATGGATTTGTTAGAATTCTAATTTCCAATAGTTAATGAAGTATATACCCCCATCATTAATTGCATTTATTCCATGTATCTTATATAATCGAACTAACAATTGAGCACATTGATAGCATGTTATGTATAGGTCAACTAACACTCTTTAAGTAACAAGCACAAACTCGTAACTGACATAGATAGAACACAACTTGTAGAGGAAGCTTTAATGTACTTTCCCACACCCTGAGGCTAAAGATGTATCTTTTTCTTCACAATGACCCTCTGTAAACAGTACTCAGCAGATCGTCAGCAGACCTGACCATAGGTAGATACATTGTTGCATTTAGAGGAACATCGGCAAGTTAGCTTAGGGTTTCCGCATTGGGCAGGTTCTCCAGCCAGGAGCCCGAAGATTGGATGATTTCTGATGAATGACAAGCTAAACCATCCAATAAACATGTGTAACTGAACTGTTAAATACCAACTGAATGTCCGGAGAAGCTCTCTTCTTTTTGCTGCTCGTTATCTGACTACTGCATAAGCTGTAACCTGCTGACATCACTTTTTTCATTAAACAATCCATTGTGAATTTTTATCCTCGTCTCCTCCAACATTTTTGCATCCTCATCTTCCTCTTAAGAAACGAACACGTGTAATAATAATAATAGTTTTATTAAATTGGTGACCTCCGACGTGCTTCAAGAGGGAGAAAAAGGAGGGCATCTCGACCCGCTGGTCGGCACGGGGAGCCAGGAACCATCACTCAAAAAGCGCTGACAAAACAAAGGTGAGCAGAACGCCTGGTGTATAAACCAAAAAGTTTCTGTAATTGGATATGTCTAAATTTGTTGAGTGGTGGGGCCATAATACCAGGCCTAGCAGTGTGGTAAAGTAAAGTTAGTTTATTGTTATTTTTTGTAGATAATGGCGAAGTGATGTCGGCATGAGCAGAAAAAATTCTTGCATATATGTGCTGTGCTCTGTCCTTTCTGTGCTTCTGACATGCTGGTTTATTTATGTTTCCCTAGAATCACAGAGCCCGCTTAAATGTGTTTGATGTATACGATAAAAACTGCCAGAACCTGAATTAGGATGCGGGTGGTTGTTGTAGGCCTATAACACTTGTTTGGGTGAGGTTGTCTAAGCCGCGTCCGTTTAGCGAAGAGACACCTCATTTATTTGGATGACCGAAAACTGTTATGTAAAATGTACAGCAGGCTGACAAATGCAGTGGGTTTTTGGAACAGGAGACTGGGTCCTTGCAGTGGGTAAGGTTGTAACAGTTTGCACAGAAGTAATAACGGACTCCACTGTGGACAGTGAGGTGCTCTTTGTGACAAAGTCTATTTTCTCTGTCTTTCCATGAATGGATTTTCTGGCTTAACCAGTAATTTGTCAGAAGGAGTGGCTCACTGAGCGTGTTATGACATGGTAGGAGCAGCCTTTGTGTTATAAAGAAAAATAAGTTGTAGTTGTGCTCAGTTACATCTCGGTTACCACGGCGACGGCCGCGTTGAGGGGGATGGGCTGATACAGTAATTACTAACAGGACGGCTGGCAGTTAAGAAAAGGCCCGTGTGTGGGGTTAAACGAAAAAGCCCGCGTGTGGGGTTATACGAAAAGGCCCGTGTGTGGGGTTAAACGAAAAAAGCCCGCGTGTGGGGTAACGAGTAAATACAATTAAAAATAATGTTTGAATGCGAGCTCTGTGAATCTGAGTATTAATTTTCTTTGGTTAAAACTACTGCTAGTTCAGTGGACTAACTATAGAAACTCGTCGTAAAAATACTCCTCTGTCTTAACCAGCATGGAAATGATTGTGCGCTAAGTAACTGCATGTATATGTATTTGTCTACCTAAGATTTGCATGCTATTTATTTGTCTACCTCAGCTCTGATACTAACAGATAATTATTACCTCAAACATCACATCACACACACACACACTGACACACACACACACACACTCTTACTCATCAGCCCCCCATGTGTACGTCTACACACGTGGACAGTACTACCAGCTATTTAGCTGAAATGCATTTTTTAGTATTTTGGGATTTGAGAGAGAGAGAGAGACGGAAACTGGCCACTTCCGTTTCTGCCCACTCTAAAAACCCTCTGTGAATTATCCCTTGAAAAAATTAAGAGACCACTACAAATGATTAGTAGCTGTGTTTCCATCCGCTGGTCAGTCGAAATTGAAATTAAAAAGTAACAAAACTGTCAGCGGGTTTGAAAAAAGCATCAATGACACACACACGCACACACACGACACATGTGAGTTTTCTCATTGGTATGCGCAAAAGTGGCAACGTTGGCAAGAATATTGACTGTTATCAGATTAAAAGGTTTAAATGTATTGTATAATCCTTTATAGTTATTTCGATCGTGTCCTTTTTATATATGACACTAATGTAGTTGAGTTCACAATCTCTCTCTGAGGTTCTCTTTGAAAATTCTGCCCCAAGCTCTGTGAGCTTTAAAGGTGTACTCTGACATGTTGCTAGGTAAAAACCAGGTCTAATTAAAGGTCCCCCTTCTTTTCATAAGGTTAAATACACGCTTTGTGGTGTGTTCATTTAATACAGCCCGTTTTGTAGACAGATAGATATCTCAATTTAAAGGTGCCACACGTTTTTGTTGTTTGTTTTTTGGTTTATTTTTTAAGGTGTGGTCGGTCCTTCTAATATCTCAAATTAAAGGTACTGTACAGACGCAGTAGTGTCTTGATTGTAGACTAATTTTGATGTGAGAAACGTAAAGATGTGATCAGATATTTAAAAAAAAAGAGGGAAAAGTAGACACACTCAGTCTGTGTGCAGTACTCTCTGCTAGGTTACTCCCTTCTCTTATCGCAAAACCAGGAATGTGCACTGTGTGCCCCAGGCCTGGAAGAGCCCTGAGAATAATAGTGTCTTCTCAAAATGCATGTTTAATGAATTAGTAATTGCCAAACATTATTAAGGTTACTGTGTATTGTGTAATATAGGTTTCGTTAACTGTTTCTTTTCTTGTATCCCTTCTTTAGGCACCCCTTGTTATAGTGGACAGCTGGGTGGTTCTTATCTCTAGTTGAAGGCCCTGAGCGCTCTGACAACACAAAAGGCAAGATATCTTAGTTTTGATTAGATATCTCTATAGTTAATTAATAATCCAAATTCAAGGGGAACACTTTTATTTATTTATTTTTGTTTTTGTTTGGGTTGGTTTTGGGTATTTTTTCCCCCTGGCAAAAGCCTCATTTCCTATTGATAAGATGAACCCTCAATATGAAGACGAAATTGAGGAGCACAGTAAGAAAAGACTTGATCAAGTTAGGGCTGAATACCGGGAGGAAGCGGCACTACATGAGGCAGGGTCCCATGATGCTTTTGGACTAGAGGGAAGTGTGAACAATTCCCCTCACATGATTAATGACCCTGTGACCTCCACCGATGGAAACAATGCTGATTTGCCCTGCACTGATCTGGAGGAAAAAAGAGGGAGAAGTGTCTGGGACCCTTCTAGTCGACACCCCTCCCATGATCACCGCCACAGCAAATACAGCCTCTGCAAGCCCTGAGGATAACCCGAATGGCCCCCTCCATGTGGACACGACTGAAGACCAAATGCCTGTACGTGTAGGAGCTAATGGAGCACACGTCTACAAGCCCTTTGCCCATAGAGACATAGAGACACTCATTGAGAAGCTTCCTGAACTCACAGGAGGGGCTCGACAGTGGATCAGACAATTCGAGAACCTGACAATGGGAGACAGTCTCTGCGCAGGTGATCTGAAGGCCCTACTAGGTCGAGTAGAGGGCTCAGACATAGCATGTCGACTCCTATTCAACGCAGGAGTACTCCCCCACACACCTGACAACACCCCCCTGAATACTTTTAGGGCTCGTCTATGGATGGCACTACGTGAGCAGTTCCCTACAGATATAACTGTCACTGACGTGGTGGACTTTAAGATCAACAAGGGCGAGGCAATACTGTCTTACTTAAAGAGGGCCGCTGAGTTATGGGAGTTGCACACTAATGCAAGACACGATTCCCATGTGTCCATACAAGCCCTGTGGAGGATGCAGTGTATCAAGGGTCTCCCTGAACCCGTTCAGAAAGCACTGGCCGCATTGGAGCCATTTGATAATAAGAAATTCCCTGAGTGGAGGACCACCGTTGCCCACCACTACAAACTGTGGCAAACAAAGCAGGATAAAAAGGAGGAGGAACTGAAAGAGCTGGCCGAACGTCTATTGAAGCAACAGGTGGAGGGGAATGATAAAGCCAAGTCTAAGATCAAACAAATGGTTGTGGAATCCCCATCCCCTCCCCGTGAGCAACCTGCTTCCTCGAACTATCAGAACCCCCAGCCACAGCAGAACTATCAGAACCCCCAGCAGAACCAATGGAATAATGACAATGGCAGGGGCCGTGGCAACTATAAAGGTCAAGGAGCTGGAAATCAGAGCCATCCGTGTTATGTCTGTAAGGAGGAGGGACACTGGGTTAGAGATTGCCCACTCGTTAAGGAAACGATCCAGCGTCGAGAGCAGCAGCAAAACCCACGACAACAACAAGGTAGAGGCTTCAACGATCCCTCCCGGGGTGGAAGAACAGCATATGGAGGATCTGGAACTGCCTGGAATGCAACAGCCAACCATGCCCTTGGCCAAAGGTCCCGATTCCCCGCCTGGATGCCTAATCAGTACTGAGAAGACCCAGTGTCTGAAGCAGGCCGATTCTGTCCACAAGTTGCAGAACCTTTTCTAGCCTGCTCCCCACAAGAGACAATAACATTCTGGTCCCATCGACCATCCCCTAGATTATTTGTTTTGTTTTATTTTATGGTTTGGCCCTGTGTTTCCCCTTTGAATTGGGATATATTCAGGCAGTGATTAGTTTATTTGAACCTTAATGAGTTATTGCCCTTTTTGCCATTACACAATTATATAGCGATTAGCTGCTGTAGGTTAAAATTAATTGACCCTTTATTAACAGCACATTGGGATACTTTTAATATTCTTTACAGACTGTTTTTGTTTTTTCCCCTTCATGGAAAAGAGGGTGAAAAAAAAAAAAAAAAAAAATGTCTTTATGCCTTTGGTTTTTGAATCAATCCGTAGTTTGTTTTACTTTTCTTTATTTTTTGGTATCATTAAAGTTAATGTAGTTACGGTTGTTCCAAAAGAGGGACGTCAGTAAATTAAGTTTTACTTTTTCATTTTTTAATGATTTATTAAGTTTTACACCACTACGTGTTGTAAAAAGAGGGAGATTATATAGGTTAAAATGATAGATATAGGTTATGTAAGATAACCAACACCCCGCTGCTGGAAGCTCATATCAATGACAAACATCTCCAGGAATATACACATACACATACAAACACTTCACAATACATGAATTAGGACATGAGAAGAGGGAGGTCATATGCCTTCTTCTGATGTCTGGCAAATTAATTGTTATAATTGTTTGTCTGTACTAATTGTTTGTCTCAAGCTTTGTGTTGACCAGGTGCAGCCGCAGGCTGGGCCAGGAGCAACTCCTAGCCAGACTCCAGACCTACAGGTAGGAAAGTGGGTGCAGGTCAAAAGTCACGTTCACAGAGAAAGTGAGCTTGAACCTGGGTGGTGAAACTGGTACGCAGTAATTGAACGTACTTCTAAGTAAAAGGAGCATTTTGGCACCACTTCACAAATTGTGCACTTTCCTCTACCGACCTCTCCATTGAAGAGGATAGATAGTTAAATACAATGCAACCAAATGTTGGCTCTAAAAACGGATAATTAAATTTAAAAGGTAACCAATTTTTATTTTTATTAGAAATGTTATCACTGATTAAGTGTCCTACCCTGTTTTGATAAGGCCCTAATCTTAAAGTAAATGTATGCACCAGATGTGCTCTCACAGCCAATGACCCCCTTCAGATGGGTTTTTGAAATTGATGAATTAATTCACCTTTAGTATGTGAATTTAGAAATGTTAACCCTTTGTGTTTGACTTTGAATCCCTGATGTGAAGGATGTGTTTTTGTGTTAATCATTTGAAAATCAATGTTTTGTCTAATATTGTGTTTCCCTTTTTACTTCCAGATTGAGATTAGTTACTGTTAACACCCACCATGGACTTGGAGTTTTTATGATTTTTGTGAGCAAATGGAAACTAGATAAAATGATAAATTACGAAATGTTACATTAATGCCTGAGGTGGATAATGTCACCTGTTTTTTTAGACCCATTCAATGTACTGTGCCATTTAGATTGTCTAAACTGAACATGAAGGTGTAGATTAATTAAGTACTGTTTAGTGTTGTTTTTACTGTGATAAATGTAAACCACTGTGTCTAATATATCCTTCTGTGTCTAGTGCCGATGTTCCACCATCCATTGTAGTGTACGCCGGGAATTACTCTTGTTTCAAAAGAACAGGTCAGGGGCCAGATGTTAAGAATTTACCTAGTGAGTTTTGTGAGACGACTATTGATGTCTCCCTTGACCCTAACTTCCTGAGTCAGAACCAACCTAGAGCAGATTTGTGGTGGCTGTGTGGCGACCGCAAACTACGCGACTTACTCCCTTATAGGTGGACAGGCTCCTGTGCTATTGCTCAATTACTTATGCCTTTCCGTCTGATACCAGTTGATATGGCTAAACTCCGTAGCAGGCAGCCCCCTGGTTCCCAGAGGAAGTTGAGGCCCAAGCGAAGTGACATGCCTACTGGGGCATTTGATTCCAGAGTGTATATTGACGCTATTGGGTCTCCCCGTGGAGTCCCTAATGAGTTCAAAGCACGTAACCAGATTGCTGCAGGCTTTGAATCACTGCTCTTTTTTGTAACAGTTAATAAGAATGTTGACTGGATTAACTACATCTATTATAACCAACAGCGTTTTGCTAATTTCACCAGAGATGCTATCAGAGGTATTGCAGAACAACTCGGTCCCACATCCCTAATGGCTTGGCAGAACAGAATGGCCCTTGATATGCTACTTGCAGAAAAAGGTGGTGTTTGTAAGATGATTGATGATTACTGTTGTACGGCCATTCCCCTTAATACTGCTGACGGTGCTATCATCTCTAATTCCTTAATGGGAATCACGTCCATGTCTACCGAACTAACAGAGAACGCAGGTGTTGACGAGCCCATAGGTGGCTGGTTTGATGCTCAATTTGGTAAATACAAAAGTATGATAGTCTCCCTGTTGATGTCCTGTGCCTGTTTCATTGGCATACTGGTTTGCTGTGGCTGTTGTCTCATCCCCTCTCCGCTGAGAAACTCCCTCCCCCGTATCAGATGCCTTTGCTTAATGTTGCCATTTTTGTACCGACTGACTCTGAGAACGAGAACTCAGACGAGGAGTGCACCTGTGAGTGAATGAAAGCCTCTTTGTTCTAGTTATTCCCTCTTTGATTAAAAGGTGCCCTAGTCTTATATTGTTCTTTGGGAAAACCTTTATTATATTCTAATTAATTAAGAATCACAACTTTGGTTGTGATTAAAGAGGGATATTTGTTAGAATTCTAATTTCCAATAGTTAATGAAGTATATACCCCCATCATTAATTGCATTTATTCCATGTATCTTATATAATCGAACTAACAATTGAGCACATTGATAGCATGTTATGTATAGGTCAACTAACACTCTTTAAGTAACAAGCACAAACTCGTAACTGACATAGATAGAACACAACTTGCAGAGGAAGCTTTAATGTACTTTCCCACACCCTGAGGCTAAAGATGTATCTTTTTCTTCACAATGACCCTCTGTAAACAGTACTCAGCAGATCGTCAGCAGACCTGACCATAGGTAGATACATTGTTGCATTTAGAGGAACATCGGCAAGTTAGCTTAGGGTTTCCGCATTGGGCAGATTCTCCAGCCAGGAGCCCGAAGATTGGATGATTTCTGATGAATGACAAGCTAAACCATCCAATAAACATGTGTAACTGAACTGTTAAATACCAACTGAATGTCCGGAGAAGCTCTCTTCTTTTTGCTGCTCGTTATCTGACTACTGCATAAGCTGTAACCTGCTGACATCACTTTTTTCATTAAACAATCCATTGTGAATTTTTATCCTCGTCTCCTCCAACATTTTTGCATCCTCATCTTCCTCTTAAGAAACGAACACGTGTAATAATAATAATAGTTTTATTAGATTCTATGGACCAGAGAAGGTAAAATAAATATTTTCTTCAACCGAATAAACAATACCCAGTTTGCTGTTAGACTTTATTTCATAACAGTCCACTGTCCACATTTGGCCCAGATTTACCCGGAGTCCACTTCTGAGCAACTTGCCTCAATTTCATAGTATAAGGAGCCAAACTAACAACAACCCACGTAAAGGACAAAATAAGAACAACGGGCAATAACAAGGGAGAGACCAAACTTAAGGTACTTTAGGGACAACAAGTATCAGAAATGAAAAATACACATGATGGATGACACTAGATTCTAGATATGTTCAAATGTAGTTTTATTGTCTTAAACAAGACAAAATATTAGATAAATATCAATCAGCTGATGCTCGGGGAAGTCAAACTTAATTTGCAAGGGATATTAATAGTGTTAATCCATTATGCAGGACATGTTGCTACTTTTAGGAATGAATTATGAATATGATATATTACTCAATAAATTAAAATACTATGGCCTACTACTTGACAAAGAAGAGCCGAATGCATCACAATGCAAGGGACACGATTAGAAGTTTAGAGGCCCAAGAGTCAAATGAACTCCATGTACATTTTAATTAAAAGAGCAAACATGTACTATGGTAAAAACAACAACAATAAAACAATCGCTTTATTGGGCATGCATTTTATTTTGGTATGGACCTGGACAGAACAATCAGATACAAGTAATCAAAGAGCACAGAAGCATCATCTTAGTTGTCTTTAGATTCAGTTAAATGGTGTCAAAACAAAGACTCATCAGAGCTAATGAACATGAAAATGACACCGGGCTGCATCTTCCACATTTATAAATCAACGTTTTGGCTGGTTGAAATACTTTATGACAAGATGAAAAGGTGCAGTATAATTCATGTAGATCTTTTTTTGAAATATTCATGTCCATACAAAGGTAAAGTATGATAATATTATGTATTATTAAGTATTACACTTTCTTCTTAAATTATGCTTTAAGATGAGTGTGTGGAAAACACATGAGAACAGATGTTAACGTTAAAGTAAAACATAATTCGTAGTCGTCTTTGTCAGGTAAGAGTAAATATTGGGCCTGCTGTTAAAATAAGATAATCTTTAGTTTGTTTTGGTTTGGTTACAAATTGTTGAGAGCAGCGATGCCAGTGTTGCTCCAGCGCCGGTCATAGCTCCAGTGCCTCCCCAGGACAGACCGCCTGCAGCTGAAGAGAGATCATATTACACTTTAGGATTCCCAACAGGCCATCAAGTCTGTATTACACTTCATAAGTAAAGTCCACAAGTAAAATCGTTTTACCCCTCCAAACATTAAACCTACTGACAAACTAAAACATCTTCATAACATTTTGCGTCACTGTTTACCTTAATGCTCAGACAGCTCCTCTCTATTATGAAAACATTCTTATTTGACTAATCAAGAACCTTTACTGCACATTTGTAATGACAGA
This sequence comes from Hyperoplus lanceolatus, assembly GCA_026929865.2. NCBI lineage: Eukaryota > Metazoa > Chordata > Actinopteri > Uranoscopiformes > Ammodytidae > Hyperoplus > Hyperoplus lanceolatus. The sequence continues at coordinate 8,548,686 of CM049403.1, forward strand.
CGGTGATAAGATAAAGAGACATAAATAAAACATTTAGTTTACCAATTGACTGCAAGAAGGCCACCAGACTTCCTGCTGCCACTCCTCCTCCATTTGCAACAGCAAAATAGGCCATCATTTTGGCAGCAAGGGAGCCAGCTGCTATTCCAGTAGATGTAAAACCTATGTATGCCAGGACAAAGGGAAACAAGAGCCAAGATAGGACACCTCCTGGGCAAGAAAGTAGCAGATACAACTTTGTCTATTAAAATGACAGGACACAAGGAAGGGATTTTTATATTTACAGGTTAGTTTTACATGTTTTAATTGTGTGTTTTACCTGAGCCTATAATGAAAATTTTACCTATCAATGAAATAAGAAAAGAAAAGTAAAATCATGTTATTCACGCTGACCTGACCTGAGCAAATACATTTGCTGATTGATATGAGGGAACGTATGGACGAATCCAAATGGATACATACAAACTGTTTCACGTTGGTCCATAGCAAGCTCACCTGACAATGAAACAGAAAGGAAACAAAGACATGTCATTCATGCTGACCTTCAAGAAGCAAAAGTACTTGCTTTTTTCTGATGAATACAGGTGAAACTCAAAAAATTAGAATATTGTGCAAAAGTTCATTTATTTCAGTAATTCAACTTTAAAGGTGAAAATAATATCTTATACAGACTCAATACATGCAAAGTGAGATATGTGAAGCCTTTATTTGTTATAATTGTGATTATTATGGCTTACAGTTTATAAAAACCCCAAATTCAAAATCTCAGAAAATTTGAATATTACATCAAATCAATAGAAAAAGGTTTTTAAATACAGAAATGTCGGCCCTCTAGAAAGTATAATCATGCATATGTACTAAGTACTATGTTTGGGCCCCTTTTGCACAAATTCTTGCCTCAAAGCGGCATGGCATGGATGCTATCAGTCTGTGGCACTGCTGAGGTGTTATGGAAGCCCATGTTGCTTTGATAGTGGCCTTCAGCTTGTCTGTATTGTTGGGTCTGGTGTGTATCATCTTCCTCTTGACAATAGTCCATAGTTTCTCTATAGAGTTCAGGTCAGGAGAGTTGTCTGGCCATTCATGCACAGTAATACCATTGTCAGTCAACCAGTTACCAGTGGTTTATGGTACTGTGGGCAGGTGCCAAGTCTTGCTGGAAATGGAAATTGTCATCACCATAAAGCTTGTTAACAGACAGAAGCATGAAGTGCTCAAAAATCTTCTGGTTGATGGCTGTGGTGACTTTGGACTTGATAACACAGTGGACTAACAGCAGCAGATGACATGATACCTCAAATCATCACTGATTCAAATTAAATGTTGCGTTTCATTTGGAAATCAAGGTTCCACAGTCTGGAGGAAGAGTGGAGTGGCACAAAATCCAAGGGGCTTGAAGACCACTGTCAAGTTTCAACAGTCAGTGATGATTTGAGGCACCATGTCATCTGATGGTGTTGGTCCACTGTGTTATCAAGTCCAAAGTCACCACAGCTGTCTAACAGGAGATTTTAGAGCACGTCATGCTCCTGTCTGTTGACAAGCTTTATGGAGATGCTGAATTACTTTTTCCAGCAAGACTTGACACCTGTCCACAGTGCCAAAACCACAAGTAACTGGTTGACTGACCATGCATTACTGTGTTAATTGGCCAGATAACTCTCCTGACCTGAACCCAATAGAGAAACTATGGAGTATTGTCAAGAGGCAGATGAGACACACCAGACCCAACAATACAGACGAGCTGAAGGCCTCTATCAAAGCAACCTGGGCTTCCATAACACCTCAGCAGTGCCACAGGCTGATAGCATCCATGCCACGCCGCATTTAGGCAATCATTCGTGCAAAAGGGGCCCAAACCAAGTACTTAGTACATATGCATGATTATACTTTCTGGAGGGCCGACATTTCTGTATTTAAAATATTTTTTTTTATTGATTTGATGTAATATTCAAATTTTCTGAGATTTTGAATTTGGGGTTTTCATAAGCTGTAAGCCATAATAATCACAATTATAACAAATATAGGCTTGAAATATCTCACTTTGAATGAAATTAGTCTATATAATATTAGTTTCACCATTTAGGTTGAATTACTGAAATAAATGAACTTTTGCACGATATTCTAATTTTTCGAGTTTCACCTGTATAGAGAAAGTCATTAAAAAATGGAAAAATAAGTAGTTAACTCACAAATTTCTCTGAGTAGGTGGTCATCGATTTTCTCACCTAATAAAACACAAGAAGAAAAATGAAAACCTCTTATTCACATGGTGAAAGCATATTTGCTCATTGATATACAGTATTTCTTGAATAGTATGAAGGAGCAGTATATGGTTAAAGTAAAAATTAACACTCACAAATTCCCTCCATGTCAGCTTTGGCAGTAAGTGCCTGCCTTCTGTGTCGGAGGTGATCTCTCACTGAGCTCAATAAAAGGTGTTCCTATGTGATGCCTGTTGCCAGAAGTAAGGGCGCGGCCACAGTAACATTATTTGCATTTTGATCATCACGAGGCAGAACAATCACAAGAATCATTTCTATGTAAGTGAAACTTAAGAACCACATTCTGGTACATTAAAACATGCCTTTTTAAGTTGAGTGCTCCTTCAAATCTGCATCTGTTCGTCTAGAATGCTCATCATTATTAGATACATTGTTAAACTAAATGGGAACAAAAGAGGGAATACATAGTATGAGTTGTAATCTTGACGTGAACAAGAAACGTATGTTACTGAGGTATTCATCGAAGTAATCATTAGAGGAATACTGAATTTATCAATAGACATATGAATTAACAACATTAGAAATTAGTTAAACGACTCACACTGGTCTTATCATGTGGAAGCATATGTTGTAATCTGCTGTTTCAGTGGGCAGCAGCGCCGCTCAGAGTAAAACGTTACTCAAATAGGAAGAAGAAGAGTCAAACAGTGAATCAACTGGAATAAATATTTTATAATGGGTCAATGGAAGAAACAGCTTTAGCGATATAGCCTACTACCGTAGCGATGGAAGAGGCTAAACTAGAGGCTGTATATTATAGACAGCGGGGGTCTGTGAGAACATCACTTCTCTATTGGTGCCGTCAGCCTGCCGTCTAGCTGACATTCCCCGTGCGATCCCCGCTCATAGGATAGGATAGGATTTACTTTATTGATCCCCAATGGGGAAACTGGTTTGCCACCATAGTCTGTAGGCCTACAACGTACAACACAGGAATACAGTAACAACATAAAACAAGCATAAAACAAGCATAGTCACAGGGGGAGTGTGGTCCACTACCATAGTAAAAATAGAAGGTTAAAAAAGGGAATAAATAACAATATAACAATACTATGATGTGCAAATGAGCAATATGCAGAAATAAAATAAAATCAGCAGTCATGATTAAAAAGCCTAGCTGCTGCAGGAACAAAATACCTCCTGAATCTCTCTGTAGAGCATTTTGGTAACAGGAGACGTTTACTCCTGCCACAAAAGTGCAGTGCAGGGGGTGGTCATCACGTGACAGGACAGTCCTGAGCTTCCTCCTGGTTCTCTGCTCTGTGATGACCTCCAGAGAATCAGGGCTCATACCAATAATGGATCCTGCCTTTTTTTTCTGTTGTAGTTGTAGGCTATGTCTCTGTGCCCCGGCCGTGTAACTTCATATATAGATAAATGTGTATGTAATTTCGTACCAACTCACAAAAACCTCTCCTTAAAAGTTAAGACATTTTCTAAAGTATTATGTCTTTCGTTTGTGTTTGTAAACAAATGTACAGTAAGTGAAAGTGAACTGTTGGCTATGCGCCCCCCGTGATCTTTGGTAGTAATGCTCCGTTCTGTCCATTTGGTACGCATCCGCAAGCTTGCAGGATACGTGCAGAAATACGGACGTAATGTACGCAGAGTACGGACAGAAGGCTCCATCAGGGCACCAGACTGCTATAAAACCAATTGTTTGTGGTCAGGCCAGTAAAGTATTCAACTGCTCAGACTATAAGAACACGTCTTAGACTGTTATTCGTTAACATTTTAAGACCTAGGTTAGGTAGGCCTATTTGTGAGGTGTGCTCTTCAAAATGTCACCACAGTGAATACGTTTTAACTTACAGTGTGATTTGTGATGTTGAAGACATCTAAGTAAACATTGAAAGTAGGTAACCTCATGTAAATATTAGTGAAAGGGCAGAAATTCTCTAAGTGAAAGTTTCATGTTGACTGAACAAATCAGGGTGCCATCACTGCTGTAGGACATTTTCATAGCTACATTTTTTAAAAGTCAAGATTTTCCTGACTTGCTGTTCGGTATTGTTTAAAGGAAAAATGTGTTTCTCCTTGCTAAAACCTTCTTCTTCTATTCTGCAGTTGAGGTGCAGCATGGAAAGGTCCCTCCACCCGTTGAGTTTATTATAGTTCCTTTATTAAATCACACCCTTGACATTGAATTACAAATTACCATTATTCCTTTGCCTTTTACAAAGTAGGCTATAAAGTGATTCAGTATATTTAACAAATACAATTAAAATACTTAAAATAACTAGGTTGTTGTGCTATTAGTTTAATCTAAATACGAGGAAATAGTCACTTGCTGCTTTCAGACGCTCTGACTCTGCTGGACTCGTATGGTCTGAAAACCTGAACACACGTTCTGGGTCAGATATTAAGAATGTGTTCACCTTACATCCAGCAGATGGCGACAAACATGCAAACACATGACATCCCAGCCTCTTCCGTTCCACTCCGCCCACTGTTCAGTTTCACAGCTGCACGCAGCAGAAAAAAGCTTGTGTTTTTCGAAGACATCGCCCAAAGGTAAGAAAATGGACCCTTACAAATTTGGATCCTATGTCATAACTTTTGAGCGTATCTTAGTAAGAGTCAGAGTTTAGTTGCACAGCAGGTGTGTTTGTGTTAACGCACTGCTTGACAGTAAAACTTGCAGATCCAGCATTTATAGAATTTTCCACTAAAAAAATAAAGTATACCAAACATCAAACCAAAGTAGGAGAGGCATCTATTTTATTCCTCTTAGAGCTAAAGTGCATTGATTTATGATTCAGTCTGGATTCTCTCTTAGAGTAGCAGATCATTCTGAGTGAGTATCTTCACGACTTTTTTGCGTGTAGTTGTTGTTGTTGTTGTTATTTAAGTTAAAGGAATATATATATATATATATATATATATATATATATATATATATATATATATATATATATATATATATATATATATATATATATTTAGCTTTTTACCTCACTCTCCAGCTCAAGAAAAGGTGATTGAAACCGTTCTGTAACTGTGTGCATTTTTGATATGGGCAAAGGTCTCCAGGTTAACTTAAAACAAACACTGGTAGTGAAGGCGAGCAGTTCAAAAGATTAACTTTACAACATCACTAACCGCTCCTGTGTGCTTGTGGGATTTGTTTATGTGACCTTTACCCATATCTATATCAAAAATGCATGCACAGTTAAAGGAACCGTTTCAGTCACCTTTTCTTGAGCTGGAGAGTGAGGCAAAAAGCAAAAAAAAAAAAATTGAACTATTCCTTTTATTTGATTAAAGTAGCTGTAATGGGTTTTCACAACTCAGGACATAAGAGGATGTTTATCGCTGTTTTATATTTACATTTTTGGACAAAGTTTTAATACCCCACTTGATACATTATGGGCCGGTTTCACAGACAAGGCTTAAACCTAGTCCGAGACTAAAATGCCTGTTGAGCTGGATTAATTCAAAGCCACTTGCACGGACTCAGTTTAAAATAGTCCTCGATTAAAGATATTCTGGATTAAACAAAGCCAATTATAGGACTGTCGACTAGAGCTACTCTAGGTTTAAATTTTATCTTAAATGAATCCTCCAAGGAGACAGGTTTGACTTCAGTTTAGTGGTATTTGTGATAGAGCATGGACTATTTGGAATATCTAAATGAAGACCAACTCCCACTGCAGAGGCCAGTCAGAAGAGTACTTGTGGATAGGTCTTATCCAAAACATTTATTTGATGAACTTACATTTCGAGACCGCTTTCAACATGGAAAATGCACTGGAAATAACAACTTTGCTTGAGCTTATTAGATGGATGCATTTAAATTGAAGATGTATTCAGCACAATACAATGAGTGTCTAAAACAAGTCTGTTTTCAAATGTGGATGTTGTGATTTAAAATACTGACACACATGAATAACAAAATGACAAAACACAACATGAACACCTTTTATTTTCTACTTATATCTTCACTGTGATTAGTAATCACAATTGTCTCAGTACTGTATCTTGTTTGAATCATAGCTCTCTCTTCCAACTTCATGTCATACAGTTTACGCTCTCTGGACTTTCTTTCCACCTCTGTCCCCAGAATCCTTACTGAGTTTGGGAAGAGGGCTTTCATGTACTCTGCTCCCATCGCCTGGAACACTATTCAAAAAACACTCAAATTGCAGGAACTCATCACTAAGAATGATTTTTAAAACTTTTCTCATTGCCTCAAAATTGTTCTTCTTCTTCGCCTTCTGGAATGTATTTCTCTGTTTTCTCATGTCTGTGCTTTCTTCTTATGTTTGTCTTATATTTCATTCATTCTAACTGCTGCCATTTTCTGCCAGACCTTGCTCGGAAAAGAGGTCATTTGACCTCAAGCAATTTTGCCTGGTAAAATAAAGGTTAAATAATGTCCAATTCCACCTGTAGAATTTTCATGTCATACTTCCTTCAGATATTGCATTATCTGTTCATGGAATTCTCGGGCTAACTTTCATGCAACGTCATCTTTTTTGTCCTTTGTTGAAAGGTTGTGGCAAGCTCTTCTTTAAAGCGAGATTCAGGTTTTTCCACAGAGTCTATCAGTGCAGATATCATTAAATATAATGTAAAAATTATTAACGAGAAAGATGTGAAATACCGATAATAATGAAGATAACCTGAAGTTGGTGTATTGTTCTCTTAGTAACATTTTCATTAATTGAATTTGCCAGCCCACAGCTTTCAGAAGTAGACCCAGAGATCGAACACAGATTTACTGATGTAAAAATTGAAAAGACGGCCCATTTTCCCACAATGCCTTGCTAGTTTAAACCGTATGTCAGGGGGCAGTTCATTTCATATAGCAGATGTATTCTCTGCTAATTAATCTTGATATCCCTGCATTGTTTTATGATAGAATAGTTGACAGTGAGCAATCTGCAGGTGCATTTAAAAAATAGAATATCATGGAAAGTCCATTCAAAAAGTGAAAGTTTCATAGATTCATTACACAAAGTAAAATATATCAGGCCTTTTTTTGGATGATTGATTGATCATAGAATAAAAAATCCAGTATCTCAAAATATTAGAATATTGCATAAAACCAATCAGAAAAAGAATTTATAATACAGAAATGTCGGCCTTCTGAAAAGTATGTTTATTCTAGATTAATTTCACTTAATGTGCAATGACTTTAGAATATATTTAAGTTTCACTTTTTGAATCAAATTACAGAAAAAAACAAATTTTCATTGATATTTAATTTTGTTTCAGATGCATCTCGATATAGTTATGAGTACAAAGTGAATTTATTTGACGTCATCTGCCATCGATAGTCAATTGTATAAATATAGCCTGCAATATGAACAGACTATCACCTAAATTATTATAATTTATATAATTTCATCTTAATGTAATTATAATTAAGTTAATTATAAATGGTTCAGGTTAAATAAATAAAAAATAAGAACTATTTAACTAAATGACAATGTAGTCCTTTCTGTGATACTTTAAAATGAAAATAAAGCAGTACACAGAAGATCATGGAATAACTGTTAAACACCTTCATTTCAGATCGGAGTGACAGCTGAAACAGAATAAGTTTATCCTTTACGTTTAGCCTGGTCGGGACCAGGCTAAACCTAATACAATGTTATTTGTAATCAATACAATGTTGTATCCATACTGTAAGCAGGTCTACTTTCCAACATAGGCTGTACCTTTTTTCGTAGAAGGACCTGCAGACAGGTGACAGGGATAGGAGAGACAAACCAAGGAATTTTGGTGGATGAATTGAGAACTGCAAAGAAGGGGAATCAGTGTGACAGACACTGTACTAGGGTTGCACAATTCCGGGAATTTTCCAAGTTGTAAACTTTCCATGGGAATTATGGAAATAAACTGGGAATTTACTAATTGACAGGTTGGCATATAGCACACTGTTTACTGCAGGTGTAATGAAGCCGGGCCCCCTACATGCACTGTGCATTCCTCGATCACATGGGGGGGTCATTTTAATTTATCGGTGGGGTCAGAGGGATGACTAACATTCATGTTTTTGTTGTACAATGAAACAATACATTGTTATTGTTCATAACATAATTAAAAATGTATAAAGTTCTACTTACACATTTATTTTATTTAACCTTTATTCATGCTCGCGATATCATTGAGCAATGATGTCGTAAAGTAAATAAATATATCTCTGTGCGTGATGAAGAGTAATCAAAGTTTACTGTGCTTCACCATCGTCATTTTACTATTATTCATTTTCAAACAATGTTTTTTGTAGCTCGACAAATGTGTATTTTCCTTACAAGACAATTATTTTTCAGACCCATCTGGTTCATCCCTCCCAGAGCTGAAGTATGACTCGCCGTGTGGCAGTGGTTGGAGGAGGTGCTTCAGGTCTGGCCTGTATCAAGTCCTGTCTGGATGAGGGGCTGGAGCCGGTCTGCTTTGAAAGCAGCAATGACATCGGTGGTCTGTGGAGGTTTAAGGTGGGTTCCTCTATGCAGCTTGAGCTTAAAGGTGGAGTCAGTGATCCTGGAGAACACTTTTGTTCTCAAAATTAATTTTTGTCAAAATCAGGGAATATCTCCTCACGATCCGCAACCTGTCAGCACCTTGTGTGCACTGAAAAATAATCCTGTGTTAATACACAGCCTAGGCTCTGTAAACGGACATGTAAACAAAGGGTATGTAAACAAAGTGGGCCATCATAGCTAACAACATGCCGGTTAACAGGCTGTGTATTAATACTTAATGTTTTCAATGCACACACAGATAGGTAGCGGATCGAGAGGAGATATTCACAGATTTCTCCAGAATCGCTGACTACCTTTTAATATTCATGACACAGCCGATTTATAATGTGAGGATGAATATGTTTTCTTACTGCAGGAGAATCCTGAGCCGGACAGGGCCAGCATCTACCACTCTGTCATCATCAACACCTCCAAGGAGATGATGTGTTTCAGTGATTTTCCGATCCCTGCACACTTCCCCAACTTCATGCACAACTCCCTCATCATGGACTACTTTCGAATGTATGCTGATCACTTCCAGCTCACCAAGCACATTCGCTTCAATGTAAGGATGCTATACTAATACTGGGTCAAGTTAACCCTGGCTTGATTGGGCAGATCCCTTTATCTTCTGTTCTGTTCTGTTCTCAGCAAACTGTTTCTGCCTTTCTGTTGTTCAGACCAAAGTGTTGCAGGTCAAGCAGAGATCCAATTTCTCTCACTCAGGCCAGTGGGATGTTGAAACTGAGAACAGCGAGGGCAGAAAAGAGAAGCACATTTTTGATGCTGTGATGATCTGTATTGGACACCACTGCCACCCCAACATGCCATTACCTGACTTCCCAGGTAACACTGACCGGGTATATCCAGAATCAAGCTTTGACATTGTCACCTAGACATAAAGTTTTTTTTTTTAATCCTTAGGCATTGAGACCTTCACTGGAAAGTATTTCCACAGCCGAGACTACAAGACTGCTGAAGAGTGGAGGGATAAGAAGGTTGTAGTGATTGGTATTGGAAACTCTGGAGGAGATATTGCAGTGGAGCTGAGCAGAGCCACCAAGCAGGTTTGGATATGAATCATCAGAGGCACATTAAGAGGTTCGTCTCTTATCCTTAATCAAAGCTGGTAAGGATTTCATTCTTGTATGGTATATTTACAGGTATATCTAAGCACTCGGAGGGGAGCCTGGATCCTCAATCGAGTTGCAGACAAAGGTTTTCCACGTGATGTGCTCACACATAGGTTGATGAGGTTTGTGCGCCGAATCTTTCCTGGATTGATTTGCAGCATGGCAGAGAGACGACTCAACCAAAGATTCTGTCACAGTCTGTACAACTTGAAGCCAAAACACAGGTTTGCAGCCAAAGAGAGTCTTGGTCTTCTCTACAATGTTTCAAGGCTAACATGCTTGTAGTTTCACTCATCAGTGTGAATATACATGTCAGGTTGTTCAGCCAACATCCCACAGTGAATGATGATCTTCCCAACCGCATCCTCTCTGGAACAGTTCAGGTGAAGCCCAACATCTGCAGGTTTGAGGGGTCCAGTGTGGTGTTTGATGATGGAAGTGTGGTGGAAGATGTTGACCTGGTGGTAAGTTGGATCACACATTTTGTTCTGCTTTTCATAGACAGCAGTAGAGCTGGACACGGTGACTCACGTAGGTCTCCTGTCTTGCAGGTGTTTGCCACAGGTTACAGGTTTTCCTTTCCATTCCTGGCCTCACAAGTGGTTTCAGTGTTTGAGAACAAAGTGTCTCTGTACAAGTATGTGTTTCCTCCTGAGCTGGAACGCAACACTTTGGCTATCATTGGTCTAGTGCAGCCACTGGGAGCCATTATGCCCATCTCTGAGATACAGGCCAGATGGGCCACAAGGGTCTTTAAAGGTAATACAGCTTCTGTAAGAATATGCATCTTTTCTTCATTACGTCTTGTGTTTGAGAGTCACCATGTCTCTTCTCAAACAGGCTGCCTCCAGCTTCCTTCAGCGGCTTCCATGCTAAAGGATGTCCAGTGCAAGCAGGAGACAATGGCTAAAAGGTACTGCAGGGTGTTGACTGCTCTTTGTAATTTCTTGTATGTTTTTGATTTGCATCATTGAACATGTTCAAATCGAGTTTCTCCATCAGGTATGTCACCAGTCAGAGACACACCATCCAAGTTGACTATCTCAGCTACATGGATGAGATAGCGGAGTTGCTTGGGGTTGGACCCAGCCTTCTGAAGCTGCTGCTGACTGATCCCAGACTGGGACTCAATGTGTTGCTGGGACCTGTTACCCCTTACCAGTATCGTCTCAGAGGGCCAGGAAAGTGGGCTGGGGCCCGTCAGGCCATCCTCACTCAGTGGGAGAGAGTGGCACAACCCATGCAGACCAGGCCCTGTGACGAGCCCAAAGCCAAGACATCATTTATGTGGCCTCTGATTGTGTCAGTTGCTGCTATGGGCTTGGCTACCTACTTCAACAGGAACAACCTTCCAGCTCTCCTACAAGATCCCACTGCACTGTTGGCCAAGATTAAAGTATAACTGCCTGCACAGGGATTGCTACTCAATGTGATCATGAATGTCAAATGGGTGATTATGCATGAGCAATTCTAGCAGCCCCTTTGGACAAAATCTGTAGTGTTTTTTCGACTCCAGCTGTTGTTCCTGGGTGAGTGTACCCTGACAAAGATATTAAGAATAACTATATAAAAATTGATTTATTTGCACTGATGGTATCGTTTGATGTATGTAATGTATGATTATCAGTGGAGTGGTTCAAAAATATTTTAAAGTTCCTGGTAGCTATTTTAAATTCATGTGACCTAAGTGTTTATCACTTAAATGAATAAATGAGTACAAATCCTAGAAGGTAGACCAATTAGGCGTAATGCTTTTCCAAACAATTTCTCAGCACTGACCACTGACCATGGTCTCTATAACACAGACCACTGGTTATCAGCACCAGGGGCCGTTCAAGGAAGTGGACCAGCCAGTTACGAAAGCTGTATAGAATAATCTTTTTATTCTTTATACTTTTTCAATTTCTCTCATTTCTGGAAATGTTGGATATCTATCTATCTATCTATCTATCTATCTATCTATCTATCTATCTATCTATCTATCTATCTATCTATCTATCTATCTATCTATCTATCTATCTATCTATCTATCTATCTATCTATCTATCTATCTATCTATCTATCTATCTATCTATCTGTCTATCTGTCTGTCTAATCTATCTGTCTGTCTGTCTGGATATGAATCAGTAACATGGTCAGGAAATTTATAAATTGTTCCACCATAGCTAAAGACAGCACAGACAATGATGATGGAGGAGAGGATGAATATGATGCTTTGGTGAGCATGATAGGTTACTCCAAACCTGGGTGCCCTTTATAAATATTTTTTCCGCTTGGGCGCTTCCAACAACCTGAGTCCGCCACTGCTGCCCTGCTGCTTTTTCTAGGCAATAGGTTATGACCATGGTTATTATGACTAATGTTCAATCATATGTCAAAGTAATGCACAAGTAAGAAAATGATTGCATTAAACGGCTTACAGCATGCATTTAAAGGGGGATATCAGGATAAACCCATACACTGTATAGAAAAATAAAAGATAAACCATCTAGAGATAAACTTGGCGGTTGAGAGGGGAGGGGGGTATCACATGGACGTATCAGGATTAACCTGGCGGGCTGAAATAGGGGGATACCAGGATAAACACGGAAGGTGAGAGAGGGGGATATCAGAGGGGAAATCTGGCAACCACAAGCTGCCATCTTTGATTGTGCGACAGGCCGCAGCGAGAGAGCGGGGCCTCACTCTACTAGAAAAAGACGGTTTGACACGAGATAACGGGCAGTGAGAGACACAGAACCACTGGACGACCGCACACTGGTTCCCGCAGTAACGCCCGAGCAGACAAGAACCGCCCGGCCCCTTAGAACCGGCGCAGAAGACGGGAAACACTAGCCGCGCGCGTGGAGAGTAGTTTGTTGGCAGCAACGCGAAGAGTGGCTAACCATCGTTAGCCGGTCTGGGCTAGCAGGCTAGCCAGCTTTTGTAATCCGCCGGCCAGACACAGACTGGGCCACCACGAACCAGTCCGAAACCGGATTTCAAGTCGGGACACACACAAGCCCAAGTGACAAAGAAGGAACCGGCGGCGGCAGGTGGGTGTGCACGTGACACACGTTTTAAGGTTTAGCTCAGTAGTTGATATGTTGGGGTTCCGCACCGCGCTAGTGGGTTAGCATGCATTGGTTAGCATTGCTCCGGACACTGGAGTACTGAATGTGATGTGATGGCGACTCAGGAGAAACGAAACTATGCTGTTAAAGGTACGAGCTGGCGTCCCCCTCTCTCACAGCACCGCGTTTCATATTATATACCAACGCCCGCTGTGTAGGCTGAATGATAATGTTGGTGTATGTGTTTAAGATGTAAGCGCAATTACAGTGTAATTGAAGCCCGGTCTGGTTGGGCTCTGGGCGGAGAAGGCCTCTGCTCCCTGCCGGTGAGAGCCACCCTACCCACCAGCAGTTTGATCATGGAGAAGAAGGGCCTGCAGCCCATTCATCAATAGCAAAGATTTGCTTCGTCTATGCGACGGTCAACTCATCTGATCTGGACTAAATGTGCTGGGGCCTATCACGAGTTATCCTTGTTCTCCCTTATGTTAGGTCTACAGATTGGCTCGTTGCTTTCCCTCTCAGTCATGGTATCTTGCAGGTCCAATAAATGTGGACGTGAAGGACCATATTTTTATGATGTATGTGCGCATTTCGGAAGGGTGTAGGGGTAGTGGAAAAACTCCCAACCGATTCATAAATTGCATTTGTAAGTGTGGAAACCACCTTGGGGGTTGTTGAAAGGCTTGCTTTGTATCTGTGCATCCATGATTTTAGAAATGGGGTCTGCATACGACTAGTCTTAAGGGAGGTCATACACACATAGGAATAGTGCATATTGATCGACCAGTTAATATTCTGGCCTGAACACTGATCTACAGTTTAGTGAATTAGGAATATACTTTGTAAGGCTCATACATTGACCTCAAGAAATGAGGTTCCAATGATTCCTGTATTGTGATTTTCTTTGCAATAAACTTATTGGATATTAGATGCATTAACAAATGTCTAATTCATGTGTTGAATGAAAGCACTTAATCGTCTAGTGAAAGAAAACATGGTGACCCTTCACTTTTTATTTTTAGTTTTAGTTTGACCACAATAAATTTAAGTGGCTTCTGATGCTTACCTTTCTATGCCTTTCATTCATTGGACCAGAAGTATTAGGCAATGCTTGTGATGTTGGAGGAAGAACCTTGCACAGACCCTGATCAAAGTGAAGATGAGGTCGACGCTAGATGTTTACAGCTGACAGATGTGTGCAGTGAGGTTCAGTGAGTTCGTCACTGGAGACAGCATTACAGTACTGTACAAACCGAAAGGACAATGAAATACATACTCAGCACCCGTCGTTTAGGCCATCTACATGACTTCTCATTCTGTGTCTTGACTGTTGCATTACATAGGTCAGTCCCAATCACCCACAAACGTTGTACAGAGTTAGGTATGTCATCTGATTCGCCCCGCCGCAGGTGGATTCTGGAAGTAGATCTACAATGTGAAGGAGAGTCATAACGTGCTATTGTGGCACTAACCTTTTGTGTTCTATTCTCACTGCAGTAAAACCAAGACAGGAAAATCCACAGTGTTAGTGTTCTGTGAGTGTGACAAAAAAGAGAGAGAGAGAAGGGGCTCACTGTTACATTGATGGATGGACTGTGATGCAGAAGTACTTGCAGGGGTGCCAGGTCATGCTGGTGGCCGGGCTGAACGGGGAGGCTATTAGTTGCTTAGGGACACAGTTTTGGTCTTTCTTTCAATCTTTATCCAATCATCTGAAAATACCTTAAAACATGCATCCAGTGCCCCGCCCCAATGCCTTCTCAGCGAGCAGATGTATATAGTCCAAGTGATGGAGTTCACTTAAGCCCCTTTTACAGAGATTCAGGCATATTGACGAAATGACGGCTCACCAATATGTCAACTTTGTTCATTTAGACTGGCCCAAGCAAAGCAGCAGATGGATGTGTGAATTTACACAGCGTTCCACATCCCGGAATAAACACCCATACATGAATATCACATTTATTTCTAACGTGGGGTTTGTAAAGTATTGAGTATTGACACCTCTACCTGCCACGAGACGAACCCGAAAGTTTGATCTTGTGTTCGCTGTGTGTGTGTGTGTGTTAGTCCCAGACAGACACCCTCATTAACAAAGAGATGGTCAAGCTCTTGTAGACCTGCTGCAATGATGCAGTTCACATAATACTTTGAAATGATGAAGTGTTCCTGTTACAGTCAAACAGTGTTGCTTCCCCACCTCCTGACATGCATCACTGCTGCACATGACACACTTGCACTAGAAGCACTGATTAATCATGATGGATTTAACTGTTTCACTTTTCAGTTTCTCATGCATTTTGTCTGCTGATCTGTGTTCAGTCTGCTCTGCCAAATGTAGAACCTCCATTCAGATAATGTTTGTATATTTCTCATCCCGTTCACACAAACCAAAAGGCATGTCTTCATTGGACTTTGACAGCACTGAGTTATATGGGCACAACTTCTTTTTTCAGAATGCATGATGTGTTTTCCTAGAACAAAGACAAGACGGATAGAAGAAGACACTGGTGAAAACAATTGGAAGATATCTTGCCGTCTGTGTCCAGCTTTACTTTCCGATAGTTGTTCCTGGGAACCGTTTTAAGACGGCTACAGATTATCTGCAGATACTGCATCAAAGTGTCACCAAACCTCGGCCTTCAGTGTTCAACAACCAATTAGAAAAATGTAGGACAAAAATCTGTTATTGTAGCCCACAGTGTCCCGTTGCGTTGTTATTCAGTTGTTGCGTTGTCACTGACTTAATTCTAAGGAACTTTGTCGATACCCGACGTCAATTTTTTTTTTTCATTCACCATTACAAGTTTTGAATTTATTCTGAAAAACTATTTTGTATTTATTTGAGTTTTAGCATTAAAATGAATTGATACCTAATGATCTTCTTTAATCATGGCAGAAGATGAATACTCAGAGAAAATAATGTTATATGGCTAATACTTTTTTTGTTGAGTACAAGTATCTTTCCTAATACTTCTTAATACCTGACAATTGGTGTTCTCTTGTTTTTATTCAAAACTAATTTCTCGTGGAGTTAATTGATTATTTTAGGTTGTTTTTAAAATGGAAGGACTTTTCCTTTACGAGCTCATCAGGGCTGTCGGCTCCCCCGACACACTAACACACTGTTCCACTGCTGCTCCGTTAATAATAAATGACCTCAGTGTGTCTTAGGAAAGACACTGCAGCCCCAAACATGCTGTCTCTCTGTCCATGGTGCTGCTTAGCTTACTATGCTTCACTTACGCCTCTGACTTGTACTTCCTCTCTTGAGGATTTCAAATCCTCCTGCTCAATTTGCCCTCTGTGACTCCTATATATTGGCTGACTTCATTTCTTCCCAGGCTAGGATAGTGACAAAAAATTCTGCAGTGAAATAATGGTGGAAGCGCAAGGGATGGGTCCGATATGGCTGAAATCTGCGAATCGGACTGACGGCTCCGATATTTCGCTCCGATTATTATTATTATTATTTTTAACTATTAAAGAGCTAACGAGCCGCGTGAGCATGCGCCGACGTTCGGTGGAGGGATAGAGGACACTACTTTCTAATTTGACAAACGGTACATATCAGTTTGTTAGTCAGTAAGCTAACCTAAGTCAAGGAAGTGGAGAGGCTTCTGTGACAAATTCTACTATGTAAAATACAGCCAGAGAGAGGAAGACTGTGCAGATAAACACATCAACACATATTCTAGCGGGGCAGAAGTGATCATTGAGAAGGATTATTTTTGTGTGACTCTATAATTTATATTTTCATTAAAATATTGCATAGTCTGCCTTAAGATAAACCTATATGCATTTATATATGTATATGTATATTTCTTGATCTTTTAAATTAGAATTGCTTAAGCCTTCCTAGCCTTACACATAACATCACCACCAACAAAAAAATGTTTAACAATTATGATATCTTATCGGTATCGGCCGATATCCAAAACCCATATATCGGAATCGGATCGGAACTCAAAATAGTGGATCGGTGCATCCCTAGTAAGCGCTTGCCTTTTGGTCAGAAGTTATGCACAAGGCAGATAGTGACCTTTTGTCTAAATTAATTTGGTGTGTTTCTTTTCAGTTGCATTTCTTATGTCACGGTGTCCCTGTGACTGCCTTTTAGTGCCACAGCAATCCTTGCCCCAAGTTCCCTTGAATACAAAAAATTGTATTTATTTCAGCAAGCACCTTGCTTAAACTCTATGAGTTGGCACTTAACAGCATAGTATCCTTTTTAGTTAAGTTTTTCTCCCCGAAGCACTTTCCTCTAGAAAAGCATATGCTGAGCAGCCTCTTTACCACTCTCAGGTTTTCAAAGAAGCTCGGTTGGTGAACTTTAAAGAAGGCTCAGATATGTTGCGCTATAGTAATCGGAGCCAATATTCTCTGCACCTTTCTGTATTATGATCTCATCATTTTTCCCTCTCTCTCTCTTGGTCTACAGGAGGCTGGTTCTGGGGGCGAGGCCAAAGGACCAGACTCAATGAGTTTCCAGCGACATGTCAGAGAAGTCAGGGCAGAGCACCAAGGCAAAGGATGGCAAAACAAAGTATGCAACCCTTAGCCTCTTCAACACCTACAAGGGCAAATCTCTGGAAACCCAGAAAACTGCTGGTAAGCCCCCACTATTATTTCCCCTGAGTCTTGCATGCTATTGCATACGATAACTAATTGCAAGCAGTAGACATGTGTAGTCACTTTGTCTTCATTTCAGTCGTTCCAGTGTACTCTTTAGGGATGATAAAGTTCTTAGGCTGACCTTTCACCTTTCATCATCTCAGTTGCAGCCAGACATGGGCTCCAGAGTTTGGGCAAAGTTGCCTCCAGCCGGCGCATGCCCCCTCCGGCTAACCTGCCCAGCCTGAAGGCAGAGAACAAGGGACACGACCCCAACGTCAGCATTGTCCCCAAAGACGGGAGTGGCTGGGCATCTCGACCTGAGGGGGAAGAGAGGTACATTTTGACTGTTTGTGTGATCATTAAGTGCATGAACAGACTGAAACCAAGCAACAACTGTTTGTCTGAAGCTATTCTCTAGATGATAGTTAAACACTACAGAATAACTGTAAAACATTAGGGGATGAGGCGTCTGTCATCCACGGTTCAAGTGTGTGTTGTTGGAAACACTTTTGTTTTATCTGCCACAGACAACAGGAGACACCGCCACCACCACCACCACCACCCCAGAGCAAACCAGCATTGCTCCCGCCACCAGAGCCTAATGTTGGGGCAAGCCGCTCATGGGCCAACAGCAAGTCGACACAGCCAGACGGTAAATAAGCTTCACCCTCCATAAGAATTTGCACCTAATTAACTTAACCTTTGGTAAATTGTTTCATTTTGTAAAATGCTAGAAACACTCCAAAAAAACAAGTCCCAAAAATCATTTAAGATTACTGCCATTATATTCTGCAGAATAATTGATCTGTACTGAATGTGGTTGGAAGTCCTTCTTTAAATTCTTCCCTGTGATTCACTGTATTATTTTGAATTGTATAATGTCTTCTCATGTACATGTTTTATACAGGAGCGCCTCGTGTGAGCAGCCATTTCCACCAGGAGTTTCCCAGCTTGCAGGCTGCTGGTGAGGGGGAAAAAGGGGACGGTCAAGAAGAGGAGCCTTATGGACCAGGCCCCAGCCTTAGACCTCAAAGTATGGCCACACTCGTGCACATAAACACCATCCAGTGTCCACTGTGTCTGACTGCTGTCTGTTTGCCTGCTGTTCAAGACCCATAGGCTCAAGTCAAGTCAAACACTAATTAATAAATTTTTCTGTCCTGTTAGATGTTGGCAGTTGGCGTGAGGGTGGAGGCAGGAATTTGAACACTGCATCCAGCCTTCCTGAGATGGAAACCAGGGCTCTGGAGGAAGGTAGTACGGGCCCTGGTACCACTCCACCACCAGGGGAAGGTGAGGAGCCTGGGCGAAATGCAACCAGTGACGGTCAGAAAGAGAAGAAGGATGGCAGGGAGAGACTGCCCCCCACTGGCCCTCTTCAGCCTAAACTTAACGGGGGGCAACAGCCTCCTGCTGGGGTGCCAACTCACTTCGACCCTGCTTTCAGGAGCATGATGCCACCCTACGTAAGTCACAGTTTGACTTTCTGGCCATTAGCAAATCAGAGTTACAACTTCTAGTCGTAATGTTAATGTGATGATGATGATGATGATGATGATGATTAAGTTTTTGTTTTTAGATGTTCCACGCCTATCCTCAAATGGCTTTTGCCCCTGGGCAAGGGAACTTCCGATACCCTGTACCACAAGATGGAGCCAAGTGAGTTCACGTCTTAATGGCTAAGCCCTAGATTTCTAGGTTAAAGCACTATAAAATAAATTTGATTCATATTTAATGTTGTCATTGCAGAGACACCATATGTGCTATATTTCTACAATACTGCCTACAGATTTAGTGCTTTGTATATAATTGAGTAGAGAAAATAGGTAATGCACTAGAGACCATGACCGTGATTAACTTTCCTCTAATTTCTCTCGTTGGGTGTGCAGGGCTCCTCGTTTATTACGACCCCAGCAGGCCCCCACTCAGGCCTGGCACAAGGACCCAGACAGGCCCTCTATCGTCAGCGCAACAGAACTGAAAGAGCTGGACAACTTAGACACCGATACTGATGAGGGCTGGGCAGGTTTGTAGCTTTACATTAATATTCAAACCTAAAATGTTTTAACTAATTCCACAGTAGTTGTAGCATCTTTTAATCCTGTCCCTTCTGCAATCCAGGAGCTCAGATGGAGGTGGACTACACTGAGAAACTAAACTTCAGCGATGACGAAGATAACCCAGCTAATAAAGAAAAAAGAGAAAACTGGCGAGTATTTTACATTTTTAACTTGCATTCATTATTTTAGCTTGTCTGCTTCACTAGTTAAGAACTACACAAAGGTTATTTATTATTTAGTCAAATTAGTTTCCCAAACGAACAGAACCCCCCCCTTTTTTTTTTTTTTTTTTTTTTTATATTCAAGTTTATGCTTGAGAGGTACGGTACTCATCAGTTGGTTCTATCAAATTCTGTAATTTGCTATACCTTTGGCAACACTAAACTGTACATGATGTTCACAAACATATGTAATTCTTTGCAAGTTTATTTTCATACTGAACATAAATCAGTGGAGAGGCCCGACTGCCTGCTTGCTGTGATTTTGTAGTAAATGGATTAAAAGATGGACAAACAGTCAATGGCGTAGTTTAAATACAAAATTAATTTGACATAGTTTAGTGCCAACATTGCAGACAAGCAACAATCATGCTGACTCTTAAGATCAGAAATCTTTTTACGTTATGTACATTCATATATTGCAGATAGAACACACTGTAAAATGAATAATTCAGGGTTAGTGCATGGTAGCGTTGGCAATTCTGTTTGATGCTCCATGGATGGATGGATAGAAGTTTTGATAGAGGGTGTTGAAGCAAAATGATGTCAAGTGTAAGCATTTGTGGCGAGGGTTTACATTCAGAGGCTTAGGAGAGTTGGCTTACTGAAGGGATTGGATTATCTGTCAGATGGAATAACCTGCGATGTTAGAAAAAAAAATTCTTTAACTCTTTATTTTAACACATTTTTCAGGGAGTGGATGGGCAAAGTGGAGCGTATGAGATCTCGTCAGTCAGATGGTCAGGGGGGCTGGAAGGAGGGGCCTGAGGAACGTGGGGGCAGTAAAACCTCATGGGCTGAAGGTGTAGATCCCAGAGCGCAGTCGGCTTCTCCACAGGACTACCAGGTAAAGCTGGACATGCATTTCACAAGCTTCTCCATCATGCGTGCACTGCAAAGTCTGCGACAAGTCTAATATGTGTAATGTCTAATTTGTCTATTCTCCAGGGTCGTGCTGCTGGTGGCGTAGCTCCACGAGGAAGCAAACCACAGGCTTCAGCGCCCCCTGCAACAGCTACTGCTGCTGCTGCTGAAGAGGACCCTGAGGCCTGGAGACAGAAGCGCAAGAAGCCTGCCGACGTTTCTGAGGCTGTGGAACGAGCGCGACGAAGGAGAGACGAGGAGGAACGGCGGATGGAAGAACAGCGGCTCGCTGCTTGTGCTGAAAAACTCAAACGTCTGAATGAAAAACACCGGCCGGAATCTGAGCTCAAATGTGCCCCTGCTCAGAACACGGACGACGACGCAGGAGCTGCCCTCGAGGAAGCCCCATCGGCTCCAGCTCCTGCACCGAGTCCTTTCCCTTCCATCCCTGTCACACAATCACCAACGCCAATCATGCAAGCTGCTTTACCCGAGAGGGTGGAGCATGAACCAGAGATAGTAGAACCCAGTGTAGAGGAGGAGGAAGAGGAGGTCCACGTGCCTCGTCAGCCCAGCCCCCCTGTCCAGAGACCTATGGCCATAGCTCCAGAGCCTCATAGTGAGGATGAGAGCCCCTTGGTTGAGGTCATCCCCCTGGAGGAGGAGAGCCAGGCTGACAGGACAACCGTCCCTATCCAAGACTATTTCAACATAGAGGACAACAGAGGTGAGCTCTTAGGACGTAAATGATCTTTTTATAGTTGCAACTGTCTGCCGTTCATTCTGTCACAGATACCAATACTATTGGCTTGGTTTTCCTGCAGTGGATGAGCCCCACCTGTCTCTGTCACACATGGACATCCCCAGCGGTGAGGAAGTCCCTCTGGCACCACCACAACTGGAAGGGGAAGCAGCCGCCGCTATGCGTCCTGCTCTCACGTCAGGCTATTCCAAACAGTTTCAAAAGTCTTTGCCACCTCGTTTCCTCCGACAGCAGGTAAGGTTGTCCACATCACCTCTTGAGTTAATGATGGCTAGGATGTTAGTGTGAGTGTTTCACGGACTTGTTACTCTTCCTCATTGGTCTTGTAGGAGCAGATGAAGCAGCAACAATGGCAGCAACAGCAGAGTGGGGGATCCATGTCCCCATCAAGTGGTGGTGGAGTTCCAGCTACCCAACAGCAACAGCAGCAACAACACCGCTCTATGTATCAATCCATGGGCCCGCACCACCAGCACCTAGCCTCCATGGGATTTGACCCTCGCTGGCTCATGATGCAGTCTTACATGGACCCCCGCATGATGTCAGGACGTCCTCCCATGGACATGCCAACTAATATTCATCCTGGTAGGGAGTTATGAAGATTAATGTACTGACGGGCTGAATATTGTGCTAAAGACAGCCTGCTTAAAGTGTCTCTGTTTTGTCCTTTCCAGGGAGAATGCCTCCTAAGCAGATTGTGCGCCGAGAGCCTGGTGACAACTCCAGCTCCAGCTCTGACTCCTTTGACCACTTGACACGACCAATTGGTGAGCATGGCCTGTCCCCAGACTGTCGGATGGTATGGGGTTCAGACCCATATCCACAGTCTGAGCCTTTACCGTCTGTAACTCCTCCAAAAGGAAGGGACGATATCAAGGAGCCCAGGTACAAATAAATAAATGAATGTATGGCATCATAAGAGCTTTTATTTCTTCTGCACAGCACTCAACATCCACTGTTCCTTTACAGGTTGGACTCTGGTTTGGATTTGGACAGGGGTCTCCCAACTATGTATCCCCAAGACCACAGTGCATTGGACTCTCATAAAAATAACTTCTTCCAGGACCCTACAGAGTCCCTGTCAGCTTTTACCCAGGGACCAGAGGATGCCTCAGGGCCCCTAGACAGGGTCCCTATAGGCTCAGCCTTTGATCCCGAGGAGCCAGGCCTACCCAGTGGAGAAGAAGTAGAAGCTCTGGGACAAGCTATGCTCCAGAGGAGTGTCTCCCAGGGTTCCAGCCATTCCCTCACGCTAGACGAGCCAAGGTTTGATGTGCTACCCCTGGGAACAACATCACTAGAGCTACAAGACACAGGAGAACGGGCCGACGATAAGCCCCAGAATGAACTTTACTCCCAAGCTACGGTGACCAGCAACAGGTCTACACCTCCTGCTGATGGATTACATAAACAAGAGAAGCTGCCTTTGCCAGCCCCTAGCAAGCAGAAATCTGAGCTGCGCTGGGGTGGGAGATCAGGGGCCGCACGCAGGGAAGGACCAGGGGGAGAGAGACCCCTCCGTAGGTCTGGGCCCATAAAGAAGCCCGTCCTGAGGGACATGAAGGAAGAGAGGGAGCAAAGAGAAGAGCGAGAGAAGCGCCATGAGAGAGGGGACAGAGGCGAGAGAGGAGAAAGAGGAGACAGGCCCAAGAAGGATCCATCGTCCAAAGCTCCTCCTTCTTCTGCTGCTGCTGCTGTGTCTGAGGGCTCCAGACCTCAGGGTGAGGGGAAGAGAGAAGCTCCTGTGACTGAGGAAACGCCACCTGGACATCAGAGAGCCAGAGACTCACAGCCTTCATCTGGAGTTCCCACCTCTTCCTCTCAAGAGGAGAAAACGGACAAACCCCCCATCAATGACAAACACCCAGAACCCAAACTGCCCTCCAGGAAAGATTCTAATCTTCCACCACGTGCCTACCGACGAGAGGAGAGAGAGAGGGAGCGTGAGAGGGAGAAGGACATGGACAAAGACAGGGACAGGGAGAGAGAGAGAGACAGAGATTGGCCTGTTGACTTCAAAGGGCGAGGTCGAGGAGAGTATTACTCCAGAGGGCGGAGCTTCCGCGGGACATACAGAGGCAGGGCAGGGCGTGGTCGAAGCCGGCCAGAGTACCCCTACCGAGAGCCTCGATCACGCTCCGATTTACCTTCTGCTGGAGGTGCTGCTGCCTTCCGCAACAGGGAGGAAAGTGAGACACGCAGCGAGAGCTCTGACTTTGAGGTTATACCAAAACGCAGACGAAGAAGAGGATCGGACACAGATTCAGAAAGTGAAGGTGGGAGGGAGTCTGCCAGTGATACTGGACCCTCTGACCGTGAGCCTAGTACCAAACCTAGCCGTCCACTGAGACGAGAGCTCCCTGGGGAGGCCCGTCCTGGGCCTCACAAGCCAGGCTTTGGACCTCCTCACATGGGGGAAAAGGTTGGCTTTAGAGGGGATGATGAAGGCAGGCCTAAACCAGGATTCCTTCCTAAAGGAGAGCCTTCTCGGCGAGGAAGAGGAGGACTATACAGCAGACGAGGTGGAGCAAGGGAACGCGGCGTGCCTCGCTCGGCCCCTCTTAGACGGCCACCTAGAGAGTCCTCCTCTCAGTGGCCCTCTAAACCCATGGAGACATTCAGGCCTGAGGACACGGAGTACACACATAGATATGACAATCCTCACAATGACCGACGGCCCCCTAGGTCCGATGGCAAGAAATTTGGAGATGGGGGTCCTCAGAGTAGTAGAGATAGAGACAGAGAAAGGCCTCGCCGATCCAGACCAGCACGGCCCCCCAGGCAAGATAAACCGCCACGCTTCAGACGCTTGAAAGAGCGGGAGGCTGCAGTGTTTGCTAGTGGAGAGACAGCCCCAAGTCCCCCTGCCCCTCTACTCCCAGTGCCTCATGCTGCTGCTCTGCCTAGCTCTGCTTCTGCCCCAATCTCCCACTCCCCCACCCTGTCTAGAGCTCCAGGAACCCCTGTAACTGTGCCTGCAGATGCAGCAGCCACCAAGCCTGCACCCGACCTGCCCTCATCCATAGAAGCGTCTTTGCCTGAGACCAGCAGCCCCACCATCACTGCGGCCGGAACCAAGTCCCCCGACTTGTCCAACCAGAACTCCTCAGACCAAGCCAACGAGGAATGGGAAACTGCCTCTGAGAGCAGTGACTTCAATGAAAGGAGAGAGCGAGAAGAAAGGAAAGGAGCACTGGGGGCTGCTAATGAAGCAGCTACTGCCTCTGCCCCAGCACCCGCACCCCCCCAGGGATCCCTGACCCCCAGTCGAAGCCCTCCTGATGCAGGGATGTCTCAGAGACGTGAAGGGCCTCCTGTAGCCAAGAGGAGCTTCTCAAATCAGAGGCCCGTAGAGAGGCAGAATCGCAGAGGCAACAGTGGAGCCAAGCCTGTCCGGGGTTACACTGGAGGCAAGGGGGAGAGGAGGGGAGGGCCCAAAGGCGGACGCAAAGGGTGAGTTGAAACAATCAGGCTTTTGTCTGTCAAAGGCTTTTATTTTGTCTGCCTACACTAACAGGTTTATTCACACACAATAAACCCTTTTGTGTAGTGTTCTTCTTAATTAATAGTTGCATAACAGAATCAACATAGTTCAGTAGACTGTTATTGCAGTGTTTCCCCCAGGAAATGTCTTAGTCAAGGTGGTCACTGTCTAGCTGTACCGGAGGCGCGGCGCGAAAATTTTGGGGGTATTTTGCTCAAAGATGCCAATGCGCACTAAAGAAATGGTTCTGTTTATTTGAATGACACTGACTTTACAGTTGTGCAATTTTGTTTGCTATGTGCACATTTTGTGCAAACATGCAGACAAAAAAAATACAATTAAAGAAATTCTACTGTTTTGGTGCAATACCATGCAGACACACTAAATACAAATAATTGACCATACACTTAACATTAGGGGTGTAACGGTACACTAAAGTCACGGTTCGGTACGTACCTCGGTTTTGAAGTCACGGTACGGTACAGTACGGTACGGTTCATAGTTAACGGAGAATGAACAGCTTTAGCTGTCAGTAACTAGCTGACAGTAACATATATTTATTTTGAATTGTTTTAGTTTTACAGTCTCTAGTGTTTTCTCTCTGATGATGGCGTTTCCTCAGCGCACTTTCCTTCCTGTTTTTAATGAATTCCTTATTTTGGGGTATGAATGGGTGGGAGGGGGAATGTTTTTGCATGTATGTATATCTCTGGGTGGGGAGTGTGTGGGGGGGAGATGTATTAAGCACTTTGTGTTACATTTGATTCTATGAAAAGTGCTATATAAATAAAGTTTGATTGATATAAATACAATGCATAACAAATATAAAAATACTGCTGCAATTCTCCAATAAATAAAATACTTATTAAATACCAGTGTAGGTGCAGAATAAACTAAAATTGCAATGAAAAAATATAGTGTTAATGCTCAGCAGGCTCTGTAAGCTGGTGTAAACAAAGGGTATGTCATCTTTAAGGGTCTTTTTGACTTTAAAAAAATAAAATATTGCTGCAGCTCTCTTAAACTCTAAAGTGCTCTTATAAATATAACAATTATCTAATAAAAGTGCTACTGCAGCATTATTTAATTGACAGCTTGTTTATATTCAGTATAAAAAAGAAAATAATGTCTGGGTTTTGCCCAGCTCGTTTTTCTTCACATTAATGGTGAGAGTAGCCGAACACCTGATGGTGCCTTTTCAAATGCGTATGCATGTTCGACGTGTTGCCTCCTACATAAGCGATCGCGGTGAAACATTAACCTGTGTGCTGACATTGTTCCACACGTCTATCACTGTTTTCATAATTCACCTGGAATCCGAAATTATCCCTCAAACGGGATTTGAATGACAGGGGGGCGCCTGCGAGCCCCGGTTTCCTGTTGTCTTTCACCATGCAGTTCGCTCTCTGTTCGAAAGCACTGTATCATTTTGACTTGCACTACTCATAGACAGTAAAAGAGGGCGCTGCTACTACAACTGCTAATAGTGATGCAAACGGAACACTAGAGCGGAGAGGTGTGTATCTCTTGCTCTGACTGCAGTTGGGAGGGACTGCTGCATGAGCAATCGGCCGCCTGTCAGTGCTGTGGGACCGGGGGGGAGTGGACGTTGAGGCACCCGCTGGCCGCTGCTCGTTTAGAAGTGTTAAGAGCGATACATGCTTTAGCGACAGCACAGGGTCTCCAAAAGTCACCAATAACACCAGAAAAAGTAGCTAGATTGGTCGCTGGTCGCTTTTTATAAAAAAAGAGTCGCCAGAGGGGTCTGAAAAGTCGCTGTATATATCGGCTAAGTTGCTAACACTGCCTGACCCTCATGCTCACCATGGAGCTAATAGACTCTCAATCGCTGGCTGCTACTGCGCACGTGCGAGCCGAGCCGGAGGCTAAATGGTCCGGGGGGAACTCCGACGACAAGTTTAGTTCCACGCCGCAAAACAAGCCATTAATAACGTTATGTACTCCACATACGGACCGCGGTCCACCTCTGTAACACCAAATACGTGCCTGTACCGTCACGGTACGGTACAAATACGTGTACCGTTACACCCCTACTTAACATGTGTATGCACATCAAAGTGCTTTTTAAAGTTCCTTTTTGGATGGGGGGCTGTTGTGAGATTATTGTGGACAATAGGCATACTGTGATGCGATTAATTCATATATGGTTATTATTAGCCTACTTGCTTGATTTCTTTTTAAATGCAGAGGTTATTGGTTGTTTTGGAACATGTATTTCCAAATTTAAAACATAAAAATAAAGCAGCATTTAAAATTCAGAAAAATGTATCTCGTCGGCCTACACAAGCATGCTGTTTGAAAAGTAATTCAATTATTATAATAATACAATGTGTTTTTCCCTTAAAATGACTAATGCATTTCAAAGACAGTTACAGTGTGCACTTCTGTAAACTTACTGAAAGGTGCCTGGGCCATCGCTCTCATGCATGTATCAGACTTTTTGCTCTGCGCTGTATGAGCCGATAAGTTGTGTTGCCACGGTGATGTGGAGTCTTAAACTAGTCTAGCTTTGCATAGCACTTCTTTCTGTTCAGCTAAATATCCCCATAGAACCGCACTGCGTTTATTATCGCCACCGGTTAAATGTCGGTTTGCTGCTGCTCGTTTACTCTCCCGCGTACATGCTGTAGTCACGCGCAGCGCGGCACGGTCGCGCACGCAGAGCCCCCGACACAGAGCAGCTGATAGTCTGAGCAGAGAGAAACGCTTGGAGACATATGTGCACATTTATTTACCGCAAATCACGGCCTTTTGCGCATTTCTGACCATGAAAAATCACACATCGCGCTTGCTAGTACATTAATTGTGCAGCACTAAAAATAAAAAAAATAAAGATTTTTTTTTTTTTTTTTTTTTGGTCGGTCAGTAGTCAAGGCGGGGGGCTGGTTTTGCTAAGGCGGCCGCCTTAACTATAAAGCGCTGGGGGAAACACTGTATTGCATATTAAAATTGGCTAAGGCCGTTTAAGGATTAGATGAATAGATTACACCCAAGTGTGCTATAATTGGCCATCAAAGTGCTTTGCTTAAAAATAACTTTATGGCATGAGTGTGCTGGTATTTTTAGATTCTTATTTCACTTTGGCTGTGGCATTTATGATGGAGAACAGAGGAGTGTAATACAAATAATGGAAGAATAGTTTTTGCTTGTAAATGAGAGATGTACTGAATGTGCACAAATCTCATGTCATACATTATATATCTACATTCTAAAAATGCAAATCACTGGTGTTTCCACCATTCTTTTCCACTCATAACTCAAATCTTTTTCCGGTCTTCTTCCGTTGACTCTGAATGGAACAGCCCTGGAGCCCAGCAAAACTCTGATGTGCTATCATCTGGAGGAGCAGGCCAGAGGTCTGCTAAAGACCAACCTTCCCGTCGCAAAGATGAAGCCAAACAGGTCGCTAAGAAGCCCAAGGAGAATGCACTTTCTCAGTTTGATCTTAACAATTATGCTAGTAAGTCAACATATTCATACCCTGATTAACCATAAAGCTATATATATCTCAATTACCAGGAAACTGAATGCTAAATGTGTGGATCCCTCTTTGCCCTGTCACTGTAGGTGTTGTGATCATCGATGACCACCCAGAGGTCACCACCACAGAGGACCCACAGTCCAACACCATAGATGACGGCTTTACAGAGGTGGTCTCACGCAAGCAACAAAAACGACTGCAGGACGAAGAGAAACGGAAAAAAGAAGAGCAGACTACACAGGTAAAAGGGAGAGCGTTTTCCGTGTTAACTAAAATAGCAATGCATTGCTCTGTTAGTGAGCCATACATCTGTGATACAGTATAGTGAATGTACATTTACTGCTTCTACAGAACTGGGGTAAAAAAGGCTCTGGTGAGAAGGGAAGAGGTGGTGGAGGAAAGCTGCCACCAAGGTTTGCTAAAAAGCAGTCATCACAGCAGCAGCAGCAACAACAACAGCAACAACAACAACAACAACAACAACAGGCCTCTCAGCCTCCTGCAGCCTCTGCAGCCCAGGTCCAGCAGCAGCAGCAGCCTCCCATCTCTGCTCCCCAGCATCCTCACCTCGCTCCCTCTCAGCCTGCTGCATCGCCTCTGACCCTGGAGGGAGCAGTGGCTCCTCTGCCTTCCATCCCCCCCACCACTGCTGACTTCACATCAAAGAGCCTACCCCCCGCGCCCACACAGACACACAGCAGTCTGGGCACAGAACTGTGGGAGAACAAGGTGGCGGGCTCCACTGTCCTCCCCGATGTCAAGAAGCGTGAGTGGATAAGTCCTTTTTTATTTTATTTTTATTTGTCTTGACTCTTAAATTCACTCCTGCATCATCAGCTGGATGTTCTTTAAAATGTATAATCTGTATATTCCAGTTGGTCCAATCAGCCCTCCCCAGCCACCTTCTGTGAGTGCCTGGAACAAACCTCTTACCTCTTTCACTGGCACTGTCTCTGAGGTATGTTAAATACACCATCTCTTCTTTTGTATTGTAAGCTCCTTTTTTTTTTTTTTTTTTTTTTTTTTTTTTCTTTTTTTTTTTCTTATTAAAACCGTTTTTTTGGTTTCAGGGTGTGAAGCCTGGATCAGAGGGCAGCATAGAATTGGCAATAGACAGTATTCAGTTTGGTGCACCGTCCTCCGCAGGCAGCACTGACAGTGACGGGGTTCCAGCATTGTTAGAGTCTGGTTCTGAAAACAAACTACCCGCTCCCAAAGAACAGAGACAAAAACAACCTCGAGCTGGCCCAATCAAAACACAGAAGGTAAGCCTGTGTAGGAAACTCTATGTGTTAAGCTGTTTAACAGCAACACTGATTTTTACATCGTTTTTAACAATCCACTCTGTGCTTTTCCCAAGCTTCCTGAAATGGAACCAGTGGAAACCAAGGAGTACAAGCCGGGTCCCATCGGTAAAGAGCGCTCTCTGAAGAACCGCAAGGCCAAAGATGCACGTGGAGGAGAAGGTGACGGGATGGATGTAGGAGTCCCGGGAGGAGGCGTCAGTAGAGCCACAGACTCCAGTCCTCCCACCAGCGACAATACAGAGCTGGGAGGAGACATCGAGGGCATGATCACAGTCCCCTCAGCAGAGTACAACAGTAGCTCAAAGGTATATCACAGCTAGGCCCTAGTTCCATCATACTTTGTTGGATTGAGCTAAGCAATCATCTACCTTTTTAAATATGCATAATAATTAAATTGATAAATGTACCAAATGATCAAGTTTTTTTTTTAAGTGTGAAATTATTACATTATACCTTTATCAACTCTGATTTTATTCTTTATGAGTCCATAGTGAGCACTGAGTGCTATAAAGTGTCATTTCTGCTGTATAACATGTTGTGCACACTCCCTCTCAGGAGTCGGTCACTGACTACACCGCCCCGTCTTCCTCACTGGCTGACAGTGTTCCCACGGGAGGGAACAAAATGGAAGAGAGTTTGGTGGCAAATGTGAGTAAGAAAGAAAATGCTGTAAAGCTTTCTTTTTCATTCAGAGATCACATTGGATATTACAGTTGTTAGAAGTTGGCATTATTCAAAGACTTTTTTTGGGTGTTATGTTTCAGGTGGCACTACCCCACTCATTGCCCCTCCCTCGGCGAGAGACACTGCAGCAGACCTCCAGCCTCAGTACAGTCTCTCCTGCTACTGTTGACCTAACACTAAAGGTACACAGATGTGCAGCACATTCCAGGCAACATATCTTTGTATAAGAAAAAAACAAATACATCTTCAGTGAAACATTACCTATCCATCTCCCCTCAGATGGAATCGGCTCGTAAGGCGTGGGAGAACTCCCCGAGTCTGGAGAAGAACTCCCCAGCCACTTCCTCTTCCTCCCCCATCACTTCCTGTGCGTCCTCATACTCCACCTTCTCCTCAGCCTCCATGCCACAGATCCCTGTGGCTTCTGTTACCCCCAGCACCTCACTGACAGGTAATATGACTCCCAGTCAACATCTACTCTACATCTCCCTCTGTAGTGTTTGTTGAAACCTTGTTTACCTCAACATAGCTGTGACACTCTATGTCTATGTCATGTCTTGCATTCAGAATGTGACAATCATTGTCTCCACGTTCAGGTTCTGGTACCTATACAACGTCATCGCTCAGCACCAAGACCACCACAGCCTCGGACCCCCCTAACATCTGTAAGGTGAAGCCCCAGCAGCTGCAGGGTGGAGTCCTGTCCTGCTCCAGCAGTAGCAGCAGCAGCAGCAGCTTCTCTCAGCTGGGCTGCGTGCCTCCCCTCCTGCCCCAGCAGCAGCAGAGCCCACAGGTGTACGTCTCTCAGTCTGCAGCAGGTGAGACAAACATGGCCCTAAACAGTGACCCTATGTTACACATTCATTTATATTCATAGAACTGCTCATGTCTGTTACTAATCTCTTGTATTAAAAGATTGAGAAAAAACAACCCTATTTTTCTTCTCCACCGTTCTTCAAAAAGCCTGTCAGATTTTTCCCCACTTATGACATCATATATATTCAAATCTGCAGTTAGATTCCTTGCATATCAGAGCAGACTGAGCTTTTTAGAAGGCATTTTTCTACTTGTATGTGCTGTCTTGGCTTGGCCTGTCAGCCCTGTGCGGTAGAGCTTTGCTTTTCCATGCAACTGATGATGCACCGTCCTCTGGTGCGAATGTATTTGACCACTGTCTGTCTAATAAAAACATAAATTAGAAATGATGCGCCGCCCTAAGATGATGACTTATAAAAGCACTGACCTTGTTTGCCCTTCATAGTGCTTTGGAAACGGGCCCTTATACATCAATGACTTATAGTTAAAGTTTAACACCGCAAACACAATGCTAATTTCTGCTAGCGCATCAATGGCGTTTCCATTCATATATCAGCATTGAGCTAGCAGACTTTTGTCCTTTTTTTTTTTTTTTTTTTTTTTTTTTTGCTAGAGTCCTAAGCCTTCGGCCCTAGGACAAAGGCTTAAAAGGAGGTCAAGCAATGGCACTGTCAGAAATGTTTTTGTTTTTTTGGGACACTACACCATGAAAACAGTTCCTAGCAGAAACTCAAATTACAATTTTGAACCTGAAAATGAGCATAAGATCATCTGACCTTTAACCCCTTGTATGTGCAGGTTCTGCAGCTCAGATTCCAGCCTTCTACATGGACACTAGCCACCTCTTCAGTAACCCCCACCCACGCTTGGCTCCTCCCTCGCTGGCACAGCAACAAGGCTATCAGCCTGGCCTCTCGCAGGTATCGCGTTCTGTTGGTCGCTAACATGCTGCAGGATCGTTTAATTGTTCTTATATTGAAGGTGACACTTTTTTATGTCTGTGTTTCTCCACCTTGTAGCAGACAGCAGTGCAGCAGATTCCCATCCCTATCTACGCTCCTCTGCAAGGCCAGCCACACCAACACCAACATCAACATCAGCACCAACACCAACACACACACCAGGCTCAGCTGGGACTTGGCTCTGGTCCTTCAGTCTCCCAGCCACAGGACCTGTTCAGCTCTGCACTGCAGCCCTACAGGTAACACACAGCACTGCAGCTATTTGGTTCTCTACAGTGAAAGGGACACAAGCACACGTGCACTCAAGGGTTGAGTGCTTTTTATCAAAATCAGTGAATATCTCCTCACAAAAATACACTCAGTATACACAGCCTAGGCTCTTTAAATGGTTATGTTGCTATCTACGTTGGGCCCCTTTGTTTACATCTCTTTTGTTTACATGCCAGTTTACAGAGCCTAGGCTGTGTATGAACAGCAGATTTTTTTTCAGTGCACACACAGTTGCGGATCGTTATATTCACTAATTTTGACAACAAGCATTCTCCAGTATCGCTGACTCAACCTTTTAAGTGCCAGTATTCCCGTTTTGATTGTTCTGTTGTCCGACCCTTTCTTGATCCTCCCTTCCTCAGGTCTCAGCAGGCGTTCATGCAGAGCAGCATGTCGCAGCCCTCCATGATGCTGTCAGGACTGCACAGCTATGCAGGCATGCAGGCATCTGATCTGGGCAAGCCTCAGTCTAACATGGCCTATCAGCAGCAGTCCTCCACCCAGCACATTCCTATTCTGTTTGAGCCACAGCTCAACCAGCCCTCTGGCATGGGAGGCTCCCAGCTCATGGACACACATCTGATGCAGGTAAACAGTCAGAACTGAGGAAATGTTTCACTTCATCTATATATTGACATTAGGTCATACTGACATCTGTATTTAGTTTCTTCTCTTTACGTTTGTAATCAATCTGACATGTTTCTCTGGATCAGGCTCGACAGGGGATGAATCAGCATTCAAACATGTACTCTGGGCAAGTGCAACAACATGGCCAGAGTAGTTACTATAGCAACGCTCAGTCGCCCAGTTCTGCAATGCAACAGGTACATTTTATGCAAACGTTATAGTGGCAATGTATTGTTCTGTAAGGGCTTATCCTGTTTTCCTCCTCATCAAACTCATTGTTTTGAAATCTGGGTATGTAACATTTGTTTGTCTTGCTCTGCCTCCAGGTGACAGTCCCTCTGCCCAATTCCCAGTTGTCCCTGTCAAACTTTGGCTCGGGTGGAGGCCAGCCGCTCCTGGCACTGCCTCCGACTCCTCCACAGTCCCAGCCCCCCAACATGAACCGACAGCCCCCAGTCTCCCAGCCATACAGAGGCCTCATGGGCCCCAGCCACAGCATGATGCAGCCTCCCTCCAACAAGGTACTGATGTGTGTGACTCTCAGACACGCAGGCAGCTTTGGATTTTAAAAGTGGAGCTGTAACAGTCTTGTGTGTTGACACTTTTACAGATGGACATGGATCTGAAACTCTTTGGCAGTGGGATGGATGTGAAGCCTGGAACCCCACCGATGAGCGCCAGGAGCACTACACCCACCTCCAGCCCTTATAGGTATCACCCACAAACGTAAATATGTGTGAACACAAACGGCACCAAAACTATTCATATTGGGCCGAACGGCGACGGCGTCCACTAGATCCATTAGAGATTACCCTGAAATGAAATGCTTTCCCGCTTGGATCCGAGTCGGATGCATTCAAGATATATATATTTTTTAAAGATATTGGCAGACATAAAATACAATAAAAAGCCATTAAAGGTTTAAATAAAAGATTTACCAACTTTGGAAAAGCAGAAAAATCACACGTTGTTAAAAAGAAACTTTACTCTTAAAAAAAAAAAAAAAAAATTAACAATCATCCAAGCAAATTCTCAATAAAAAAAGTATAAATAGGCATAAAATTTTTGCAACCAAAGCTTTGCTGTGCAAACAAAATGCAATTTAAAAATAATGCAATGCTTTCACACTTGCTTCACTGTTTTTACCATGCAGTTTTGCTGGAACAAATTAAAAGATTTCTGGCCAGAGATACTAACATGTTGACCTTTTCCGGCTTTAGCAAGCTGCGGAGTGGAGTGACAACGTCACCCGCTGTACTGAACCACCTTTCAGATGCACAGATGTTGATGAATATGCACAGTTACTTCCGTGCTACCGTGGGCATCAGAGGAGAGAGTACTTGGTTAGTTTTCCACCAATTCAGTGGATGGTCCTCACCATCAATAACCCTTTCCTGCAGGTATATGGTAATCTGTCTCGGCAGTGGGGATGGCTGCTGTTGTGGCTTCTTTTGTTCCCCCAGAAGACTGCTCAATAAACGTATTTTTTTTTCCGTTGGCGCATTGCCAGCAACGGATTCCTCTCCCTCCTATCCTGCTTGTGCAGACTGGGTGTTGCGCTTGTTGATGCTGCTTCAGCCACCATCACTAACAGTGCTGTTTCTGTTGCATTTACATCTTGTGCTTTCATGTGGTCTCGTCTCTCTGGGGTCCAGCATAGTTGCTTTGTGCATTGTCTACTGGGTGGCGGTGTCATTTCCCCATTTTCAAACGTGCTTCAGGTCAGCTGGGAGTTTTGCATTTCCCTCTGACTCCTACAACACATATTGTAGGTGGACAACATGGGCAGAAGCAGGGAAATGGTGACAGTTTTCTCTAGACAGCATATCTGAACGCCGCTACTGGCGCTGTTAGTGCTTCCAGCGCACTAATGTCTTGCCATGTAAACTGTGGGAGCAGGCTGCGGCTTTTTCCTCAGCAAATACCCCCTTGACAGTGATGAATATCCATTGCTAACGTGTCACTACCATTGAAATGCATATAGATAGCATGTCCCCCATAACGATTTTTCACGGTGGACATTTTCAATGTCCAGTTTGATCCAAATGGCCCAACCCTAACACAGACCAAAGTCACTAATCTTTCAACTGTGCTCTCACCGGGTATTTTAAAGCACTTGATTAACCTGACTTTCCTCTGTGTTTAGGGCCAGCTCCACCTCTCCTAGTAACCAGTCCAGTAAGATGAACAGCATGCTGTACCAGAAGCAGTTTCAGCCGAGCTCTGCCGGCATGAGGATGACGCAGCACTTCCCTGGCCAGTTCAACCCACAGGTAGAATATCAGTCACCTGTAATGAACTGTTTGTATAAAGCACTGGTTATTAGCATTAAAAACAACTGTCAACTATTGGTTTCAGATTCTGTCGCAGCCCAACATCGTCTCTCCTCTGGTCCGACCTCCTCACACAAACTCATTTGCTGGAGGAGTCCAGCGCTCTCCCATGGGCCCTCAAATGGGCCCTCAAATGTCACCCAATCTGGGTGGTGGTCTCATGCCCCATTCCCGTGCTCAACACCCGCCACACCCACCTCACCTGCAGCACAGCCAGCACCTGCAGCACAGCCAGCACCCTCAGCACCCTCCCCGGGGACCTCCCGGGCCCCCCATGGCACCCAGAGGCCCATTGGGCTCTATGAAGGCTGAACAGGACCTAAAGGTCTGTTTCCATATTTAATCTGCTCAATCAGCGAATACCTCCTCACGATCCATTACCGGCGTGTGTGCTTAAAAAAATTCAGTGTTAATACACAGCCAAGGCTATGTAAACAGGCATATTGCTAGCTACGTAGGGCCCCTTTGTTTACATATCTGTTTACAGAGCCTGGGCTGTGTATTGACACCAGATTTTATTTTCAGCCCACACACACATAGTTGAGGGATTGTGAGGAGATATATTCACAGATTTTGAATCACTGACTTCACCTTTAACTGGCCAGTCAGCTGATGAGATGATGGACAGCTTGGCTCTAACGTTTGCTTCATCACTCTGTAGGCAAAGCAGCGGGCTGAGGTGCTCCAGTCCACTCATAAGTTCTTCGAGCAGCAGCAGCAACTCAAGGCCCCACAAGTCAGCAAAGTGTCCCGGCTTGATCAGGGGGGAAAACCCCCACTCGACACCACGCCTCCAAACCACCAGGCAGGAGGCGACCGCCCAGATTCTGACAAACCCCCAGTCTCTGCAGGCAAGCCCAT
Source organism: Hyperoplus lanceolatus (assembly GCA_026929865.2). Classification (NCBI taxonomy): domain Eukaryota; kingdom Metazoa; phylum Chordata; class Actinopteri; order Uranoscopiformes; family Ammodytidae; genus Hyperoplus; species Hyperoplus lanceolatus. The sequence goes on from CM049403.1 coordinate 8,585,001, forward strand.
ACGGACTGGCCCCATAAAACCACAGGCCATCAAACCAGAAGAGGGCAAGTAAAGAGCTGCCAGACCCACGCATGGATGGATGAAAGAGAAGAAGAGGGAGAATCCAGCCCCCATTCACTCAGCCACCACCTCATATCAGCTCTGGAGGACAGCGTGGGGGGGAAGGAGGAGTTGAGATTGGGACGCTAGTGGTTACTGACAGTAGGCACTGTCCTGCTTATACATAATCCTCTTCCTCTTCTCTCTTCCCCCGTCTCGTCCCACTGTAGGCGGCGGAGTTTGAGTTGGATTCTTCCATCGCATTTAGATGTCGATTGAAATGGCCGCACAAGTCGTTCCATAGAGATACTGGGACGGTAGATAAGAGGCGAGCCGCCGGAAGAAAATTTAAATGAGATTTGCTGCTGAGTTTGCCATTTTTATAGCTCTTGATTTCTGTTCCTTTTTATTTTTCCCAAAATAGGATCGCACATATTATAGGAGGAACCTGTTTTGTTAAAAGAAAGAATGAATCAGTTTTGTTTTTGTAGTCAAACAATCTTTTTAGGAGACGTCATTTAGTGAAGCACGCTTTTTGTTGCCCAATTTCCCGTCATAACTAATCCAGAGATTGTGCTCATGGAAATGCACCTCATTACAACACACTCACTGTAAACGGTTTCATCAACGGCCCGCACAGGGTCATTAAGTCAGACACCACACCATGTCATCATATTGTTTGTTTTACCAGAATGCAAATGTGAAAATTGCAGCAGTTAATTGAATTGATTGATTTTTTTTTTGTATTAGTCTGCCTGTGAGCCTTTGCTCCTGCCTTCTGCTCTCATCTCCTTTGCCTGAGAATTATTGATGTGTTGTGGAGGGTGTGTCGGGTGTGTGTTTGTGGTCTGAGTGGGGAGAAAGCTTGCAGCTTGACTCTCCTGTTTATTTAGCCAAAGGTTAAAGCAGTGCAGATATGATTCCACAGCCTTTTAGGTGTCATGTTGCCATGGCAGCAGATTTTGAGTGGATTTAGAGGATATGGTTGATGTATGGTCACTATTTACAGCTGTTCCATGTGGGGGGCTACTGTCCTACACACACCCTGTCACTGCTTTCACAACCTTCCTTGCTGTCACAAACACACTTCACTGTAAAGCTCCCAGACATGCTGCTATTGACTGATTTCAGTGCCCTTAGCTAGAGTATAGCAGGATAGGGCTATTTAGACAAAGACGGTGATGATTTGATTGTTGAAACGGTAAAAAAAAAAACAAGTGTGTCGACCCTCACAATGAGGGCGAACAAGAACAGGACAGAACGAGGGAAAAAGATTAAATGAGGAGCCTCAAGTTCTAAAGCGTTTGGGCAGAAGGACACTTATTGTTTAGTTGTCTTTACTGAAAAGAGCAATCAGTGCTGTATTGTGTCTCTGCCTCACCTCCGCTGGCTGTCCCACCCACCATGCTTACACCTCGGGGTTGTGGAGACTAGGGTCCTTCAGTTATGTACAGTAGTATGTACCATGAGGTGGGGAGGGTGTCCTCCTCGCCTCACCCCTAGCCAGGGGAAGAGTCCTTGCTTTGGAGGATGGATGGATGAGGGAGGGAGGGTAATGATTTTTTTTTCTTTCTTTTTTTTTTGAACTTGTACAGGGGTTTCATCGCTGTATTAAAATATGTACGGTCTTATTTACATTCTCTCGGTTTGGTTACAGAAACTAATAAAAATAATATACTGTTGAGATGTTTTTCAGTGATGTCTGTCTTTTACTTTGAGTCTACTGTTTTACATCAGAATCTAACTGCATGGATCACGTCAGGCCAGTAGGTGTCACTACAACACTTAACAACCTAAATGAGCATTTCCAAGTGTTTCGAATACTTGGATACCTCATTCAATGGTGATGCCCTTTAAATGGTTTATTATGTCCAACAGATGCTTATCAGTGGTACATTTTCATTAATTCCTTATACATTGGTTATTGGCCATTAATAGGAATAGTGAAGGGTTTTCTGATGTACACTTTCTTTGTCAGTTTAAGGGACTTTAATTCGTCATGACCCCTCTAGTGGGAACTTTGACCACAGTACCCAGAATAGGTCTGTAATGCCTGTGGTGTACAAATAGCTTATTAAAATGTAATCCTTGAGACTATTAAGAGCTATTTGTGAATGACTTGTTTATATTTATATGGTAGTTGAATTTCTGATGACTTGTTTGACCCCTTCTTTCATAGTTGTATAATGATTTGAACTCAATAACTGCCTTAGAGATTTGTTTAGAACCTGGACACCCATAGTCATAAATTGCCTGATACTGATTATGTTTAAGGTTTAATTTTTCGTCTGTGGGGGGGGAGCCCTGCTTTCATCTTTGTGACCAAGTTCTATGGATGAGTTGGTTGTGTATTAGGTTATTAAGCTAAACGAGGAGAAATGTAGGAAAAAATCATCTTGAGGATAATAGTTTTTCCTTTGTCAGCAAGTCATCAGTTACAGCTTAAAAAAAAACCCATAAAGGTTTTTTTTTTATCCATAAAAGGGTATACCGTTCCATAATAACCATCTAAACTGTAATTTAGGAAGAAGTTTATTTCATGACAATTTGAACATTGCATCGTTATGTTGACTACAATGTACAAGTGCATGCAAGATTCCAATACATGGCAGTAGTTTATTTAATATAAGAGGCTGACTGGTGAAACACTGCAGGGCCTGTAGTATCACAGGAGTCTGTGTTTTAAATGATATGCATTGATTATCCCTCTTAGCTTGTGAAGTTGGACTATGCTTCATCTTTCAAACCTCAAATATACATAGCTTAACAAAAAGAAACAATACAATCATACATATGAATTAAAGGCGGTACAAAAATAATTCCTCTAAAAACAACATGTTTGTGGACCGTGCCCTCCCGCTGCAGAAACGAGCGCAAACCTGCAGACCGACACTTCCTCAAACGTCTTCACTTTGGAGTTGGGGTGCTTCAGCCCTGGCTCTTCTAGATGTTCAAACTGGCAGTGTTGGGTTGACATGATAACTACTGCTACCACACACATTATACTTTGAAGCTCTTGAGTCTTTAAAAGCAGGAACAGAACGAAAGGTGAGCAAATGTCACTTTTCAGCAGTCACTCATCATGACAGAACTATTTGGCCTGCGGGGGGCCCAGCCTGAGGTCATAGGACACCATGTGGAACTTGTCCCAGGCAAACAGCTTCTTCTGAGCCAGGTTATAGTCAATCATGCTGCTGTAGTTGTACTTGTTCTTGAAGGGGATGGACAGGGCCTTCCCCTGGCTGGTTTTAGTGTCGTACATGTAGTTGATGATGGTGTTGGGTGCCGCGTAGCTGGCCACCGTGTACAGCTTGCCACAGATGATGAAGGAGTTGGCCACAGAGTTCTTTCTGATCTGCGTCTCCCAGCTCTTCTTCACCTCCAGACTGTGCGGGTCCAGCTGGGAGATCACCAGGACTCCTTTGGCTTTGCTGGTGGAGTAGACGGCCCACAGTCCCTGCTCGTCCACGGCCAGGTCGATGTCCGTGTAGCCCCCCCAGGAGTAAGGGAACTGGCCGTGGAAGCCGGCGTGGGGGAGGTCGCGGCGGGCTGCGATGGTCTCAGAGGCCAGGTCGTAGCGGATGAGAGTGCGGCTCCGACGTCTTTGATAATACACAGAGCCTCGGTAAAGAGTCGCACCGGTGCTCTCCAACGGTTCAGGCAACAGCAGCACCTGTCATGGGGGACAACGACAACATGAGACAATAGCCAGGAGGGACTTAAAGGTCACATATTCTGCTCAGTTTTTATTAGAAACTGTAACCATTGTGTAGTGACTTAAAAAAAACTATATTTCTCACAGTGCCATTGCAAAATTTCTTTTCAGCCTCTGTCTGAAACACTCCGTTTTGTCTAGCCTCCCAAAAAGCCCAGTCTGCTCTGATTGGCCTTGAGTCTTACTGGCAGTTAGATTCAGGGGGATCTGTAGTGATAAGTTAGGTTGGTAATGAGTGGCCGTGGCTTCTCCCCTTAGGACATCATAGGGGGAGAACACCTGACTGGGGTTTTTAAACACAAGTTTTCAGAAAGGTGGAAGTTGAGAAAAAGGGAGGGTTGTTTTATCTAATACTTTGGGAGTCTCTGGGACCCATACGAATGTTGAAAAAAAATGAAAAAGTGCGTTATGCACAATAGGTGACCTTTAAGGTTTTTTGCTTTTTCACATTAACACATCTCATTCACCTAGGATGGACACTCACCTTTGATGGAAAGCCTTTAGAGAGTTGTACCATGTCTTCATACCCAAACAGCTGCCTGACGTCAGCGCCAACAGCGTCGATCCGCCAGATCATGTTGGGTCCGTAAGGGGTGACGGACTCAGGATCCTGCATCCAAACACCATATTTACCTTCTATGTTGTCAGCCTTCCTATGAGTGACAGGCTCACCAACGGACACCAACTCCCCACAACCTACCAACAGGAAGGAGAGGAAACATGAGAGAGGGAAGATTCACAATACCGTATATAATTGATGTTGTTCTTGACCATTTCAATGTGTCCATGTCAAAAGTTAGATAAAGGCTATGAATCCTTAGGTTCAATTCAATAGGCTTCATTGGCGTGATATTTTCAAGCACAATAACAAAAATAATATGTACAACGAAACTTAAATTGAACAAAATATTCACCCCACACGATGGTTTAAACAGCCTTAGGTCAATTTCCTCTTCTACTAGGGGAATGACTTTAGGGTTTATGGCGAGGCATCACTGAGATGACCTCTGAGGTCTAAGGTTGTTGAAACACAAATGAAGGTCTTCAGCTGCTGCCTGACATCTCTGTTAGCCAACATGTTGTCTGAGGCACCACCATTGAGGCAGCAGTTGGGTTACAAACTCATCCATCATGCTTCTTGTTTTACTGGGAGGGATCTCTCTGCTTCTTGTCTTACTGATAAGGCAGGCTGCATATTTACCACAACCTAAAATACACCCTTGCTCTAAGGTCCACACCGTAGCATTGGATTAAGGGTTTGATAGGAATATGTTTTATAAATACACTTGTGGCCATGTAGCGTCCCCGTGGCGGTTGATTGTATGACGGCTCGTGTTTTTTTCATGATGGCCCAAACAATCAAACGAGCTGCGAGCCATTCAGTAGAACAGACTGTGGCAACGGTTTTGGGGAAGCCATCAGAGGAAGGTTTAGAAGTGAGTGACATCCTCGTTAAGGGGGCTTTCCCTTTCCCTTGGGCTTCTACTTACAAGACAACAATTTAACTCAGGCTGGCTGTCATACCTACGGATTGGCATGACTCTGGTATTCTCGCCCCAAATGTTGCAGTATTAATAGCTGTATTTGCTTTGAGGCTGTCAGCAGGGGGGGGGGGTCAGTGTCATGTTTGCCAGGTCAGATGGACAGCGGAGAGGGACGAGGAAGGAAATGGGAGAGTGAGAAGGGTATCACCTGCCAGGATTGGGTGTTAAAGGACTATACTGGTGTGTTTGCAAGTTTGAACTCCTTAACAACATCTTCACATTTTAGTTGATCATTTGTGACAAACATGCAAACTCCTTGTTTATTTCCATTATCTCTTACAAAAATGCATTGTGCATTTCCTTAAACAGCTTGAATACAAAAGGTGTGATACATGCAACACAATTACCCCTCTGTGCTACACAGGGTTCCTTTAACTTGTTCAAAAAATGTAATAATAAATATATTATAATAACTTGTGTCAGATTCATTAACTTTTTCTAATATTTTCATTTTTTTATAGGTCAAAACAAGCATGGTTGACTAACATAAATTCTTATCATTTTCACAAGTTTTCAAAAGGTTGTGTTCTTGTACAATCCAAAGATACAGAGATACACCAGAGCATTGTATGCAAGCACATTTAATTGCATTATCTTGGCATGGTCCTTGAAGTAAAAAAAAAGGATTTCAAAAGTCTACGATGCATGTGTTCAATCAAAGTTAAAGCTGGGGTATGCGATTTCTGATTGGTCAAAGTTAACATGAGCTGACACTTTGACCAATCAGAGCAGGGCTCCAATTCTCTCTTCTTATTGGCTGTTGGGACTGTCCATTCACTTTGGCACGACTTTGTTGGTGTAGAGCGTGTCAGGAAGGGACCATAGGGGAGGTACCGAAGAGAACAAGTGGAGCAGTTGAGGTATTTGGATTTGAATCTCTATCCCAACTGCCATTTTCTCCCCAAATCCTCCACCCCAGCTTTAATCTAAAAACGTAAAAGTATGCAAACTTAATTTACACTCTAATGAATTGCACTACACTGAAATGTATTGCACTAGACGGCTAGATTTTCTCATCGCACAGAAATGAATGAAAATGAAGGAATGCCTGATTTGATGGAAAACCCGGATAACAACTTTTTAAACACAGCAGCATTGTTTGGAAAACGGCTGAACTGGATTAAGTGTATACAATCTGTAGTAAACATTCTAAACCAATAGTATGGTCCTCAAAGGGAGAAATAAAGAGAACACAGACCTGTAACTTCCTCAGGGCCGTCTGGAGCAGGGACCTCGGTCACCTCAGCCTTCAGCTCCTGGAAGCCTGTAGATCCATGCTGCCACGCTGAGTCTGATGGGTTCAAGAAGGGGACTATTATTCATTCTTTTCTCTTTTAAATTCTTAACATACCTTAGTATCTTAGAGGGGTTTTATGAATATCACCTATACCGTATATTAACACAATGTATAATTTATTTATTTATAGATGTCTTCCGCATCCATGCTCCTTGGTGTATCTGTTTGATTTTCTTGTGTGACATGTGTTCTGTGTATAAGACAACCTGCTGCTCATAACCAATTGCCCTTAGTGGGATTAATAAAGTTGTTTGAATTGGAGAAAAAAAATAGTAAAGTGAAGCCTGGTTCTGCATCAAACTTAACCCACCTCTCAAACTGCTGCTGTCTCCCTGCCTGTTGGGCCTGGCCATCAGATGAGACATGGGGATGGAACCTAAACACACACACATGCAGAGAGATGAATGATTTAACATGGGGCACACAATAGTGTAGAGAGTGTTTGGAGTGTGCTGGTGGCCATGGCACTGTCCTGACAGCATGAAACAAACACCCCCCTGAGCAGATTCCCAGCTGCTCTGGAGTCAGACAGTCGGTAGATTGGCCGACCGTTAACACACATACTTGACACACTCGACCCGAGCACTGTCGACTGTCGCGTCATCACGGCTTTGATCAAGCCGTTTGGCTCTGTCTCCCCTGTATCACTGTCAGGTATAAGCCCTCCATGGAATCACACCACTCTGACTATTAATGAATGTTCACAGTAGGACACACAAATCGTGATTTATATACAGTATGTAAATGACCCTACGGTGGCCCTGAGAGCTCAATGCACTACAACTGAAGAAAGCACATGCAAATAGACAAAACTCAAGTGCAATGAGTTGAGCTCTTAGGGGCCACCATACAAGTCTATGCAAAACTATTTTCAAGGCACACAAATACATGTGTTGTTTTATGCAAACTTTTTTTTTAAAACGGCAGCTATAAATTAAAGAACAATTAGAGAATAAGTGCCAAACTGCCTGCAGGTCCACCTCAACATGATGTTTGGTATGTTACATGTTTGGCTTGTTAGCGCCTTGCGCTAAGTGATGAAATGTTCTTGAATTATGAACAACTGGGTTTGGTAAGTTGTGACTTTAGCACAGCAAGTTAGAGAACCATTGAAAACTGGTTTAATGTGTCCTTGTCCTTGTCCCCTTCCTCGTCCCTGTCCCCTCACTCCTCCACTACCGTGAAAGGTCAACAGCATGGAGGTCTGTATTTTCTCCTCACTAGGCTTGGCAAACAAACATGGAGATGTTTACAAAAGCAAAGCTTTTCAAATAGGTTTGAATGATGATGGGTATAGAGCGCAGGGTGTTTGTGTATCCGTAGGTGACTGACTGGGCGCTGGTCTGTGTGAGCAGTGCACGTGCACTGCCATGAGTCCAGCTGCATAATGAGCCTAAATGATGCAGAGAACATTAAACGCTAGCATCTGGGTGTTGATGAAGAGGAGCCGGAGCTTGGAAATGATGACAAACAGCAACGACATGGGAGAGTTGCTGTGTGTGTGTGTTGCCCTCATCCCTCATATCCTGCCTCTTTGTTTAGGAAGTCTCTGAGCAGAATCAATAAACCTTCCAGACAAAGACACAGCTCACTAAAGCTCCCCTCAGCATTCCCATCCTATTGTTGTCAGGAAACATTTATATTAATAATATCGCAAGGGTTCTATGTGCGTGTAAGCAGCAGGCAAGAGAACGACTGAGAGTTTTAGTGCATCCACCCCATTGCTCACGGATCGAGACATTTCTGGCAGAATTTTAGGACCTCCAGGAAATTGTGAGCAAACATCTGAAGACCCCCGTGAGGCCCACTGTGTTTTCGATAATGGGCTTGTCCCTGTCATCACCATAAACCTAAAAAATTCTTACATTACGACTGACTTTGTTCTAACACGGTCACATATTTTGAGTCAAAGTGTTTCCCCTTAGGCACCTTGCCTGCTACTGTACTCTTCCAGTACAGCACATGTTCACTGTTAGATGTTGAGATCTTTTTTATGTCTTGTGTGTCCTATCGAATGTCATCCGCACCTTTTATTCTGCATTGGTTTATCTTTTGAGCATAAAGCCATGTGTAGCTGGCTTGTGCTGTCACTACCAGCGATAAATGTGCAGGAATATTTTTAAGTTCTCAAAATAGCATCACATCACACAGCGTATCAGCTCATATATTTTGAGTGTTAGTAGTAAATAAAAGCATTTTCCAGTCCGAGTTACGAACTTGCCAAATTGCTCCTCTCCCTATGATCTGTTCGACATCTGCCCTCTCATGCTGAGGGACCCTCTCTGTGTATTTCAGGTGTAAACATGAGGAGCTTAACAGATAACCCTGAGTATGCATGGGATGTACGGAAGTTCTCCCGATGCAGAGGGGGTATAGGGATGACTGGTGCTATGAAGGATTTACTGCCGCTGCAAATCTCAGCTTCACAAGTAAAACACATTGAGAGCTAAGAGTTGATGATGGCTTAGCCCAGGGAAGAAAGGGGGAAGGCGGGTGTGGGGAAACGGGCACAGACTGGAGGATAATCAACGTCTGTTTGGCCACTGCAAACACACAGAATACCAGAGCTTATAACTCCCCAGCTCTGTTGAAGCCCTCTAACCCTTTGGAGTGTAATGTTCTTGGCCCCGAGCCCTCCAGCCCTGACCCACCAGGCGTCATCAAAAGCCCCTGAGATGAGTCCTTGGCACTGGACCACCCCTTCCATTGCGTGCATCACATTTCCCCCCCCCCCTCTGAGGTCCCACCCCCCTCTCAGCCCTACCCCGGCTATTCGCGCCATTCTCGTCATGGAGAGAGGGAAACACCAGTCATAAACGTCATGAAGGACGCTGGGATCTGCTCGTAAATCCTGAGCTGACCCGCTTTGGTCTGCCACCACCCCTAAATGCAGGCAGGAAGCGGGGAGGGAAACCTGAGCCCGGCAGTCTGCACAGTAAACATGAACCACACAAGCAGGTACATCATGCATCGCCACAGGGTGCACGCACTGTTCACCTGCTCTCTATAAGAGGATTTGTGCAGATTGGCAGATATGTAATAATAACCGGACACACAAAGACACCAAAGAGTGGCTCCATATGCATAGTTGACATTTATGTGTCATCGCTTTACTCCATTATCCTTAAATGGCATATTATTAAAAGCTATCTTAAACTGTGTAACTTCTTTTACACCCATGGGGAATACTGAGTTATTACAACAACACTGTTGGTGCATCTACATGAGGAACGCCTTCAGTGATCATGCACATATTTTATTCCTTCGGCTGCAGGTGTTTTCTTAGCAGTAGAATCAACAACAGAAACATTTTGTGGGCTCTTCTTGAGTAAATGCAGCCATACTGAGAAATACAGAGAGAGTTTTGTAAAGCCCATAGGCTTAATCGCCTTTGATTGCCGATGGTTTAAATGTATGAAAAAGTTTCGCACTATAGCTTTAAAGTGTGTGCTGGTATTGAGTAAATCTCTTACCTCCAGCTGGTCTGATCAGAGGGGGGCTTGGTGGCACCACAGGGGTCTGTGGAGGACAGGGGGGTCTGCTCCTCAGCCTCTCTGTCTCCCTCCTCATCTCCTCCACTCTTCTCTGCAGCCCCTCCAGCTCCCTCTGCAGACGCTCCTTCTCCCCCTGCAGCAGGTTCCTCTCCCCCACCGCCCTGTTCAGAGCCTCCTGGAGCTCAGACTGAGCTCTGCTGGCCCCAGGGGACTCAGGGGGACCCCCGACGTCCCCTCCTCCAGCCAGCCTGGACACTAGCACCTCTAGCAGGCTGAGTCTAGCCTTCAGACCCTCCACCTCTGGGCCTCCGCTCTGCGGGCAGCTGGCCTCTGCGGGGCTGGGCACCGTGAAGGTGTACTGGCATCGTCCACTGCGGTCGTTGCCTGTCCAAAGAGCGGCGCGGCCCTGAGCGTCCCCTTGCAGGAGAAAACCACACACGCACAGCAAGAACAGGAGGAACATGCTGGATTCTGAAATGTCCTTCAAATTCTCTGTTTCCGAAGAATTGGTTTTGGTTTTTTTAAGCTCTCGACTGGAATTCTACTTTGATCATTTACTTATTCCCTATGTCCTGGTTTGTACCCTCAGGTAAGCTTTATATCTTTTCTTTTTCCTCTTCTCCCCTGTGACTCCTCAGTGGACAGGTCTGTAATACTGAGCTCGCCCCTGCCGTTCACAGATATTTATACTATCTGGAGGGGGACGTTAGGAGGGAAAGAAGAGAGGACAGGAGAGGTGAAAGGGAGGGAGGGAGAAGGCTGGGATGGGGGGATCAGAGAGGGGAGGGAAGAGGAAAAGAGAAAGTAGTGGGATGCTGACAAAAACATCCCATTTGCGTACACACTATGTCCAGAACTGAGTTTTCACATGCAGGAAATTAGCCTTGGTCTGTTGTTGCATGCAATACACACAGAGAAGATTAGAGAGAGCCTACACCGCACATTCTGCAAAGTCATTTAAAGGTGGAGTCAGCAACTCTTGAGAACGCCTGTTGTCAAAATCACCTTTTCTCTGTAAACTGGTATGTAAACAAAGGGTATGTAAACAAAGGGGTCCCACCATAGCTAACAACATGCCCATTTACAGAGGCTGGGCTCTGTTAGCACTAAAACAAGATAAAAGAGGACAGGTAGGAGATTGTGAGGAGATATTCACTGATTTGTAAAAATAAATAAATAAACAAAAAAATAATAAAAAAGGGATTCTAACAACAAGCATTCTCAAGAATCACTGACTCCACTTTCACAGGAGGGGGATTTTGTTAACATTTGCAGAGCCTGCAGTTCATTTAAAAACATATTTACTCTACATGTAATTCTTAGAATTGAATAATTATATCATCATAAATCAAAACAGAATTATCTTGAGATAGCTTGAACCAAATGTAAGACTAAAATAGGTTTGTAAACAAAACTGTGGGCCCTGCTGCTGTAAACAACAACAACTGCAGTGGAACAGTAACTTTTAGAGTAGCTTTTTCTAACTTCAAACGATGTTCCAGGGATCCAATTTTCCTGTGAGGAAAGTTTGTTTATTCATTTATGAGAGTATACTTTGAAAAATGTTCACTTCTCTGACACACACAAAGTTACATAGTGCACCTTCAAAGAGGACATAATATGAATAACTTTTTCACTGCTGTGCACATATTTGAATATTTGGTGTTCCTACCAGCCCACGAAATGTATCAGCACGCTGTTGGAAAGCTGCTGTGTGATGCAACACTCTGCAGCTCATTGGCATATGACGCCCTGCCATGAGTAGCTCAAAATGAGACGACAGGCGCTCCGCAGGTTATTAGCATTTTACCTTTCCCATAGAGCCCCACCTGAGGCTCCAGGGGTATCTTTGCTAAGGCAATCTATGAACACTACCGCCTGGATCTGGCCAATCGGAGCAGACATGGGCTCTTAAAAAAGCTGTCTAATAAAAGCAAAAATGCCCAAAAAATGATCTTAAAAAAAGAAAAACAAATCTATTCTTCACGTCTTCTCTGAGAATCCAGATGCTGTTCATGAGTCTGAGGGGATCTGAGATATAGCAACTGTACGGCAGGCAAAGAGGGGCCTCATGGGATGGCTCTAACATGGAATATATACCTCCCATATGTTACCTCCCAAGGAGCTGGTGTCCCCTTTCATTGCGGTAAGGGACCAGAACGTGACACAAGCAGCCGATAAGGTCTGTCTTTACGAAGGGTCGAGGTCACAAGTAAGCAATGGCCAGAAGCCTGAACCCCCATAAACAGTGTCCTTGCATCAACAGTGTGTGTGTGTGTGTGTGTGTGTGTGTGTGTGTGTGTGTGTGTGTGTGTGTGTGTGTGTGTGTGTGTGTGTGTGTGTGTGTTCAGTTGTTCAACATCTATATTTAATACAACGTGGGGGAGCCCATTCCTTTCTCCAGCTCACTTCCGGCTCGGGTAGATTAGTTGCAGCCTCTTGTACGTCCTCACACATCTCTTTACACAGTATCACAAACATGTTCAACAGTCATGCGACATCTTGTTTATTTTCAGAGAGGCAGGTGGAGAGAATGAAAGTGAGACACTTGCTCAGAGAGGCACGTGATGAGGCAGGCGCACGCACACACAAATCTCAACAGTCCTCCTGTACAGCTCTCAGCTGTATATCTGACCTTTTTGTTTGGGTTCTTCCAAACTATCAATTTACTTCTGTGTACGTTCAGACTCCTCATCCATCTCTGCTGACCCGCCAGGCCAACCTGAATCCTAAACCACCTCCTAACCCAGATGCTTTACTGTTAGGGAGGCCAGAGGGCCAAGCGGTACAATGCAACATACACATATCTGCAAAACACACTACTCTTCCAACAGCAGGTTTGTGCCAGTCAACCTCACCTTACCTCTCCTCATCTGCAGGCTTATGAGTGGAAGGACAGATTTATGAATAAGGTATGGTGTGGTGTGTGTTTTGTTTTGGGCACATCCTCTTAAAGGAAATGTATTTACAATGAGAAAGTGAGGAGAGGGTGGAAGCTGGGAAGCATCAACAGAAAATGAGAGAACTGAGGAGACAATGAGGGAATGAAGAAGCTCGTAGGAGGAGTGAGGTGTGTTTAAACAATGTTGTTATTCACTAGGATATACATTTTTTTAAGAAGGATAATGATTTATGGTCCCTGAGCAGATGGCCTGCACTGGACATTGTGTGTATGACTACTTATAGTGGTTGGCACATTGTCCACTCTTCTCTTTGAGTTTGGTTCACTTGAATAGGTCTCAAATAACAGCTGCCATGCCCGGAATCTGAAGTCTTTCAGCATATTAGGCTATAATTGAGGACCAAAACATCCTTCGCTGCCAGCGTGGGAGTGTGTCTGCAGCCAGTAATGATGAAAAAATGTCCTCTCTGGCACAACTATGTATACAGAAATATGGTTTTCCTTGGAATATGGATGGGCACAGTCCTTACCAGAAGCAGTTACAGATGATGACTTGTGTGTGTGTTAACATGTCTGTGAAAGATGAAAAGACCTGGACCTTTTTACAGCCTCGACACAGGAACCATCCAATGCTATGCAGGCATTTAAACAAGTGTGTGAGATGAGAGTCCCCCTTCCCCCGCCGCCAGTGTGTGTGTCTTTAGGTCCAAAGAAGACAAGAGCAGCTGGTCTGTCAGAACAATAGCGCTTCTCGTCCTATGTTAAGTGCCACCGTGGGACTCAATACTGCCAATATAGCCACAGGGCCATAAAGAAGTGGAGTAATGAGGAGGTAAAGGAAAGCTGTGGGATGGATGGCATGGCGATTAAACCAGATCAAAGCGGAGCAGCGGCCTTTCAAATCCCTTTATTTCAGAGCAAAAAAAAAAAAAAAAGGGACCAGTACATCACAGTCTTCCAATGCAATGCCAAAAGTATTGTACATCATCACAGAATCGATATTTACAGCTCAAATAAATTACATTACAAATAATAAAATGACAAATATATATATATATATATATATATATATATATATATTTTAAACCAGACAAACTGACACCTAAGTTTGTTTCACAGCTCCTTAAGCATGCCAGTGGTACAGCGCAGAGACAAAGAGTCCCTTCAGTGGCATCCATTGAGCGAGCAGCAGGAAATAACAACTGAAAAACAGAACAGACGGGATTAAAAAACCAAAACAGGACCATCTGCAGAGAGAGAGAGTCAGAGAGAGAGAGAGAGACAGAGAGAGAGAGAGACAGAGAGAGAGAGAGACAGAGAGAGAGATCCTAATGTACAGCAGAACAAGCTGTCAGTGATTTATGGAAGTGGAATAATGTAAGAAGCAGGACGTTCCTTCCTTTATTATTTTAGCCTTTCCGATGATTGAAAGGAACCACTGACGTCAGATGTTCCCTCGCCTTGTGTTGAGCTGTGTTCACTACACGTTCTCCTGTAAACGTTCTCATCGGCACACAAGGAATCATGGGTAGACATCTGAGGTTCATCTCTCTATCTGAGCAGCCACTGGCTTCCATGCCTTTGAACCATCCATCTGTATGACGGGATATGCAGAGCAAAGACAGGGTCCTTTATGTGATATGTATGATGAAATGGAGCGCTCCTTCACCTTGGACTGCATTTAAATATCTCCCACAGGTCTCCCGTGTCCCCTTTCTGTGGCTGAGTTCCAAACCGAGCTTCAGAACTGATCTCGCAGCAGACTTATGTGGAAATATCAATAAAAGGATCTGTACTAAGGGCCAGATCTTTGAGATACACTGAGGAGGGTGTGGGAGGCGGGCTGGCGCCCCCTAGCTTGAGTGGAGGACTGTGTGCAAACTAGAGAGAGAAAGAGAGAGAGAGAGAGAGGTGGAGTGAGAGGAGAGGAAGAAGAGGGTCGTCTCCGTCTCAGTCTTCCTCGTCAGACTCTAGCGATATCGCATGATCACTGGAACTGAAAGAGAGAAGAAAAACATTAACGAGAAGCTCTGCAGAATGTAAATATGTGTAGCCAGGTTTCCATTTAAATTTGAAGCAAATCTGTTCAAAGTTTGCAAAAAAGAAAAGTGAATAAGGTGCGTTTCAATAAAGTGGTTGGAGCGGTTAAACAACACTAGTTTCATCAAACATACCGTATCATGGCTGTAATACAAATTTGAATAAATAGATGTTTGATGTCGGAAACAAAGCAACCGTAGAGAGGGGTCTGCAGGAATTGGTTTAATTGGGTAATTTGTTATTTCCCTTTCATTGAAGTTAGTGTTCGCCATGTTTTTTGTTATCTCAGAAGAGGACATCATGCAGAGATTATGATGCGCACAGCGAACACAAGGGCAATACGACGACAAAACAGCTGATCAGTCAAGTGTTTTTAATGTTCGCTACGTCAGAACTTATTTGACAAATGTGTTTCCATCTCCGTGCAGTCACTCTTTTTCACATAAGTCAAAAAACACAACAAGCGAGTTTGAAAACGTTTATCCCAATGAGAGGATGTTTATTTTCTTGAATTTTAGTCTTTCACTCTTTTCTGAAGCAATACTTCCAAATGTGCATAAAAGCAGGGGGATGGAGACCCAGCTAGTGATCGCTCATGTGTCTGGTCTAATACTCACCGATGATGATGAGCAGGAGAGCAACGACTACCAAGGCAATAATCATCTTCATCTGTGGGAGAAACAAGTCACATTAAACACTTGCCTTGATGCCTCCCATTAAGACTTAACTGTGAACTTGTAAATAGACTTGGTGAAGGTCTGGGCCCACCTTCATGTCTCCCCACCACATCCTCCTGTGCAGCTGTTTGGCTCGGCTGCTGAAGGCGGAGGCGTTGTCCGATAGGCTCTCTGGAGCGTCGCATGGCCGCAGCACCAACAGGAGAGGGGAGAGAAACATTAGTGGCCACGTAAACAATGCGCTGCACAGTGGATTGTGAAGCTGGATAGGTGCCTTTAACCTCTGACCGCCTGGCTCTGTGCATGTGCAGGTTAAAGGTGAAGTCAGAAATGATTGCGAATGTATGTTGTCAAAATCACTTTTTTGTCAAACTAAGTGAATAGCTCCTCACAATCCACTACCTGTACGTAATGTATGTGTGGGCAACATTATTACACAGTCTAGGCTCTGTAAACTGGTATAAAAACAAAGTCTGTTCGCTCGCAACATGCCAGTTTACAGTGCCTAGGCTGTGTATTAACACTGGAATTGTTTTCAGTATAAACAGGTAGTGTTTTGTGGTTTGACAAAAAGTGATTTTGACAACAAGCATTCTCCAGAATGGCTGACTCCACCTTGACGCTGTGAAGTTATGCAAGCTTTGCCAGTTAGATTCCTCCCGGGAACAAGTTTGTAAAAGTCGCCTATTGTTGGCTTTAAATGTAGAACAATGGAGCAAACTTCCCCACTTCTGTCCCTGTTGTAATTGAGCTGTTTACAGTGCCCACCCACACTGCTCCGTCTCTGGGATACTGTTGTTAACTTGATGTGTGTGCGTGTTATCAGCAGGGTTACAGCTCCCTAGCGTGCAGCGCCACACTTGTCCCTTTCAGAGCCTCTGTGTCTTGTCATGTGTCTGCTGTGTCCAAGTGCCTGTTAACGGCCCGTCTCACCACAAAGAGATGTCTTCGACAAGGTGCTCGTTATTCGTAAGGAATTTAACAACAGGCTACAGAGCAAACTGTCAATCACGGTAGGTTGCATTACTCACATAAAGACATTGACACGCACTGTTGAGGCAGATACACAAATACAGCAAAGCTCACATACACACAAAGAACCAAACACACTCAGATGTGTTCCAGATGCTTGTCTTGGTCTTGCTTGCCAAGCGGACATGAGAGAGGACCGGCTATCCAACATCTGTGTGGATGTCATGAATGATCAGGTCTAATAGAGACACAAGGTCTCCCTCCCTAGAGGAAGAGGAAACCTGTGCATGTGTTGTTGGAGCCTAAAGCCAAACACATTTCACACACCTGCTTCATATACAGTGGGGGGGTTCACAAAGTGAACTACAAGGAGGTTTAGACAAGATATAACAGAAGATAACACTAACTGCAGGCTCTGCCTATGTAAACAAATCCCCCATCCCCCTGAAATTGTATGGTACCTTTAACAAACGTCTTTCTTCTAAAAAGGTAATATATGCAAATGCCTCACCCGACTTGTCCTGCAGGTCGTCCAGACGCTCGCCCCTCTCTATTACCTTGGAGATGTTCTCCTGCATCACATCGATCACCTCGTCAACCTGCGACTGCACCCTGAGGGGACAAGGAATCTTAAATGGACAGAGCACTTGTCATGGATTGACCATTCATTTCGGTGGTACAGTTTTCCAAAACACATCATCCTCTCTGAGTACGGCCATGTCTGGTGGATGGGAAATAAAAGAACGCCTGTCAAATGTTTTGTTTTTTAGCTTAACAGTGACCAGATCATTGCTCTTTATTCACAGCACCCACAACTGAGCAGTTCAGTCTCCATCAGGATACCTCTCGTAGGCATGCAGGGTCACTGGGGGACATTTGCAAAGTTAAAAGGAAGCAATAATCATTCAGAAGATGGAGGAATATGTTGTCTCATTTTTTCCAGCAGCGTCACACAGTTTGCCTTAGACCGAGACTGCAAGATATTAACGGTCTTGGACTTCAGCTTGATTGCATGTGTAATATTTAACATGCAAAACACACTGTCAGGGAGAAGAATGGGCTGCCACGCACACATAAACACACGGCGAGGACTCAGCTCAGGTGTCCAGGTTCTCACACACACACACACACACACACACACACACACACACACACACACACACACACACACACACACACACACACACACACACACACACACACACACACACACACACACACACACACACACACACACAGGTTGAAGAGCCTGGGCAAATTTCTAACGGTGGCATCTGGTTTCATGAGCCCACGACGATGACAAAGTGTTGCCAAGTATGAATGAAGAGAGCGTGTAGAACCAACAGTGGCTGGAGGTTAATATGGAAACAGACTGCAGAGGGGCTGGGACGTCCCGGGTAAAGCTTTCACAACAACATGCATATTGTGCAACCCTCGCTAACAACAGCACCAACAACAGTTACATAACACCAACACCAAAAACCCAAGAGTGCTGCCAACACTGCTCATTGACCTCTGGCTTTTTACTATTGCAGAGGAATATGTTTGTACTTACTGCTTGATTTTGTCATTCTGGCCTCCAAACCTGGGTCCTGTGGGCCCTCTCCTGGAAAACAAACATAGATAAAGCCAAATTGGCACGTGTAATGGGAACTGAAACAACTCAGTAGGCTGTTGATTAGGTGTCGTTAACAGGCCGTATGGGTATTACTGTGTTAAATGTACTTTAAATACATTTGGTGGTTGCTGTTCTAATGAGCTCAGCGCCTGAAGAGAAGAAATAGAAACTCACAGGAAGAAGTCTTCCTCCTCGTCAGAGTCCTCCTCCAGCAGGTTCCTCTGAGACACAGGACAAGGTCAAAGGTCAGACACAGGTAAGCTAGCTCTGCATATTGATCAGAAAACATCTTATGAAGGCAGCTGGGAGCCGGGTGTACGGTGTAGGGTAGTGTGGGGCAGTTTAGAGAAGGGCGTGAATGTTTACAAACATTTCTAAACGGTTAGACACCTGCAAAACCGGTAACACGTTTAACCGTTTAAAAAAGAACCTTGTTTCTCCTTTATGAGGGGCAGCTTTCTTTCTAGCTTGTTAGTAACCGTCCTGTGTGCTGTAGGCAGACAGAGCAGATTAAAATATCGAGGCAGACAGATTCTGCAGACTAGCTTTTATCAGCTCTAAATGACCTGTGTTATTTACGAAATGAATGAATTCCTGTTCCAAAAGTCTTTGAAATCATTTCCAAAACTAAACAAAAGTGAATGGTTTTTGTTTATTGAGTTTTCCTAATTATTTACGGTTGCCTAACAGGTTACACATGTAAATGTGAACACGTGCAGTTGTGCACACGCGTAGTTTGGAGCGGTCTGGAGAAATGTGGAGAAGCGTGGGTGGGTAGTGTGGGGCAGTGTAGCTGGTGAAACGGGAACTGCAGAAAGCTTTTCTACTGGTACAGGGCCAATGCTGAGGTCGCTGCTAGTGTTGTGAGGCCACCAGCGAGCTGATCTTCACACCCTTGGTACTGTTGACAGAGACATACTGTAACTGACTCCTCCAGAGGAGAGCTAGCTGCTACACTGATCAATACATGCTCCTTCTGCCTGTCTTTACAAGGCAGGTATGGCCAAATACCCCGCAATTACAGTGCTCACACATGATGGGGTCATAACAACAAGAAAAAAAACTGTTGTTTCCCAAACCTCCATAAAAACCCAACTGACTGTGACAATGAGGACAATCCGTGTGCAGACAAAGAAGTATCTGGGATCTCGAGTAAGATCATCTTACAATAACAACAAATCAATTCAAATCAGATATATTTGTACAGCCCAATATCACAAATAGACATTTACCTTAGTGGGCTTCACGTTCCGTAATAAAGGCTTGGAATGGGGGCATTAGATAATCCCTGTAAATTGATTGATTTAATGCAATGAGGCCAGCTGCATTACATCTTCACAGGAGAACAGGAGCAAAACAGCCAATGCCATGCCAATGCAGACCTTTTATTTTCTAATGATTACACTGTCATCTGCGAGGATGCTGAGGGCATGGTGGTGGCCATAGGACCACAAAGAGGTCAAAGAAGAAGTGGACGCACTAACGGTCTCCTCCTGTCTTTCTGTCCTCTGGCTAGTATGGAAAGATGAGGGGGAGACCTGTTAACTATTATCAGAGGGCAGGAGAGGGAAAGTATTTCTCTCCCTGTAAGCTGGGCTTTGATCCCACCTCAACACAAGAACAGAGGACTGAAGAAAGTAAAGGATCCAGGGGGTGGGACAGGGGCAGTGGAGGTGGGAGGGGGGGCTATTGTGACTAATGAAAAGCAGACATCTGGCCACATCTGGACTTCTGCACTTTTAGGTCAACTCCGGTCTGTTTATCCTCACTTTTTTTCCATCAGTTTTTCCACTGTTATTATATCAATCCTACAGTAAAATCTGCATCTTGTATTAACGTCTGTTTTTCACAATTTTTGAAAAAAATCTAGTCCTACTTTTATGACTGCTGTGTAAAAAAAATGCCTTATAACTGTCTGCCAGCTTTCAGGTCCCTTTCTAAATCATCCGTCACTCCCGTATCCATCACTTGATAGTACAAAACACAAACACCACCCGGCCCCTCCATCCATGCGTCCGTGCCTCACCCTCTCGCTGCGAATGGATCCCGTGACCTCATCGTCATTGAGGTGTCTTTTAAACTTGGGCGGCATGTTGTCTGCAGGCTGCTCCTCCCGGTCTGGCTCCCTCTGTAGGACACAAGGAGAGAAAACAAAAGGACCAAGAGTCAGGATCTGCTCCACGGAAACACACACACACAGACCTCGTTACACACCTGCACTAAGCCACAAATGTGGAAGTGGAAGTGCTTTGACCTGTAGGCTTGACCACAGCCAGGTGAAGGTGTAAGCTAGCTGAGTAATATGACTGGTCCAGGGTCAAGTTATCTGGTCCTGAGGCTTCCTGTTCATGCCTGATTTGTAATTCGTCACACAGAGCTGATTTAATTCCCTCTACAGTCTAAACTTTCCCTTGTGGTGGTTCTTCCATTACACTGGTGAATGCCTTATTATCAGCAGAGCTAAGAAATATAAAGATATCCATTGTTTTAATTCCAGATACTTGGTGTTAGCAAGCATGAAGTCATAGCCCCTGAAAGGAGAAGTCAACATGGCTGTTTCTAAACAACCTGTGTTTTCAATTAAATCCAATCGAGTCTGTGCTTGTGTTTGTGAGTTACTGGTTCAAAGCAGTGATAGACACAACACAGCAGTCTCATTCATACACAACACACACTACCTCTCTCAATTAGGACAACACAACTTATACCATTGAATCCAGCTCAGTCTGATACTGTGGCTTCTCAGCAGCTTTCTTCTCTGGCAGCAGAGGAAGAGAGGATAGATGGAGAGGAGGAGAGGAGGAAGAGAGAATGATAGGAGGTGGAAAGAGAAGAAGAGACGAGGTGACAGAAAGAGACATTTAGAAGAAGACTGACCAAGAGCTGTGATTAACAACAGAAATCAAAGACAGAGTGACGTCAGCTTTGGACAGAGCATCATTATTGATCACGATCCGTTTATGAATCACTTTGAACTACAACGTTCATCTTGTAACCAACCACTATTTGCTGCTAATGTTAAGGCTTCTTCTTAAAATAAACGCAGCTCATTATGAGGCCAATAACTCTACTGTACTCTATCACAACCGGGGAAAACCGAAGCGTTAGCTGCTCGAGCTAACGTCACCTCTGCTCCTCCCATCACTTTACCCACAACACGTTACCGCAGCTCGACGTTGAAGGTGTGAAGATACAAATGTAAATGGCGAGATAGCTATTCACTAGCTAATGTGTCTAGTTCTGACCGGTTCTGACAGGCCGCTCGATCCACTGACATATTTAGCTAAACTGCTAAGCCAAGCTAATAATGCTAAAGCGGCTAACTACCTGCTGTTTCCCTCGGTGCTCGCAGACACAAACACTCTCAGCAGACTTTGTGCTGGTAATCCGGGATTATCGAGGCCCAGGGTTGTTTTCACTGGTTCGTCACTTTCATTTTAGATATCAGACGGTGTCCGGTGCACGAGGATGGGTTCTCATTGTGGATTCTAGTGGTCCCGTCCCTGTGAGATCAGCTGACCAGGAAACAACTGGAGGATGAGAGGGGCTCACCCAGGCCCCCAGGATGCTGCCTTCTCCGAGCAGCCAGCATGGACTGTGCCAACCCATTGGTACTGCATGCGTGAATGGGAGCTTATTTTCCATGGAGCCCTGAGGCAGATTTCCCCGTCCACACAATACAAGGCGAACAAGATTGTGTCTCCGCAAATTTTTTCTGGATATCAATCATAGGCTCATACTTATCTTTAGACCATGTACTAATAAAACTGAAGTTTTCTCATTTCAAAACGCCACCTCAAGCGTTTTATTAGCCCAACGGCTTTCAACTCTTTCAGTTTGTTTTCGCGGGAGGAGGAGGGAGTGGGCAGCCGTGGCAGCTGAACAGGTCGTAGTGAAACAAATGTTTCGTTTGCTCCGCCTAACTGTGTTTCTATAGGTCCATGATCTTCAGCTCCTCCGTGTCTGAGTTTTTCCTTTTACTTAACATGAGGCTTGCGTTTACGTGTTTAACATTACACGCCGGGTTTGTACTCAGGTTAGTCACCACCTCACGTTCCTCTGCTTGCGATCATTGCGATTCACTATATTGATCCATTTATTGAAAAGTCCATAGGCAAAGGGGGTGCAACGGTCTGTACAAAAACTAGTTGCTCATCCAGGCAGCTTCCCATCACCTCCAGCGGCTGATGAGCCAATAACTCTAAGGGTCGCCTTTGCGCTACCCATGGGTGGAAAACACCAAAGCCACATCATTGAAAGCCTGTAACAGGCACTGTATTGATTACTTGAATGATTATGGGAGCCTACGTATTTTATAATATTGTTAGTGTAATATAACCATTTCAGTTACGTTGGTTTTTAATTTGCAGTTGCTTGTTAAATTATGTATGACAGTTAACATTGTTGGTGTATTATAATTAATTATGCTGTTATAGGCTACTCCACTTCGTTGCTGTTCAATATGTAACCATTTATTTTTATATCATATCGTCTGATTTATTGCCACACACTTAAAAGTCAGGTCAACAAACCAGTGGCTGCGTTTAACAACTCTACAGGGCTGCACTAACATTTTGCCACTTTTATTTTGGAACGCTCATCCCAGAGTTTTAAACACATTGAAGATTAACTAATTCTGCAATTGCTTTAATCCATGTTATTATTTTATAATCAGGTTATTTAATTTAAAATGTGTTGCTTGCTGGTTTCCATGGCTTTTTATAGTTTTTATAGTTCCATTGAGTCATTTCAGACTCTTCCGCTTCTTAACAACTTGAATGAATCAGTGAGTTCCCTGAATGAAAATGTAAATAGCCTACAAGGTGTTTTCTTTATCTGGTGTTATGGAAATATATATATATATAATCTATATACATGTTAAGCCTGTTGTGGACTTGCAAATGTTTGTGTTTCATGCAACAGGTACAGTTTACTATACATTTTAGAAAAATTGCTGACATTCTTGATTCTTATTGATAATTGTGCCTTGACTCTTGCTTGAAAGCAATAAACATCTTAATTACTTAACTTGAATGTTGTTTCAACTGGTATTTCGTTGCCAACTCTCATCTGAACCAGACAGCCTGATTTTCAGTTCCAGAACACTAGGTCAAAAAGGGACAACTAATATTCTTTAAAAAGGTTGTTTAACTGTAACGTTTAACTTTACATTGAATTTTTAAGCTTGTGTAATTTGTAATATAACTGATACCCACAGCAGAATAAAACTAATTCTAACCCATTCGATTAGGCAATTGTTTGACAACCAAATCGTCTTATAATTAAACTTTAAAAGCTCACTTTGGATTTGAACATTTGTTTGCTTTATTTCAATAGAGCACTAAGAACTTTGCTCACTACCTAACACACACTACGAAAACAGCGCTAACCCACTAGCTGGTTTAGCTTACATTAGCTAATAGTGCTGCCCTGATGGCAGGAGTAGTCTTCGTTTAGAACTTGTGAATCACTATATTACTTAACAAAACGGGGTATCATTTTAAGATTACATACAGAGAATCATCGGGGATATGTAATTTATACTTCATGGTAGATAAACAATACAACTGTGCTCGTCTCCGCTTAGCTTCAGCTTAGTTTACGGCATGGACATATTAGACTGTTACACTGCTTTCTTCATCCAAAATCAGTGAAAGTACACTGGGTCAGCTTAAGGGGCGTGTTGGCACCGTGTAGCGGAAGAATACTTCCTGTATGGTCGCCCTGCGCCAATGAGCAGCTTTCATAGGAATGAATGGCTTCAACGTTCCAACGGTTTTCAGTCCGCTGTCCATTTCTTTATAGGTCCATGGGCTCACCAGATGTTTCTGTGTATGAATATAGGGTTTTACATCACTAGTCTCAATACACACAACTAAAGTGTACATTTAGCATTATCCTTTCATCAAATACAACTCAGTAACCTTATGAATGAAACTACCTAACAGTAAATAAAGTGAAGAGTACTCGCGTATTAGAATAAGTATTATGAATAGGTAAATATAGGATTTAAAGGGCCAGTGCTTTTATTTGTCTTACTTTAAATCATATAGATTGCTTTAAACACATGTTATTGGTCTAATTATTTATTCAATTGTACTTTTAAGTCTGGACATGTACTTGTAGCCTAATGCAGTATTTACACCGTTGTGCTTTGTAATTGTAGTTTTACTTTTAATTTAGTCTCATGGTAGATATCCTCCTCGCCTGTTGGGGGCAGCAAAGCGCCTCGCGTGTGTATAGTCGCATTAAAATTAGAACAGAAGAAGAAGTAACTTTTCCGGAAGATTTTAAGCTATTCGTCCATAACAGCACAACAGCTACAGGTATTATCCCATGGAATTATTATAAGAGTATTATCACGTTGCCAGCATCTTCCGTCTCACTCAGTCAAAGCAAACGGTGCTCGCGCGCAGACATGCAGCAGCCGCGTGCTCTGTTCGGAGGCGCGCTGTCCGCCTTCATCCCTCACAGCGCCACAGACACCAGCGAGCTGCGGGAGATCCCGGACAACCAGGAGGTGTTCGTGCACGCGCACACCGACCAGAGCCTGATTGTGGAGCTCGTTGAGTACCAGGCCCAGGTGGCGGACCAAGACGCCGCCAGGTATCACTTTGAAGACATCGCAGGCAGTAACAAAGCGTCAGAGCCCGCCGGTGCTTCTGGGGTGAGCGGCGTGGAGCCTCTCCCCAAACCCGAATTGTCTCTGTCACAATGCAGCTCCGCCTGGATGCTGACTGGCACGCAGTGTGTGTCCAAGTTCAACGAAGACGCCAGGAACACGGTGACCCTTCGCCTTGGTCTGTTCCGCCTGCCACAGTTCTCCACAGACGTCCTGGTGACCTTCAATGACCCGCAAAGCATCAGCCCCGCCAGCAGCAGCAAGGTAGACTCAGGGGGGGACCGCACTGAGCCGTGGACGCTACAGGACTTCCAGAGACTGCTGCTGAGCCTGACGCTGCATGACCCGGGGCTGTTTGGGTAGAGGAGCCGCGCTGTTAGTGTGGGACCTCACCTGTGTAAGGAATATATGTAGTCTCAGGCAAATTCTAATGTTCATGGACGCTGTTTTTCTGTGGCCACATGCTTGCTCCCTGCATTCCTTGGGGCCTGATCCAAAGGTTTTACATGGTGGGACAATCGCTGACGCTGTTATGACACATCTGCCCAACTAAACCAACTGAAAACCAAACCTCTCATGATATGAACATAGGTTTGTAAAAATAAATATTTTAGTTTAAAATTGCGGTCTGTTTTCTGGATCATCTCATGAGTATTGATCTATTATACACACACAACAAAATTATTTATTGTCCTAGCTCTTGAGTCTCAATCTCTCCATCAAAGCAAGTTGAAAACTAGAAAGAAAAAATAAATATGTATGAAGCTAAACACACAAGGGAAGAGAGCGACCTGAGACCCATAATCAGACCTAATACATTTTGTAGGGATGAGTCATAATATAAATATAAAATTATGTAAAATAATAAAACGTAATGCTGTAAAATGTAACTATATATGCAATACGGATGTAAATTATAAGGTATAATATGAACAGGTATAAATAGATGTTATATAAAATGTATTAATGTGTAAACCTGGACATGTAACACTTATCTTATGACTTGTATCATTTACAACTGTAAATATCACATAGTTCCACACATTAATGTTGGCAGACACTAGGGATCACAGACACGTACATTTCAATGTGGTCACATCAATGGTTATATTTATGTGACCCACCTGAGAGAAATGTGACTTTGTGAATTTTAGACGAACAGACACGCTCCTCTGGTTCTCACCACATTCCTTTTAACCTCCATTCCTCCTCCCTCCTCTTTACACCACTCTCCTTTATTTTCCTCCACAATACCACCACCATCATCTATGTGTTTTCACTGCTAACGGAGAGAGTAGTAGCCCACCCTGCCAAACTTCTTTTGACAGACCAGTAAATATCCACTTACTAACGCTTACCTTTTGCTCCACTGCTCTGTGACGGCGATGAGTGTAAAGCAGTAAAAGTCAGAGGAGAAGTCGGCTAGTTCCATGTGACTGGAGACTCCCTCAGGAGCCGTTAACATGCAGATGATATTCATAGAGCCCCCGGTGTCTTGAGTTGGGTCATAAATGGTGAAAACTGAGAGGCCGAGTCCCAGGAGAATGTGTATCCACTGTTTCCATCACTCATGGTGGAACAATTCATTAGCCTGAACCTGGAGAAAAACCTTGGGAGTACTTCATTTAGAAGGGGATTTTGGTGAAGCAAGAAGTTATGGGATGGAAATTGACCATCATTAATTGCTTTGAAAACCCTCTCTGATGTGCAGTTTGTAATAGAAGCTGTTGTTTTTCCTTTTGTTAACATGTGCTGATATTTAAAGAAAAGGGCTTTGTACTGAGGTAGTTAAAGGTAGGCCTTATGTAACAAATAAGAGGAAGTACAGTCTGTCCCCCGCCTATAAGCCACATCAAACCCCTCTCGTCCTCTGCTGCAAGAATGACGGATTAAGATCTCATAAAGTCCGGCATCCTTTCCTCTCCCTGATCCCAGAGCAGAACATTCCTCCATTAACCTTAATAACACAACAGCAAAGCCCCCGTATAACCCTTAGACACACACAAGCTGTTATTGGTTCTCTATGGAAGAAAAACATCCTCTCTTCTAGACCTGGTGGGTTGTAGAACAGGCATCTGGCTTTAAGGTAATGCCAGGAGACGGTTATGGAGATTTTTTCAGGTCCTGGAAAAAGCCAGAGTGGCTTTTGGGTTACTATAGTGCAGTGGTCTCATACTAGTGCGAGTGGTGAAACTGTCGGTCACAGTGCAGACTGAGTTGTGATAGAACAGTTTAAGCTCACATAATGTACAGATACAGTGCAAATACATTTGTGCTATTCTTAATGATTTCAAATGAGTAACGACTAAATATAGGAATTTATTGTGAGGCAGTAAATTCCAAATTGGTTGAAACATTCACCATGACATAACATATGGCTGCTGCAACATTAAAACAATTATACCACTTTCTTAAACCCACCTTCAAATGTCTTTTATTTACCTCGCAGTGTTGCAAACTGTCCATTAATAGCTTGTGACGAACACTTATCCCTATTTGAGTTGACTTTCCTAATTCTGTTCAACAGGGTTTTTACCACAGAATATTGGTAGTGCTTGTTTCATAGGGGACAGCCCATCTCCTGTTTATTGTCCATTTTTCGTTACTCAGAGCTTATCATTTTGTCGCCATCCATTGGCAAAAATGCAGTGTTAATTTTGGCAGCAAATTCTGATTTAGTCTTCGTCTTTTGAATATCACACCATTTAGTCTTAGTCCTATTCTAGTCATCTAAAATCTTTTAGTCTTAGTCTAGTCTAGTCTACTAAATATAAGCAGATTTTAGTTTGACTAAATCTACAGCGGACTTCGTCGACTAAGTGTTTTTCTTCATTGAATGGTATTAAGTTTTGAATATGCAGTAAAGACACAGATTTAATGGTTGTAATACAAAACATGTATTCTATTTCATTAGTAATAATCTCACTTAAAATCAGTGTACCTGACTGGATAGGGGGCAGGGGGGGGCTTTAAGAGCCTGTGCCCGGGGGTCCATTATCTCATGATCTGTCTATGAACCAACTGGATTCCACAATCTTTTTTCTTTTTACGGGAGCATGAAAGCATTATTTATAAAAAAAAATTAAATAAAGAAAATATTTTAAAAAAGTGGGGGGCCCCACACTAGGTCTTGAAACGGGCCCCGAGATTCTTAAGGCCGCCCCTGGGCAGCAGCAGCAGCACGCAGTTGAGGTGCGGATAAAATTGAGCAACTGCGCCTTCCTTTAAGCAACACTGCTGCCGCTGTGTGTGTTTGGACTTCTTTTGCATCAAAGCCTTTTAGATAATACAATTAGAGGTTTTAATTGAACGCTGTCCATGCGTCGGAGTTGATTGTAACTTAAAAACAGAAACTAACGGACGGAGGCGGCAGTTTCACATGGCTCTGTGCATTCAAGCTCGAGACAGAGCCTACTACAAACAGATCGCGGAACTTAGCCGTTCCCCTAGACAATGTTAACGGGCAGGATATCCCTGACTATCATTTTTGTCCATCATACCGCAGTTTTTCTGCACGTCGGCTCACTCCACCCGCTCACACCTGCGCGGTCTCCCGTCGATACAGGGTTGTATTCGCTGCTTTACACTGATTGGATTTCTTCCCAACTTGTCCCACAAAAAGAGTAGTTCTGATTGGATCTCTTCTCCATTCGTCCCGCCCTAACAGTTTCGTCTAGTTCCCATTCGTAGACTATAGTGTCAGTTAAATTAGTCTCAGTCTTCGTCATCACATCTGCCTTTTTATTTAGTTTTTATTTAGTTTACGTCCGTGAAAAAGGTTCGTAGACGAACATTTTTCGTCATAGTCTTAGTCTACGAAATTAACACTGCAAAAATGGCATGAAATTGTGACTCTTTGTGTTTGAGAAGTTACATTTTTATGTACTTATTGTCTCTTGTGCATAAAACAATATATTTTCGAGGTGCCCCCAGATTTAGGCCCCCCTAAGCAACTGCTTATATAATGAGTAGGAGGCACATCTTTGGCCATCACAATGGAAAGATGTGCCTAGTTTTAATAAAACCAGTAAAACCTTCTAATTGATTGAATCGTTGAGTTTGAAATAAGTTTATTTATGTTATTTGTTAAGCACAACATTCTGAGTTATTTTTTTTCTCCATAAAGACATCATTTAGCCAAAAATGCCAAATTTTTATTTATGAGGCAAATGTAGACTATTCAATCATGTCTTGTCTTATCTAAACAGAGCTTCCTGTCATATCCTAAAATATTTATGTTTCAGTGGTCAGTTTGAGCTGTCACATGAGCAAATCTGATATTTAGTTTTGTGGAGCAGACGGAGAAGAATTACTGTGATCTGCTGGAGTCACATAAAAACAATATGTCTTTGCAAGAATTCCAAGTCCTGTTTTCCGCTGATCTGGAACCTTTTAGATAATCCCCAAAGCCACTGAACGCTGCGGCAATGATGCTAACTGTGTTGACTCTGGATCCCACAGGACAACAGTAAAGGGGGGTCTTCATGGCAATGTCTTTCACCTCTGGCTTCTGTTAAAACACTTGGCTGACAGGTGAGCTGAAGACTCACTGATGGAGACAAACAGCCTGCTGCTTCTCCCCAGACAAAACTCCCAAACAAAGTGTGCTAATTATCTCAAAATACCTTCAGCCCCTTGTGTCACTTTCATTTACAATACTAGATCATTGCACAATAGTATACTATCACAGAATAATCAGGTGTGAAAAGCTTCATTTAATATAACCAAAGGATGACAGTAAGAAGAAAGAAAACACTGTTGGATGACAGAGGTTTTCAAACCAGAGGGAACGTGTGGGTATTTATAATACTGTAAGATTTATGCTCCCACTCAGAGGAGGCATCAGTTGTGTGCATAGTTCCTGCTTAGAGACCTCCACCTCCACCAGGGTCATTTATTACCCAGACTGCCCTGTTGTCATGTTGTGTTTGTACTGAGCACAGAGCGGTCTGCTGCTCTCATCAGGACCCTGGAGTCGTGTGCTCCTCTCTCTGTCAGTCCACTGTGGAACAATGTAACGGGCCTTTTGCAACAACCTTTTTCCATATTACCTGAAAGTTATTTTAAGCAAATCTCTTGATCACTTAAGCAGGAAAATGTTGAATAAAGAAGCACACGGAAAGTCAGAAATCCACAAAAAGTTTATTAAAAATAAGGGGATAAGTGGTATTTAAATGCAGGTTCCAAAAAGAGACATTGTGATCACGCATCCCACACGATTTTCTGGCCCACTTATATTAAATGTCTTTTCAATAAGGTGTATCCTCTACATCGACGACATTCACAACTTGACTCTTTACTCTCCTTGCTTCTTCTTCTTGTTCTCTGGGGGCGTGTTGTTGGTTTGACAGAAGTATTCCGACATGGCAGCAAGCGCCCGGTAGCGGTGTGAGATAGTGTTCTTTACTTCTTTTGGCAGTTCGGCGTAACTGCAAATGAGAGGCACGTAAGTCAGTACAGATGGATGTCTTTCATGCTTGGCACAGTAGTACTAGTCACAATGATGCATTTAGTAGTATAACACTGGAAGCTCATTGAGTAAATCTCTAGCTCCCCCTTGTGGTACAAAGAGGACTTTTTTTTTAAACAGTCCCTGCTGCTTACGTTTTGTCATATCCATCTGGCTGAAAACAGGGATCCCATCCGAAGTCTCGAGGGCCCCTGGGTTCAACAATGCAGCCCTACATATACAATGAGAAAAGACAATAAGACACACAGGCACACATACAAAGACTGAGGCGGTCTGAGATGTGAGTCTCACCTCTGTTTTCCCTCTGAAGAGCTGCACTGGTTCGTCTTTCCCAGGTGAGAAAGCAAACGTGCAGAGAGCCCATGCTGACTTGTCTTCAAATCCCGCGAGGAGTTTGTACAAACCTACAAGACATTGGACCAAATGATGTCATCTTTATATTCACTGTCAGCTATACATACAGTATATCATGTCTCACCACCACACTCACCTTCTGGCTTCAGCTTATCCAGGAACCACTTTCTACAAAGACAAACTTGAGTTGTAGTTATTACAGTGTGTGTACAACGTAATGCATCACTGTTATTAAAGAGGAAATTGCTAAACTGTTAATTGACTGACATGTAAGGACCAGGCAGGCCTCCCAGAGCTTTGTAACACAGACAGGTGTCCTCCACTATGACTGGCCCGTCCACCTGAGGGTGACAAAGTAACAACAAGACATCAAGTAAAAATGAATCATAGGCAGTGCAGCATGGTGTGTAGACATGTCACAAACATCATGCAGAATCGAACAGACATTGTGCAGATATCATAAATTATACACCATGCACACACAATGCAGACATACATAAAATATGTTAGTTCCGGGTTCTGTACCTGCCGTGCAGCCTCCTTACACTTCTGTATGGATATCTCATCTGGCTCTCCTTGGTATTCAGGCACTGGATACAGAGACGGTTTAGTGAGCAACCACCGAATAAACATATGTATCCTACTGTCTCTTTTTATACTTACAGTCAATCTTTTTCGACACTAGTTTGTAGGGAAACTTGTCTCCAAGGATCTGAATGACCTGCCGGAAGTGCCCAAAAAGAGAGTAGAGCGGTGCATGAGCGTCTAGCTCGTGCGCAAATATTAAGTAAAATAAGAATACCAGAATCAATTGTGTTCCTCCTACCTCCTCCAGTTTCTTTGCGTTTCCAGTCACGAAGACTACAGACCTTCCTGCTGGCACTGCCATGATGGAATATGACAGCCGGACGAATAACGATATCGGACCGAGCGCTTCCCGTGCAGCAACAGCCAATCAAATCAGCCTCTGAGAGCCTCAGCGAATCACCGGATAGAGTGTAGCCCCGCCTTTACTAATCCGCCAATCGGCGAGCGGTGCACCAGCCAACTGTGTCCGGCCTGAAAATTCATTGTGGAGTGCCATGAGAAAACGAGGCTGGAAACCAAACACAGCAGCCAAAGCCAAACATGAGCCTCTTACCCCGGACTGCCGAGGAGTTCAGCTCCGCAGAGTACTGGGAGAGATTCTTCAAGAAGCGCGGAGAGAAGGCCTTTGAGTGGTATGGAGACTACAACAAGCTCTGCGGCGTGCTGCACAAGTACATCAAGGTCCAGGACATGGTGAGGCGCTGCTCTGCTCTACTTTACTTTACTGTACTGTATTGTACTGTACTGTAGTGTAATAAAGTATCAAAATAATATGTGGGTGTTATGGCAGCTTCATTGACGTGCTGGGAGTTCCGAGGCAAATCTATTTTATGAACTGATACCACAAACACTGCAATATATTTAAAGAGTGCATCATGTATTTTTCATTTTAAACATGCAATGTAACCAGCCACCACTGTAGATCGGGTTACATAACTTTCATACTCAAAGCAAACAAAAAGTCAACACAATACATCCCATAACAATCTACACAAATTAAAAACCTATCCTGTGTACAGTAGCTCACATAATCATCCATCTCTTTAATAGGTGAGAAAAGTACCTGAAAATCAATCCACTAAATCACAGAAACATTTGACAGATACCTCAAAGTCCTTTTTAAATCTTCTAGATCATTAAAACTATAACTGTAACTGATTTATGACCAGTGCTTGTGCCATGTCCTGCAGGTGCTGGTGGTGGGTTGTGGTAACTCTGAACTGAGTGAACAGATGTATGATGTCGGCTACAAAAACCTGACCAACATAGACATCAGTGAGACCGTGGTGTCCCACATGAACCAGAGGAACGCAGAGCGCCGGCCCGGCCTGACCTTCCAGCAGGTGGATGCCACACAGACTCCTTATGAAGACGCTAGCTACCAGGCAACTCTGGACAAGGGCACACTGGACGCCATGGCATCAGAGGAGGAAGGAGCTCTGGCCAGGAGCATGCTCACTGAGGTGAGAGACCAGCGGGGCAAACAGACAACAGCTTTTCAATCTTTCAAATCAAACTTTATTTATATAATGCTGAAATGCACAAAAAGGTATGACAAAGTGCTTCACATAATAATAAACTATGATATAAACACACCACCACACATTCTAGTGGCGCCGAAGTGATTGTTTATGTGTACTTGGTATTTTTATTAAAATGTTGCATATTGTGCAAAGTTAAATACATTTCAAACAAAAGCTTAAGAGAATCTGATTAAATAGAATTGAATGAACAACCAAACTAAAATGGTAGGTCTTCTTGACTTTGCCTTTTTAAATAATAAACACTCCTACTCAATGTGCATCTCTGCATTGTTCTTTTGTTCCTGCAGGTGGGCCGTGTGCTGCGTGTGGGCGGCCGTTACGTCTGTGTGACGCTGGCTCAGGAGAGCGTCATCCGGCTGGCTGTGGAGCACTTTGTCCAGCTGGGGTGGGCCGTGAGAATGCACTGCCTGCAGGAGGAGCGTGGCAAAGAAGAGGACTCCTTTGCCCTGCCTGTCTTTGTCTTGGTCTGCACCAAGTTCCGTCAGCCAATGCCCACGCCCATCCTGGAGATGTGTCTGGGGGAAGATGGAGCCCCCACCCGGCTCACACAGGTCGCAGAGCTGTTGTCTGCAGTGAGGAAGCACCAGGCCTACTCTGTCCTGAGGAAGAGGCTCCGAACGGGCACGGACGCCTGCTCCAACCTGTCGCTCACTCTCTGCCACGTCAAGACTGGCCTCCCCAGATACACTCTCACTGTCCAAGACTCTCCCCCAGGGGCCAAGGTGCCCAGACAACACCAGTTTGCTATTTTTATTGGTGAGCTCTCCGCTTGTTTCTTCATTACTCTCTCAGTCACACTGCACTGTAAAAACTAGATTTTGCAGTGCAACTAGAGTTTTGAGTTTTGAGGCCATCTAAAACATGTTCAATTTGAAGGAAAGCTGCCTATATTTTAGCCAACTGATTATCTCTCTAACGTATTATTCATAGCTAATCCACCCCAGACGGTCAGCAGGGAATATGTCTAAATGCATGTACGTCATTATTTGATACTTTAGTATGGTTAAACATGACTATAAATCATTATAACATTGTTTATAGGTCATAAAAGTCGAAAAAAGTATAATAGGTCCTCTTTAATAAAGATAGTTGAGATACTTTGATAAAGTTTACAACAAAATGAAATATTTTAATTTACTTTACACCAAAAAGTAATTTTTAGACAAGCAATTTTAAGTTAGAGTGTGGTTTTGTATGGTTCTTCTTTGATGTGTCCCCTGTGCTTCTCCTTGTCAGTGCCTCAGGGCAGTGAGACGGCTTGGCTCTACAGCTCTAGCGAGGGCCGGAAGCAGCTAGCAGCCAGCGCTAACTTCCGGCGCCTGGTGATTGTGGCGATGCACAGGAATCAGGAGTACACAGACATGCAGGCGGTCCAATCAGAGCTCTCCCCAGTGGTGATGGACCTGGCCCCTCCGGGTATCCCAGCCAACCAGCAGGTAGATGCACACAATTGTTACCTTTTCTAAATGCTCTTTTAGTACAATCCATGTATCTGCAGGAGGGCATTGACCTGAGCTCTCTGTCCACATCCAGGTGCCCTTTCTGTCCGTTGGAGGCGACCTGGGTTGGCGGGAGGAGGTCAGCCG
The DNA here is from genome assembly GCA_026929865.2 of Hyperoplus lanceolatus. Taxonomy (NCBI): domain Eukaryota; kingdom Metazoa; phylum Chordata; class Actinopteri; order Uranoscopiformes; family Ammodytidae; genus Hyperoplus; species Hyperoplus lanceolatus. The sequence continues at coordinate 8,619,463 of CM049403.1, forward strand.
GGGCGTGAGTGAGCTGAGTGGAGAGTACTGCGTGGAGAATGTCAAGGGAGAAGACGGACAGCTGTATAGAAGACTGGTTTTCCTGTCCAACGCAGCCCTCGTCCAATCAGAGAGCCGGCTTGTCCCTACAAATACCTGTCAGTTCCTTTTTCCATTTTCACTCTGGTAAACACTATTTTAACCAATCAAGCTTCAACAACAATCCATGTTAAAGTTATATGGGAGTGGGGGCGCCCTTAGCTCAGTTGGTAGGGCGTCCCCCCCCCGGGCCGGGCCCAGCAGCAGACCCGGGCTCGATTCCCGCCCGCGGTCGTTCTCTGCATGTCATTCCCCTCTCTGTCCCATTTCACCTCTGTCTCTTAAACACTATCAATAAAGCATAAAAAATGCCAAAAAATATCCTTAAAAAAAAAAAAAAGTTATATAGGGATATGTTGTTGTTATCTAGCGATGAAAGTTCTAGATTGCAATGCTCCGTCTCTACCCTTCCCTTTCGAAGAATTTACAGAAGCTACAGTGGCTTTCAAGGACAAGAAGGTTACTTAAGATGGCTTCATCCACCACTGCCTCAAGTTTGTCCACTATATCAAGTGATGAGGTGAAGATGTATTTAGTTATTTATTCTATAGTACCTCTTCTTTGTCTTCCAATAGCTGCATTTCCGGCAGACACATAAAAAAAACGCTTAAGGCTGTTAAGTTTGTCCGTTATGTGCTACTGTAGAAACATGGCGATGCAACATGGCAGCACGCCCCACTCTTATATAATATGCTCATTCTAAGGTAATGAATAAAAATGTAGTTTTATTTTCAAATGATTATACAGTGATTTAAACATACCTATGCAATTATATTCCAATTCTACCATGAATGTCCTGGAAAACGCCAATTCCCTTTACACACTGCACCTTTAAATTAAATGAATCCATCTCACAAAGAAACCAACAATAATGAAACTAAAACAGACTGAAGTATAAAAGGGGAAATGTGACAAACTATAAACAGGAAAAGAATCCCCAAAAAGGTAATATAGAACATTATAAAATGTGTATTTAACAATTAAATCATTGTGTCAATGCAGCATCGAAACACAAGAAGAAAACCAAAAAGAAGGTCAAGCCGACAGCTGCTCCAACAGCCTCTCCAGCCTCCCTGTCGGTGGACAGCGGCTTCCTGTGCTGCGCTCACCATGAGGTGATGGTGGCCAGCCTCGCCATGCTGGGGAGTGGGGACGCCACAGAGCAAAGGTCAGTTCACACCTGTTTAGTACTGTGTGCTGTTGATGTGGTGGGGTAAACACGGGTTAAGGTTAAACAGCCACAGTGTTCTAGCTTCATATACTCTCACTCTGTCTTCCTCCTAGACGTCCCACTGTCGGTGCTCCTGGTGGGGCTCGGTGGAGGAGGCCTGCCTCAGTTTCTTCGAGACTTTGTGCCAAAAGTTACCGTGGAGGTGGTAGAACTGGACCCCATGGTGCTGGAAGTGGCAAAGGAGTGGTTTGGCTTCAGACCGGATGACCGATTGATAGTCACCCTCGGGGACGGCCTGGAACACATCAGTGCCTTGGAGGAAGAAGGTCAGAGAGGGCGGGGGAAAAGAGAGGCCAAGCCAGTGAATACAATCATCTGTTACAAGGAGTAACTGGGTGTTCTTCTTCTTCTTTTTCTTTTCCTGTAGGTGGTCGTTTGTTTGACGTCATCATGTTTGATGTGGACAGCAAAGACAGCACTGTGGGCATGAGCTGTCCTCCTGCTGCCTTTGTTCAAAGCTCCATCCTGCAGAAAGTCTGCAAACTGCTGACCCCCAGAGGTACGACTATTCAATCTGTCAAATGTCAAATATAAAGTTTTTTTTGGACACTACACCATGAAAACATTTTCTACTAGAGACCCAAATTAAAACTTTTAACCTGAAAATGAGCATCATATGTGACCTTTAGAGAAGCCCTCTGGTTTATATAAAATAAAATACATTATACTGTTATATAATCAACTTGAGAGTTTATTGGACTCATTGTGTCTCTTTTGTCCGTCTCTGACCAGGTGTATTCGCTCTGAACCTGGTGTGTCGGGACTCTGCGCTGAGGAAGAGCGTGCTGGAGCGTGTGAGTGCCGTGTTCCCCACCATCCTCTCCAAAAGTATTGAAGAGGAGGTCAACGAAGTCCTCCTGTGCTCCCGTGGAGAGAGCCGAGCCTCAGACGCTGCCCGCATCCTCCCCTCTCTGCACGGAGCAGCCAGCAGCCTGCAGACCGCCCTGTGCACCAACAGGCCTGCCACCAGCACAGGCCCACACATAGACATTGCAGAGCTGCTAAAAGACCTGAAAGTGGAGTGAAGCTTGTTGAGATCATGTGTTGTGATGGAAAATGGAGATACTGAAATATGCAATTACATGTATTATAACTGACGTGTACAATTCCAAGTAAAGAACGTCAGATATTTTGAAGGTGTGTTATCGTTACTGTTTACAGTCGGTATTCTGCCCCTCCCCTCTGGATGGGTGTATTTTAAATAGCTGCGGGCCGGGGGAGGGTCTGATAAGCCCATGTACTCTCTCAACTGGCTGTGCGGGACGTCCGTCTTCTGCAGCTGCACTCGCGCATGCGCACACAGCGCGGTTCCGTTACTAGCTGTCAAGAGTTTTTTCCTCCCGTCGAAGCCGCGGAAAGTTTCTTTTTAACGTGTTCGGAGTTTACGGGAAACTACTCGGCATAAACCCCTCTGCCTGACAGCAACACGTGTCGACAGGAGCTGCTCCCGGCAGCTCTACCGTCGTTACCGGACGGCCCTCACGTTAACGGTAACGACATACTAACGGCTGCTCAAGTTTCGGACCCGAGAAAAGTTGGCACCGTCCTCCAAGAAGAGTATTATTTATAGCTTTTGTATAAATATCAGTGATGGTGGGCATAGCATACTTGTGAGTAACCGCTTAACTATGGTGGCTGGCGTAGCCTAGGACCGGAGTCAGACAGGATTATTATAAAGGAGCTGGGGGCGGGCGGGCGCGTGGCCCCCAGCGGCTCCGTTGCGATGGGCAACGACGGGATGGAGGAGCTGATCCCGCTGGTCAACCGGCTGCAGGACGCCCTGGGCAGCGTGGGTCAGAGCTGCAGCCTTCACCTGCCGCAGATAGCGGTGGTGGGCGGGCAGAGTGCAGGAAAGAGCTCCGTGCTGGAGAACTTTGTGGGCAGGTAAGTTACAGTGAGCCCGGGTCACCTGTGGCTGCTGCAGGGGGACCACATTCATCACTATGTGATGTGAAGTACCATTGATGTTACCAACAGTGTTGGTGCTTTAAAAGCATAGCTTTGCAAACTTACAATACAACTGGAAGAAGCGGAATTACAGCAAAGCTATGCTAGGGAGAAAAGTTGTTAAATACAAAAAGTAGTCAAACTACTTTGCAAAAACATATCAAATTGACAATGTAGGCTACATGTCAAATAAATTATAACAAAATATTGCTAATACAAAATGTTTTTTATACTACTAGTTTAATTACATGTAGTTCACTACTCCCAAACACTGGTTATTAATGACTTTGTTCATGTTAATACTTATTATATCTTATTAAGTAACAAAGATACCTTCCAACACACATGCATTACAAAGGCAGTGTGTAGACTTAATGTACAGTAATGGAAAAATCTTGTCAACTCTTTGTTTGTAATCAGTCCCCCTCATTGACTTTTCAAAATCCATTTTGTTTTCTAAAAAAACCTGTAGAACATAGGAGTTAGTATCCAGGAGGGTGTGCTTCTTGGTGAGTACAGCTTAATAAGACTGATATAGAGTGGGTGTTATTGGGCCTGAAAACAACAGGATCTGTGTTCAACTATAAAGCCAAACCTTCAGGCAGAGACTGCAGCCAAAAATCACTGTTCTCCCACGTCAGAGTCTCCACCCCACCCAGCACTGGTGATAAGGCAGCATTCTGCATATCAGCCTCTCAGCAAGGCTACAGACACCTCTGGAGTTCAGATGTCTAAAGTCAGGCGGCCACAGAATAATGCTGATGTGGTGTGTGAACACAGTGGAGCTCTGTTAACTGAATCAGACATGTGTATTGTGCTGATGAATCCATGGCACTAACTGTGTACTATGATACTTAATCACACTCCTCAGTTCATTGTCTCGGCTGTGATCGTGTTATGACACTCCCTCTGATCTGGAACAGGATGCAGTGAGACAAACTTCCTGTATCTGGCTTTAGTAGGAAAGAGCAGGATTGTTGTTTTAGCTGTGCTTTAGGTTTCCTTATTGGTAACACTATGTTTAACTACTATGTTTAGTATTGTTTATGTTGTTAGGCAATGGCCAAATAGATTAACTCCAACTTCCTGATCAAGATTCTGAAATACAACAAAAGTTGAGCTGCTTGCTGTGATTTAATGCGCATTATGTTCAAATTATATATATTTTAATGTAATGGTCTTATTTGTTTGCAATGTATGGACAATATATATAAATGTCTCACGCATAGATGCTAGTTTGCATTTGCTTTAGATGCAGTGGCAACGTGTGTTTGTGTGTGTGTGAGTTTGTGTGTGTGTGTGTGTGTGTGTGTGTGTGTGAGAGAGAGAGTGTGTGCACGGCACACACATCCTTCTCTAATTCAGTCCCTCTTCTCCATCAGAGACTTCCTTCCGCGAGGTTCAGGAATTGTCACTCGCAGACCTTTAATCCTCCAGCTGCTTAGTGATGACACAGGTATAGACAAACCCTCACCCCTGCTGTCTGTGTCACTCTGTGTGTTGTCGCTACAGCTGCCACCAGGTGGCAGTGTTATGTTTTACAATGGAAAGCCTGGCCTGTGTGGAAATATACAGTATATATACAGTATTTTTGCCGTTTGTTCTGCTGCAAAGAAGCATAATATGCATTAGTTAAAAAGCATTCCCAAATTGCTTTAACACACTTGCCAGTAGGTTACAATTACAAATAAACTAGACTGAACTAAATACCTTGGACTGTATTTTTCCTGCTGTATTCTACTGTGCGCTCATGGTGTTACTCACACCAGCATTGGTGTGAGTCACAGAACCAGCTACATCTTTGAAGCACCAGGTAGGCCTAATGTTCACATTATGAATCTATCTTTGCCTAACTGTGTTTTTTCTCCCAGAGTACGGGGAGTTCCTCCACTGTAAGGGGAAGAAGTTCACAGACTTTGATGAGATCTGCAGGGAGATCCAGGCAGAGACATGCAGACTCATTGGAACCAACAGAGGCATCTCTCCTGTCCCCATCAACCTACGCATTTATTCCCCACACGGTAACAGACAGTAGCTGTAACTGTATGTGTTACAAACCACTTATCAGTATCTGTATGATGATGTATGGATGACCTGCGTGTCTATTCTGCAGTGCTGGACCTGACTCTGGTGGACCTGCCTGGCATCACCAAGGTGCCTGTGGGCGACCAGCCAGCTGACATAGAGTACCAGGTACGGGACATGATCATGCAGTACATCTGCAAGGACAACTGTCTCATCCTGGCCGTCACTCCAGCCAACATGGACCTGGCCAACTCTGA